>OX608075.1:59568006-60028006 GCA_951509635.1 Eupeodes luniger
ATTCCACCAAAGAAAAGGAGATTAATTTGACGTTTGGTTTATGTCATAACAACCAAACTTCAAATTATTCTCCTTTCGAAAAGAAAAAAAATATGTATTTGTTCACTCATCATCTGTAAGTAATTAGTTTTATTATATTCTTGTACATATTTATTATTTTTGTATACTTACACTTTATTTCGTCTATGATTTCTTGAAAGTTGCTTATTGTTTTGAATTTGAGTCATAAGGAAGTGAGACAGATAGTTTTTGTTGACATTTCCATCTGTCAATAAACGAAATTGGCGTTTAAATGGGTCGGTTCAACAATTATTCTCCGAAAAAAAAGTTTGTTTGATTTGACAAACTAATGTTTCCAAGTAGATTTCAATGAGTTTTATTTGAAATCTTCATTTGAGGAGATTAAAATTTGTATGGTAAATCTTCGAGATTTCAAGGAGATTTGTGACAAATCTAGCTAAATCTCGGTTTAGTGCCCGGTGGAATCGTAGTATAAGGAAGCCGTCCGTATCACGATCACCTATCCAGAGACAGAAAATAACTTACTATACAGGATCGGAAAGTTGGAGACCGCTAATCACAAATTTTGTTTACATTTCTCAGAATACGGAAATGTTTACGATCTTAGAAATATAAACTGGCCCAATCAGTTGTCTATGTTCCAAATACAATTTGAATACAGTTCTCTTGTCGTTGCATTGAACAGCTTATAGTTATAACATTTTCATATCCAACTGTACATAACACCTGTCAAAAATGTAGTTGTGGGTATGCAAGGCAATCAAAAGAAAAGCCAGTACCAGTATTGTAATTTTTGTACTTAAAATAGTTTTGAATACTTATATTCCTACACCTGTACTTAAAGCAGCATAAACAATGTTCTATTTTAATTTGAAAGTTTGTTTTTGTTAGAAATATCGAGGCTTTAAAATTTTCGCTCCCATATCCGTGAAAACAATTCCTATTGAGAAACCTATTTTGCGTTTTGCTTTTTTTATCCCGTCTTCATTTTCTTTTCGTGTTTTTGTTCTACTTCACTACATAGACACTATGTTATTGCTCACTCTTCTCTTGTACGGAAATAAGGTAATAATAATTTAATAGGGACATCGTTTATCACGGACTCATCCTAGATTAACAAAATAAAAAAAAAATATCCGACAAAGGTAACATATGCATTTTGCAACAAAACTTCATTAAACAAATGTTATGAAGCTGTTTGCTTTCTTTTCAAAACAATATTACAATTAGGTAGTTAATTTGTTCTTAAGAACTGTTGCTTGGAATAACCAAACTCGATGCACATTCATAATGGCTACAAATTAAGTGCAGTGTTTTGTTTTGTTCAAATCATAGTTTAATTGTTATCGTTTAATGGCATCATAAACTTAAGTTTGTGGCTCTGCCCATTGTGTGCAATATTGTGTGAAAAACTAAGGAAATAACTTCGAAAATGAGGTCTGCCATTTATGTGTTCCTGTATTTCTCAAGTGCTATCATCCAATGTGCTAGTTTAATGGAAAATAGAAAAGAGAGTTAAGTTAAAAAATTGCTTCTGTTGAAAAAAATCTACCGTTTAAAATATATGAACCAGATCTTGCTGACAGGAAATTTATTGAAGGTTTGTTAATTTATTGTATAAATAATTTTTAAGGATACATTAAAATTTCATATTCATAGTACCTAACAGTGAAAATAAGTAGCTACTTATTTTTATTATTTGGGTTTTGTTTTAAGTACACATTTTGATTCCCCATATAAAAGAAAAAAAGCTATAGAAAATAAGCTATTACAAAAAAAAAACAAGATCCCTACCTCATTTCAACATGAGACAGAAAATGCACCTGTCGTTATAGTTTATAATTAAGAGAAATTCGATCCCAGGTTAAAGTTTTCTTAGTAGCAACTCGTTTATGTTGTAAATTACTATTTTGTTATTTAGTTCAATAACTATTAATTCAAATTTAAAAGTTTATAGTTTTAAAACATTTAATTTTGTTAAAAAAGGGTTAGTTTGTTTATGATGGATTTAGATTTTGACGGTTGATTAGTTTAATAGGTAAATAACTGCTTAAATAATGAACTCCTTCCTAAAAACTTTGTTTAACAAGAGCTTTGTTGGATATACGATCTGGGATAATAATTTATTGAAAATGATCCTTTGTAAAAAGGTGTAGCCCTACACGTTTTCTTATCTGTTAGTATACATTGGTGGAGATATTTAGGACACATATTTGACTGGTTTATATTTCTATAATTGTTTGAAAATATGTATAAACAAATGTTCTCCTACAAGTTTCTTGTTTTTGCTATCCTTTTGATAGAGGCTATTATGTACATCTGTGTTTTAACCATTATAATGTAATTTGTGAAGTATTTACTACACACTTAATGTTCAATGTACAAGCCCTTTGATACACCTACCTATAAGATAAGAATAATGAAGGAGAAAGCAAAGGCTTGGCTTACGAATAAAATTCGCTTATTTATATGTGAAAGAGTCCAGACTTATCACAAAGCTTCGCTTAATATATAGTAAAGAAAAGTTTACTTGCATACCTATGACATTGATATTAACAAACTAAATCGTACATTTTTGTCTAAATCAGATGTAAACTTTTTGTACAATAAAGCTGTGTGAAATACTGCCCCTGTAAGTTTTAATGTTGATGCAAATACAATGTTTTCTTTTACTAGAGTAGAAATCCCTGATGCACTGGGAAGTGCTCTAAATATAAAAAGTAATACTGTAGGAATAGATGGATTTCATCCAAAGTTTGTTAAAATTATATTGCCATTGTTACTTCCTTATACCACATACATTATTAATCTATTTTTATGACTGTTGTTTTTCAACCAAGTGAATATATCAAAAGCCAACATTTCTTATTTTCTACCCAATCTAAATTTCGGGCCAAACATAGTTGTATAACAGCACTGTTGAATGTTGGTTAAGATATTCGGTCAGAATTAGATACAAATAATGTCACTTTTCTTGTCGTCCCGGACTTTTCAAAGGCTATCGATATTCTAAATCACCTTATCGTTGGTAATAAGAATAACTTTTAGAATTGCTCAGGACCAATTTAAGGCCAGCTTTTGTTTCCCCTTTATATAACGAATTCGTAGATATGAATATTTCGAATTCACCGAAATATTTTTATGCTGTTGATATTCAAATTTATAAAAGCACCAATCTTAATCTTAGCATCATTTCGAAAAAGAAGCTGGAGCAATAACAGCAATTGAACTTGGAGATTTTTTAATTGAATTTGTCTGACATTTAAGAGCATATTATTAATAATAATAATAATAGTAATAATAATAATACTAATAATAATAATAATATACCTACAGTTTTACGAAACTTATGGACTGCTAAAAAATTAGCTGTGTGAAGTCAGAACCCCGAACTCAAACAACACCTTTCTGGTTATTGTCGCGGATGTGATTTTTTGTCATATATGTGTATGTTTTTTACCTTGCACGTAGTACTCTTTCTGTCAGAATCGAAAAAGAAACAATGGCGCAAAATTTTAGACGATTTAGTACGATGTTAAATCATTTTAAGTATGATACTAGGTTAAAAAAAGGATTTTGATAATTTTAAACGAGTTTAGTATAGTACTATCTTCTTAACATTTTACTAAAGTTAAAATCACCAAATGGCTACTTTATGTTTTTAGTATCGTATTAAATCTGTATGACATACATTGTATGTCATTTTTCTCAAATGTGACAAAGTGTTTTAAAATTGATAAATTGTGAAATAAAATTTATTTATACATAGATATCATAAAAAGTAAATTAATTTAAAATGTTTTCGGAGGAAGAAGATTTTGAAATGTTTGAGGATTCAGTGTCGAAAAGTCGAGCAAATCCTCTTGAAGAGCTGGACGATGGTGAATTTTACTCCAGGTATAGATTTGATAAAACAACTGTTCGGTTCTTGGTTGAAAATCTTGACATCCAAGACCCAATTACAAACCGTGGGCTACCTATTTGTCCAGATTTGCAAGTTCTAGTTACGTTACACTTTTTTGGAAGAAATGTCCATCAATCTGATGTTGGTAAATAAACTTTTCTATTACTAGTCAACAAACATGTAAACATGCACAACTTTTCGAATACTTTAGGAGCATTACATGGAATGGTGCAGTCCACAGTGGGAAAAATAATTAAAAACATCGCAAAAAGAATTGCTTCACTACTTCCACACTTTATAAAGTTCCCATCTTCCCCTGCGGATTTGAATGACATCAAATCCGGATTTTACAATATCGCTAGTCCAAATTCAGGACTTTACTAGATCGGCTACGAGTGGATCTGGAAACTGCAAAAAATGTTGTTGTTGCTGTGGCTGTGCTTCACAATATAGCAAAGGAACGAAATTTTCCTTTTTTCTATGAAGATAATGAAGCACAAGGCCAACATACAAATTCAATTTCAAGCGGGAATAATGATGAAACTCAAACAGGAGCAGCATTCAGAAGCGCATTTATCAATCAAAACTTTTAACATTAAATGCAATTCGTGGCTTTTAAATTATTATTTATTATTAAAAAAATTACCATAAGTTAAAAACGAAAAAAAAACATAAAAACAACAAAACAACAAAACTCCATAAAACAAAAAAATAAATAGGAAATAAAGATTAAATTAAAACTCTCGCATTCTCTTTTTGTGGTATTCTTTCATTTGCTCCAATTCCAATAAATGCTCTTCACGAGCATGAGCATTAGCTTCCTTGGCATTCAATAATAGTTGTTCGTCTAGCACTACCTTGGCATTCAATAATAGTTGTTCGTCTAGCACTAAGATCTGCTTAGCATGCTCGATCTGCAGCAAACGAAGCTGAGCTGCATGAGATGTACCCTCGTCGATTTGGTTAACTCGAGAAGTCATCACGTCGGACTTTGTTGCCGCTGTTTTTGGCAGTTGTCTCAAGCTATAAAGCAGGTCCGTTCCAGCACGTGGAACCGAAATTCTTTTAGGAGGAGGAGTTACAAGCTCTACATCTACATCATCACTTTGAATGGCAGTGTAACTTTGATGATCAGGGCTTGCGTGCAACACACCACTGGTGTTTGCCACTTCGTCATTCATAACATTAGCATCTGATACTTGTAGGATTTCGGTATTGCTGTCTATATGTATAGTATCTTCCTGCAGCTGATCTTCTATCATAGCCTGAACTAAAATATCCGTCGGATCAGAAACTGGAACGGGAACCACATTGCCTGTTGCTTTGACCGCTTTTTTTGTTGCTGTTCTGTATTGCTTTGCAGCAACCTTCATCCTTGTCCATTGCTGTCTGATTTTCTCTGTGCTTCTGTTGAAACCAGCAGCCATCATTTCTACCCTAACTGCCTCCCAAGCTGCTTTTTTTTTCCTATCATTTTTGTATCATTTGTCTTGTTTTCAATGACGTCCAGTCGATACTCTAACAACTGTCGTAAGATCTCCTTTTCAGAACGGTCCCAATTGGTTTCTCTTTCGCGTTTTGCCTAAAATAATAGGGTCCGTAAGTGTTCTTTTGAGTTTTTGTTTTATATTACCTTTCCTTGCGACATTTTTTAATTTGATTTAATCTAACGAACAAACTCTTACTGCAAAACAATCGAAATAAAATGTAAGTGCTATAAACCGTTACTTGAAAAACCTAATACCTACACAAACGCACTTAAAAGTGTATCCGGTAAAATATGTAGGTACATACATATGCATTTGTGTATCTGATTGCTAATTACAATTAGGCTAGGGTCACACTGCAGTTTTTGTGAATCCAATATACAATCATACTAACATAGTTTAGATTTACATTTACCGATCTTTCCAATGCTCATTTTTCTTTGCTGTCGTAAATGCGTGAGATTGAGAATCATAGTTGAGGTGAAACAGGTTTTCTGTACCTACTCCTTAATCCCAAACGATCACAAAATCATCAGTATATCACCACCCACCGTCTGATGCTGATAAAATGAAAATATCTAAGTACTCCCTTTCACACATTGAATATGTTCTATATGGTATGTATTCTCTCAAGATTCAATTTTTTGAAAATTCTTGAAGTGCAAACATTCTCATTCAAGAAGAGTTTCAACTGAAGTTGTGGGGACGGGTGCAATGGGCTCACGACATGAACCAACAAGAACTACAAGCTCGCTTGACTGCAATGGCGCTCCTTCATCCCTGAAACTTTTGTATTAAATACTTGAAACTTGACTTCAGACTTGGCGGGGGTCATTCTGACTTTCACAGCATTTTAAAAATAAATACATCATGCCATTGCGAAGCCACAAGATGAATAAATTCCTTATTTAAGCAATTACATTCTAATTAGTTCTATACAACTTTCATAAAGCATCGAACAATGAACAAATAATTTATTTTTGGTTTTATATTTTTTCTATGTTTCTACATTTCATTCAATTTTAATTTCGATTTATCGATTCAATTATAAAATATTACACATCACAGCCTTGCACTGTTACCATTCGATCATTTACTCGGAAATTTGAATTTACTTCCGTCGTCGTTGACCGCCTCCAGCCAAAATGGATGCAATTCGAATAAATATGTTAAGTGTGTTCATATAAATTGATAGGGATCTAAAATAAACAAGTGAGTTAAAGAAGCAAGAACCAGAGATAAACCAAATAAAACTATCTCATTAACTGGATCAAATGGTCTCTGTGTGAATAATGCTGGATAGGTCTCGGCTTTGCGGACAATGCGTTGTGTATCGTAGAGTAAGAATCCACTGAATAATACTAGTCCTCCGTAGAGAGACATCGAAGCCAAACCAGCTCCTAGCAAGGTGGTGGGTGGGAGCCACATGGAAGCCAACGACGAGGCAAAAACGAACCCAAGTCCGATTGCCAAGGGACCACCCATATACAGGATCTTATCGCTTGGAGCACAAACTGCCACAGTGGAGAGTCCACCAACAATACCAGCGGTATGGAGGGAACCCCTGTCAGAATTGGTCCACCCAAAAAGCAAAGTGGAGCCACTACACCACCAATAGTGGCACAATGTGTTGTCCAGGCAAGTTGTTTTGTACCTAGACCGGGTGAGTATGGGATTGCCTGTGTTGCCACACCAGAACCAATCATGACAACAACGGTTCCAAGCATCGACTTGAATTGAAAACAAAATGTTAACAAAAATTAACTCACATTTAAAGTCAAAGAAAGTCTTACCATCGATCCATTGCGGGTTACCAAGTTCAAGAGTCTTGGGGTTCTGAACACTGCAACAGCACTTGCAGCTGTCAATGCCACAGAGGCTCACAAGTATCCGTAGGTAGTGTGAATTCGGTATCTAACATACTGTGGCCATGGCCATAACCTACGAAAAAACCAACATTCAAGTTAGGAAATTGGTATTTTTAGGGATGATTCGTGACTGAATGTACATTGAATTGTGTTGGATGTTAGTGGGACTTCCTAGACCGACACCATAATATCAGAGTGCACCCATGCCTACAGCTGCAGCACCTGCAGCAGCACATTTACCAATAGAATAAGCTTTAAACGAGAAAAAATGTCTATATTTCCCATCGAATTCTTATGTTTTGATGTTAAGTTTCTTACCATTTGCTCCCGGAGGTCCCATCAACTTCTCTTTATATGTTTGTCCTTGTTGTAGACGACTTCTAGTGACTTCAGGACGTGAATCCCGAGATAATTCACGGACAAATTGTTTCTTAACAAAGCCAGCGTTGTTTTGAAGTGCGGATTTAATTTGTAGTGTAGGCCTCAAAGGCACAGTTAATGCCAATCGCAACATCTTGTTATTTTATTTCAATCTTCTATAAATTGCAAGTAAATTGAGAAAAATGAAAAAATATAAATAAATAAATAAATAAACCACGGCGAGCTATGAAAACAAAATTAATGAAAAAAGAAAATACAAATTCAATGTTGTCACTTTGACATTTGCAAAAATATTAAGGTACGTTTGTTTTCTGTCATTATTTAGATGTGTTCATGTTTTTTTTAATAAAATGGTTTTAGCATGATACTAGTTAGCAAAACAATAAAAAGTGTTTAAAATTAGTGAAAAGTTAGTAGATTACTATGTAGGTATATAGTATATTGTTAACTAGTATCGTGCTAAGGCCTTAATAATAGGTTGTTTAAAATTTTGCGCCATTGAGATTTTGGGTAATTTTATTCCTTAAATTCTATTTTTTAACTGTACCCAGTGATATTTATAATCTTATAAGATTTGATCACATACCCATTCTTATCAACATCTTGAATGGTTGTATAAATCTGGTTCACATTCCGTTGTCATAGAGGAAAATCAAAGTTGTTTTTATGCCCAAAGCTGACAAAGCTAGCCAGGTTAACCCTAAAGACCTAAACCTGTAAACCTATCATCATTCCTTCTTAAAACATTTGAACTACTGATTGGTATCCACTTGAGGGCAAACATTAACAAATCTTTGTTATGCAATGCTCAACATGCATACAATCCCTGGAAATCTGTAGAAACTGCTCTATTCAGACTAGTCCGTACTATTGAACATTCCCTCCATCACAAGGAGTTCACTTTAGTTGGTTTCCTAGATATAGAAGGAGCGTTCAACAATGTAGGCAATCACGTCTACGTTGACATCTCTGATGGTAGATAAATCAATCAGTAAAAAAATCCCCCACATATATCCATTTAAACGGAATACCGCTTAAATATTCCCACAAACCAAAAATGTGGGTTTTATCTTGGATAAGCTGGAAACCTTATATTCAAGAGAAAGTTGACAAAGCAACTGGCCATTGGTAATAAATGGAGTCTACAACCTCATATTACACACTGCCTATTCATTTCGGTCATTAGACCGATACTTACATATAAAGTAGCAGTACGGTGGACTGCGCTGAACACAGCAACAAATCGTTACAAACTCAGTAAAGTATTACGAACAGCCTGCTTGTGTATGAGTGGAGCACTACCCCCTCCGCAGCACTTGATGTTCAGTTTCATCCTATATTGCTAGATATTTTCAGCAAACAGTCGGCCGCTAGCACAGCTATTCGACTTCGAAGTCTACCCGGGAGAATAAGTAATTTTTAACAGATGAAACAATTAACTATTAAACGGGTGGATAAAAAACAGATGACGGGGTTGGATGAGGCGTGTACTCCGACGGACTAAATCTATGTCTCTCATTTTGTCTTCCGAATCACTGTACTGTATTCCAGGCAGAATTTCTGACCATCAAAGAACCCCTTTCTAGGCTCAGAAAAAACGTTATATCGACTACCGATATACGTATCTTCTCAGATAGCCATCACATACATTAGTTATCTGAACGACAGGTTTTCATTTCTGATGTCCGTCTTTGAATAGCAGAGCTAAGAAAGAAGTAAGGTTATTCTTAACTACTCAAAGCAATAACTTAATGACAAATCTTCTCTATTATGCATGTTATATGATATAAAAACCTCAAGAAAATTTTGAATTATTTGGTGTTTAGGGATTTGTGTGTTAAAAATAGGTAATTACTTTTATTTGCAGATAGAGAGATAAAAAGATCGATGCATACATAGATCGATTGATAAATAGATATATAGGTACATATACGAGGTGTGTTCAAAAAGTACCCGGAATTTTCGTTTTTTTCAAAAAAAATATTTATTTATTCGTTTACATCAATGTGGTCCCCTTCAATGAAGTCACTCCCAGATATAATACACTTATGTCAGCATTTTTTCCAATCTTCGAAGGACTCTTGATATTCACTTTTTGATATGTCCTCGAGCTTTCTCAGCGATTTTGCCTTTATTTCTTCAATCGAGGAAAAACGCCGTCCTTTCATGGGTCTCTTCAACTTTAAAAACACGAAAAAGTTACACGGAGCCATATCTGGTGAATATGGAGGTTGGGGCATGACTACGGTATTGTTTTTGGCCAAAAAATTACGAACAAGCAACGATGAGTGAGCAGGTGCGTTATCGTGGTGCAAAAGCCATGAACTGTTTTTCCATAAATCTGAGTGTTTTTTTCGGATTGCTTCACGCAAACGTCGCATAACTTCAAGGTAATACTCCTTATTAACCGTTCGACCTTGTGGTACGAACTCTTGATGCACTATACCATTATAATCGAAGAAAACAGTATGCAAAACCTTCACATTTGATCGAGCTTGACGTGCTTTTTTCGTTCTTGACGTTAAATGCTTCCAGGTGGACGATAGTGCTTTGGTTTCGACATCATAACCGTACACCCATGTTTCATAACCAGTTATGACCCTTTCAAGCAAACTTGGATCGTCGTTGACGTCATTAAACAGCTCTTGAGCGATGTTCATGCGATTGTTTTGTTGGTCAAAATTCAGCAGTTTCAGCAAAAATCGCCGAGCTCATAAAAACACGTCGAACCTTAGCAACTACCACAGACAAAGTAAACAGTGAATATAGCTGAGAATTGCATCATACTTTAGGGGCATGTATACCAACACAATAAAAAAATAATTTTGACCTTCGGACTCTCCAGACCCGCGGAATTTAAAAATTCCGGGTACTTTTTGAACACACCTCGTATAGATATGTAGATAGGTAGATATACAGGGTGGGCCATGAATTAGTTAACATTTGAAAAAATCGTATAAAAAAAACCATTTAACATATTTTAGAAATCGTTTATTTACGAGAAAGCTAATTAGTTGCAATTTATTTTTTTTAAATTATATCGTCTAAATGACCACCGTTTCGGTTTTTGCACTCATCTAAGCGAGTCCTGAAGTTTTCGAATACTCCTCTGCAAAGAGACCGCGAGATCACCGACATCTCTTCGATGATTTTTTCTTTAATTTGACGGAGTGTATTCGGTTTATCAATGTAGACACGACTCTTTAAATAACCCCATAAAAAGAAGTCTGCTGGGGATAGATCTGGACTTCTGGGTGGCCATGGGATGTCACCTCGTCTGGAAATCAACTTTTCCGGAAACATTTCTTTGACCACCGGCAAGGACTCGTTCGATGTGTGACATGTGGCTCCATCTTGTTGAAACCATGTGTTACGATTATAGCCAGCAAATTCCAGTAGCATCGGTGCTAAGAACTCCCGTAACATTTTCACATACTCGGTAGAATTAACAGTAGCTGAACGGCCTCGAGGATCTTCAAAAAAGAAAGGTCCGATGATTCCTTTTGCTGAAATTGCAGCCCATACAGTTACCTTAGGAGAGTGAAGTGGCCTCTCATGTTTAGCTTTAGGATTTTCGCTGCTCCAATACCTGCAATTCTGTTTGTTTACATGTCCATTAGGTGGAAATGGGCTTCGTTAGAGAATAAGATGTTGTCAAAATTACTGAATCGAGTTAACATTGTTTCGGCATATGACTTACGTAAATTTAAATCATTAGGGTTTAGTTCTTGCACTACCTGGATCTTATATGGATGTAATTTCAAATCTAATTTCAAAATACGGCATAATGATGTGCGGGATAATCCTAATTCAGACGAACGTTTACGCGTCGATAAATCTGGATCACGTCGACCAGAAGCAGAAACTTGCTGCACGTTCTCTTCGCTCCGGGAAGTCCGCGGGCCGCCGGTTTGTTTCACATTTAGTGTAGATCCCGTCTCTTCGAACTTCTTCACCCATTTCTTTATTAAAGGAGCACTTGGACACTGACTTAAGTCGTGTAAACCATATTCAACGCGAAATAAGAGTCTCACAGTAATGAGCGAAAAGTTGTTTAAATAAAACTGTTTCACGCAGTAAGTGCGTTGCGGCCCCGCGAAGCGATCCATTGCGACTAAATTTCCAAGAAGCGAGCTAGTGCCCCCGCCCGCGCCCCGCGCGGCAATAGTTTGCGCGGTAAGTTACATTTAAATGTTAACGAATTCTTGGTCCACCCTGTATAAATAGCAGTGGCGAGGCGTGAATAATTTCAAATGGCAAGTCGAAGAAAGGTTTGCCACCAACAATTTAAATTTCAAAACTTTCCTTCAAATTGTTTCGTGCAGTGCTACCTTCGCATCAAGCCAAAAAGTCAAGTACGTCAACCAACTTTGCTATACCTTTAGTCAAGTAATTAAATGTAACAATAAGCTTAACGCATAAAAAAGAAGTTTTGAAAAAAACTTTTTTTGGCAGATGCATATACAATGTCCTAAATAAATATGTATGTAGTTATTTGAAATGAAAATAGGAACATCACACTTCACAATTTCGTTAAAAAAAATAAATAAATATAACAAAATGTAGGTGTTAAATAGTTAAAATCAAACATTTTTCATTTTATTTACACATAAATATTTTTAGATTTCAATATTTTAAACAATAATGAATATAAAAGATGTATACATATATATTTTTGAATAAAGTTTTATAAAGCTTAAATATGCCTTATGCTATTAGATCTAATATACACGCATATTTGTTAACAACCTTTGACACATGAGTCCAGTGCAGAGATTTATACAAATTCACGAAATAAGTCGGAGAGCAGCGTGTTATTTTCTTGTTTTTCTTTGAATAAACTGATTTTTTCAAGCAGAAACCTACCTCAATCTGCAATATACATTTCGGTTCAAAAGCGCATATGTTGCGAATAAAGGCGAAGGAAAGCGTTTTTTCCTTCTTTGAAACTCACCTCAAGCAAACACCGAAGTTTGCAGAAGCAAATCTGCAGATGAGCACTGCGCTATTGCGCTGCGCAATACGTACGATTCATCCGCACAGGGCGAAAAGAATGGGAGATACAAAAAAAATCTCCAAAAAATAAGACGCAGAACATTGTCTTATTTTCTCGATAAAAAAGCGTGTATTGAACAGAGAAGTTTGTCCTGACCATAGCGAAATTTTATAAGACGTCATATTAGGCGTTACCTTGTTGTTGCTTAAGTTTTGTGTTTGTTTATGGAGTGAGTTCAAGGGCCAACATGTCACAGTCGTTATTTGACTTCCAGCGAGTGAAGAAGTGTTAATAAGAGGACTTACAGACCCACACGACTTGGAGGTTAGGACACTGAAGTCGTCAATAAAATATGTCAATCTGTTGATTAAGGAGAACTACAGGTTATCAATTAACAAGTACTAGGATCGCAAGATCCGGTCAGTTAATTCCAGTGACCCTAGTATATTCCCTAAAATCAACAAGATATTCAGGAAAAAGAACGACAATGACCTTCCGAGTCTGAAACTCCAAAGAACTGAAGAGAACACAAACGTACTCAGGACAGCGCAAATAGATCCAGAAGAAGCCATCTTTGACAATGACTTTTATATAATTGAAGATCCGAAGGAAAAAGTGGAGGCGGTGGGAGCTGCTTTCCAGCAAGTGTACAAGGTGAATGTTACCATTCGCCCCAACCACGACCTGGAAAACTGAGCCCTACTTAATCACTTTTACCTTCGAAATGATATAACACAATAGCGATCTGAGAACCGCGGTTTCATGCGGTTCAATGACGATTCCTTGGCAAATGCCATAATCGCCGAGCAAACGGGACCAAGTCCCTTGTTAGTAACGAAGGTTGAGCATCAGCTCATCTTCAACTCAATAAGAAACAAAAAGTCAGCAGGTGTCGATGGTATATCCAACGTTGTACTAAGACATTTACCGATGGAGGCAATTGACATTTACACCACACTCTTCAATAATGCATATTATCCAGTGCATTGGAAGACCGCTGTGGTGCATCCGCTCCCGAAAAAGGGAAAGGACAACTCCAACCCGTCAAATCTTCGGTCGATAAGTCTTCTTCCGAGCATCAGCAATGTTTTCGAAAAGATCATCAATAGGGCTCTGACTAAGTGGGCTGCGGACAACAAAATAATTCCGGATAAACAGTTCGGGTTCAAGGCGGGTCATGACACAATTCATGCTGCGTCTAAGATCGTTTCTGATATCCAATGGAATAAATCAAAACAACAATGCACAGGTGCTGTTCTGGTTGATTTGGAAAAGGCCTTTGACACCGTATGGTTAGAGGGTCTTTACCTAAAACTGAGCAGGCTTGGCATAAGCAAGCCATTGTTGTATATACTTTATGATATGCTTAACGGTAGAAAGTTTGTTGTCAAAAGTGGCAATGTAACTTCTACCACAACATTCTTAATTAAAAATGGTCTTCAACAGGGAGCGGTGAATTCGCCGATTCTCTTCAGCATTTACACCAGCGATCTGATAGGTAGTCTTACAAAGGCAATTGCGTACGCCGACGATCTTATTGCGTACAGAACGGCCCGAAAGGTTGAGGTTATTAGAATTCTCTTGCAGCGTGATTTCGACAAGATTCAGCGATATTGCGACGACTGGAAACTGAAAATAAATGTCCAGAAGTCGGAGACAATTCTGTTCCGGACTCCGTTGGCTAGGGCCACGAGGGATACGTGCAAGAATTGGCGCAAGATGGTCATCAGGGCCAGAGGAGCCTTCGCTCTGACGAAACGGCTGTTTTTTAGCAGTCGGCTTGACCCCAGAGTGAAGGTAATTTGCTACATGGCCCTCATACGGCCGATGATCGTTTATGGTTGTCCTGTGTGGTTCAACGTTGTCCCTTCCCAGATGGAGAAGTTTTGGGTGTTCGAGCGGCAGTGTTTACGACGCTGTACCGGCTTATATCGAACAGCCGAATCTTCTTACGCGCATTACTATTCCAACGAGGTCCTATACAACGGGGCTCGAATCAACAGAATTGACAATTTCGTGGTAAAACTCGTTCGAGGTCACATTGCAAGAGCTATGTCTTCGACCAACAATTTAATTTTCGGGGCGTTCTATCCGAACGACGAGTATTTTGAAAGTGCACGCTTGAGCGGCTTCATTCCACCAGAGGCATTCCTCTTTTTAGATAGATGCGGTCTGATACAGGATAGATTGGCAGTTCCGCTAATCTACCACGTCAGACGACGAACCGTGGATAGGCGACTCCTGTACAATCGGGACGTCATGGCACAAGGCGGAGCAGAGCTCCTTCGGTTCAGTAGGGCTGTGTCCGAACGGGACCGAACTGATAGGGTGAAGCAGGAGAACCAGTTTTGTTGGCTTCAATCGGCATTTGATAGTGGGTAGTCGGGATGGGGTTTAAAGCCTTGGCCGGCTTACATACTTGTTTTATAGTTTTAGGGTTTAGTTTTAAGTAGAATAGGTATGGTGGCACAAAAAAATACAAAAAGAAATTAAAAATACAAAAAATACAAAAAAGAAAAATACAAAAAAAAACATGGAATAAAAAAAAATACAAAAAAGACAACAAAATATGAAAAACTAAAAACGTTAGATAGTTAGATTTGCTGCTGTGGTTGTTCTAGTTTTAAGTAGTTTATAGGTAGAATAGGTAGTTTTAGTTAGCTTTCAGTTTTATATTAAGGACCTTATTGTAAGTAGTTTTTAAGTAAAAATAAAAAAATTATATTGATATTAGCTTTTTTTCTAATGAATAAAAAAATAAATAAAATGGAATTGAAGTTAAATAGATCTTAGGTCCGAAAGGCATTAGCATTAAGTATTATTGTTTAACTTAGAGTGTCCGTATGGGACCAGTAAGTTAGTTGTAAGTTATGGTTAATTAGGCTAGTTTTATGAATTTTTGTCTAACTTTAAGATAGGTTTAAGATTGAATTAATAAAAATGAATTTACGAAAAAAAAGGGCCAACATGTGTGTAGAATATGACTGAAAGCAGAGTAGTAATTGTTTAATCCTTTCGGGACGCGAGTGGGACGTTAACATATAAATATTCTTTGTTCTGTACCACTCTCGTACCGAAAGGGTTAACAAATGTTGGTAGCGTATTCATTTATATGATTAAGTTTGATTCATGTTGCCAGAAATCTAAGATGTTCAAAATTTCAAAAGGTAAGACGGGAATAATCGACTTATATGGACGGCGAATAGATGGATAGATAGATAGATAGATAGATAGATAGATAGATAGATAGATAGATAGATAGATAGATAGATAGATAGATAGATAGATAGATAGATAGATAGATAGATAGATAGATAGATAGATAGATAGATAGATAGATAGATAGATAGATAGATAGATAGATAGATAGATAGATAGATAGATAGATAGATAGATAGATAGATAGATAGATAGATAGATAGATAGATAGATAGATAGATAGATAGATAGATAGATAGATAGATAGATAGATAGATAGATAGATAGATAGATAGATAGATAGATAGATAGATAGATAGATAGATAGATAGATAGATAGATAGATAGATAGATAGATAGATAGATAGATAGATATGATTTGATTTTTATGATTTTTTTTTTATTAATTTCAAAAGATTTTAACAATATTTGTATTACCCACGAAGCTTAGTGCTTATCTGTGGGTGGTTGAATTTTGAAAAGTAATTTGAATTGATTTGGAAGTATAACGCTATTTTTTAGTTCAGTAAAAAAGTTAATTTAACAAAAATGGAAAAAAAAATATGTAGTATTTTTTTTTTTAGCAAGTATGAAAAAAAATAATTTGAGGCAAGTGCAATTGATGTTTTTAATTTAGTTTAAAAAGAAAAGTTTTATACATTTTTTAGGTTTTTTAAAATTTTGAATATTTTTTAGACTAATTGGAAGCTGGTTCATGATTGATGGAATGGTATAGCTCAGTTGTCTCCTGCCATACTTGTTGTTTATTTCCGGAGTTTCAAGTAGACCTTGTACTCGTCTTCTAGTGCTGTAACTATGCGAACTATGTTGCTGGAATCTTGAATCATCATAGTATTCTAGAATTGCTGTCATCTTGAATATATTGTCTACACTCAAAAACTTGAAATAGAGATGGTTTTTATCAATTATTTTTATGATTCTATGCTGAAGATTAAAAAGTTTATCTATGTGTGTCTTTGATGCATTTCCCCATGCCAGTACTCCATACCTTAATCGGGATTCAACTAGCGAGTAATATACTTGTTTTTGTACATCTTTCGTTGAATATCTTTCAAGGTAAAAAAGGGCAAACATAGCACTTCTCATACTTAGCCGTAGATTGTTGATGTGTTCGCGCCATAGGAAGTTTTCATCTATTGTAACTCCAAGATATTTGATTGATTTCACTAGTTCAATTGCATCACTTTTTTGCGAAGTCGGACATTTTGGGTTTTGAAAGTATATGTTTATTTCCTGTTCTTGTTGGTTCGGTGCACGAATATGCATCAGCTTCGTTTTGGTGGCATTAATGATCAAACCAGAATCGTGGCACCATCGAGAAACTTCGTCAAACTCCTGTTGCATTATTGAAATTGCTGCTTTTGGACACCTGTGTCTAACAACAATTGCTATGTCATCTGCATATGCAAAAACGGTGCTTTTCTTGAAAATTCGAAGAAGTGCGTTCGTAAAAAGAATGAAAAGAATTGGTCCAAGTTTTGACCCCTGCGGTACACCATGAGTACATTTTTTTCTTGGCTCCATGAACTTCCAATTTTAACTTTGAAGGTTCTTTCTATGAGATAGCTCTCCATCCATTTCCAAAGGGTTCCTCTAATGCCAATTTTGTGAAGTACATCAAGTAGTTTTTCGTGACTCAACGTATCAAAAGCCTTACTGAAGTCCACAAACATTACCAACACGTGATGATTTTTATCGAGACTCATGTTCACAGCGTTGCAGAATTCTCCAAGTAGTTTTCCCGTACTTTTTCTTTTTGAAAGCCATATTGATTGTATTGCAGTAAGCGGTGTTTTTCAATGAATTGAAATGGGCCTTTAGTTTTGAATTTCGTTCTTCTTTCCTCCCTTATAGATCGGACGAATAACTGATGTTTTCATAATTCTTGGAACACATCCTTGTGTCAGACTTCGGTTGATAATTTGTTGGATGATTGTTGTTAGAAAACTAGCATTAATTTTTATGTCACACGCTCTAATTCCATCAGCTCCTGGACTTTTATTCGTATTCAGATTACACAATATATTTTGAATTTCGGTTTCATCAGCTTCTTCTACATATATTGATTGAGCAAGATGTTGATACGGTTGACTGGAAGTTTTCGTATTACATATGTGTGCAATCTTAGACGCTTGTGTGGAAAAAAATTCAGCAAGTTTTTCGGTGATATCGGCAACACTGGATTGCGTACAAAGATTTTGATGTATTATTTCATCAATTGATGGTTTATTTCTACCCAAAAGCTCATTTATAATACCCCAAGTTTTTTTAGGATCATGTTTTGCATTTGCCAATTTCACTTTGTAAAAATTAGATTTCTGTATATGTATATTTTATTGACGTAGTTTCTAGTTGTTTGTATTCGGATTGGTAACTCTCATTTCGTCGATTATTTTTCCATCTTCTATATAGTTCATCTCTTCTTTTGCAAAGCTCAAGTATATTAGGCGTTATCCAACTTTTGTTTTGACGTTTTTTATTATTGTGAATTTCAGTTGAATCAACGTATATTCTTGTCATTTTTGCAACAAATTTATTGTAAAGTCGATCAACATCATTTTCATTTACAAAGATTTCTTGCCAGTTTGTTTGTTGTATGAGTCGGTTGACTTTTTCTTGGTTTATTTTTGTTGGTGTTTCACAATAGCTTGCTTTGTATGTTGTTTCGTGCCATAAAAAGTTTCAAAATGGTCAGATATATCGGTTTCTATTACTCCTGAAATTATATCGTTTTTCGGGATTGTAACAAACATGTGATCAATTAAAGTGCCGGTGCCTGTATTCATATTAATTCGAGTGCTCTTATTTATCACATTCATTAAACCTTTCGATGACATCATTTCCAAATATTTTTTCGTGTCAGAGTTATCTGTGTCTTGAGTGTCAATATTTATGTCTCCAAGAACCATAACGTCTACTTCGTCTTTAGTTTTTTGGTCAAATTCATCAATAAATTGACTTTTATTTTGTGACGGCGATCTATAAATTGCATGAATATGCTTAGTTCCCATCTATCCACCATTTTTATGCTGAGACTGTCATAGCTTAATGTGTATGAAGAAAGTCTTTCGAAACTTATGTCTTTTTTTATGAACATCGCAATTCCTCCCTTTCCAGAACCTTTCCTATGCATAAACTCCATATTAAAACCTTCCAATTTTAATATTCATACACACACAGCAAAAATTTAATTTTTTGAAATCAATAACATTCATACCAATAACACCATGAAATACCCTATGATCCACTTCGACTACATCATCATGTTCATCCATCATATCAGCTGTTATCATTCGCTCTTCAAATTCGCTCATAAAAATGTATGTTAGTTATGTATTTGTTCAATATCATTTATAGTACATACATTCACAACTTCTTCGTTCTCACATTTACGAGCCAATATTTTTCCAGATGCTTCCCACACAAACTTCCAATGTGCCTGGTTACACGAGCGCAAAAAAGAATTAATTCACGAAAGAGAACGGATGATTTTTAGAAAGAAGGAAAGGGATGGAAAAAAATGCCAAGTTTCGTCTTTTTCCTCATCTTCAGATATGAGTTTTGCGTTAAAAATCATGTTTCTTTCTCAAACGTTCTCCTTTTGACAAACATTTTCATTTCTAATTTGCCGGCGAAGAAGAATGTACACCAAATTTGCTTTTGTTTTGCTCGTGCTGTACCTGCGGCTGAGCATCCAACGAAGTTTTTTGTGTTTTAATTTCCGACTATTCCTCTATTTCTTGCATGCCCACTTAATTTTTTTTTCTGTGTGTAACCACAAAAGTAATTCTTTTTTGCGCTCGTGTAACCAGGCACAATTACACTCTCTAGCTTTGTTTTTGGCAAGCCAAAGCAAGTGTTTATTTGTTGGAGTAAGATGGTTATTTACAGTAACATCTGGTTCACCGTCGTTCTGCGTCTGCGCGTGCATATTATTGTTGACATTTGTTCTCTGTTTCTCTCTTCGAGCGGCTTTTGCATGTGTGACAAAGTTTTGTTTACATGTGTAGCTTGCAAATGAAATAATGATAGCTGATCTCGCTGTGGATTTTTTGCTCTCGTTCTGTAAATATCTGTAACGTCGTGTGGGTGTATAGCACAGTTGATTGTCTCTGCTAGATCTTGCACTACATTGAATAGGTTTTCGTTTGTTGTTGGCTTTATGTTTTTAATTTCTATGTTTGATTTCAGAAGTTTTTGTTCAATTATGTTTATTTTTGTTTCCATTGCATGTATGATATTATCTTTTTTTAAATTGTTTGCTTTTAATTCATTAATTTCATTTGACAATTTTTTAATAAGATCGTTATTTATGGTGATGTTATTATTTATTTCTTCGTATTTGTTGTCAACGAAGTCACAGCTGGATTTAATTTCAGACATTTCTCTTCTCATTGCTCTCATCTCTTGTAGAATAGCTGCATTGTAGCTCCCTCCTTCGTCTTGCTTAGTGCCGGCTTCTGGGGTAGACGTACTTCTTGTTCGTTTCGGTGGCGGATGATTTGGAGTTTTCGTTGGCGAGTTCGCATTATTTGGTCCATTCGAGTTAGCTATCTCTTTCCTGCACGCTGGACACCTCCAATCCTTTTTTTTCGTCGCAGACATTGTTCTGTATGATCTCTCAGTGATGGTGGTGCATTTAAAATGCATTTTTCCTTCACATCTATAACAGGTGACAAAATCTCCATGAGGGGGAAGATCAGAAGAACATTCACTGCATAAGCTCATGATTATGAGAGGAGAAAGGGTTGCAAATGTGTGGGTACAAACAAAGAATTGCACTAAAAAGAATAAACCAAAAATGGAATTTTGTGGGGCAAATTTAAAATATTTATTTCAGGGATTAAAGTAAAAAAAATCACTGAATTTATGATTTCAAAGAGGTGACTGTTTTAAATTCGTTCAAAGTCACTAATCACTGTAGTATTTTTAAGACTTAAGAAAAGCACTTTATATTATATTGACTGGGAGCTCACTAATAAACACAACCAACCAATTCAATCACAATAGTTTTATAGATAGATATATAGATAGAAAGATAGATAGATAGATAGATAGATAGATAGATAGATAGATAGATAGATAGATAGATAGATAGATAGATAGATAGATAGATAGATAGATAGATAGATAGATAGATAGATAGATAGATAGATAGATAGATAGATAGATAGATAGATAGATAGATAGATAGATAGATAGATAGATAGATAGATAGATAGATAGATAGATAGATAGATAGATAGATAGATAGATAGATAGATAGATAGATAGATAGATAGATAGATAGATAGATAGATAGATAGATAGATAGATAGATAGATAGATAGATAGATAGATAGATAGATAGATAGATAGATAGATAGATAGATAGATAGATAGATAGATTCAGATTTATTTCAGATTTCATAAAGACTTAACAATTTTCAATAAGTTCCTGCGAAGCCTATAGGCTTGTCTGCAGAAGATCGTGTTTCACAAACATTAATAATTTTAAGTAAGCTTTAAAGTGATAGATTTTAGATATACATATATATTACTCATTTGAATTTAGAAAGAAACTTTTAATATTTTTTTTTCTAGTCTTGAAATTTTCAATGTTTAATAACTCTCGAGGGAATTCGTTGACTGTTGAAGGGACGCTGTATTGAAGTTGTCTTCTGCCATACGTATTATAGTGACTGGGCAACTGTAGCATACCTTGGGCACGTCGTCTGGTGTTTATCGCATGGGCCACTGGTCGAATAAAACGGCTATCATCAGAGTACTCTAGTATTAGCGACATCTTGAAAATTTGATCTACTTGAAGAACTTTAAACGTGCATTCGTTGTGACTCGAAAATCCATGATTAATTTGTTTCAGTGCTGAATTTTGAAGTGTTTGAAGTTTATTTATGTGCGTTTTTGCGGCGTTGCCCCAAGCAAGTATACCATACCGTAGTTTAGACTCCACTAGGGCATAATAGACTTGTCTTAAAACATGTGTTGAGGCATGGTAACGCAAATGGGCTAGTGCGTATAGAGCTTTTTTTAGATCCATTCTAAGTTTGTCTATATGTTTGTCCCACAAAAAATGGCAGTCGATTATAACTCCAAGATATTTATAGCTTTCTACTAATTCAATAGTCTTGTTTGCTGCATTAGGACATGCATTGTTAGTCATATAAATTCTCCTCTGACTGGATTTAAATTGTGGGCTTCGGATATGCATCATTTTGGTTTTTGATGCGTTGATCACCAATCCGTTGTCGTGGCACCATTTTACTGCAGCATTAAACTCAACTTGTAATATTTCGGTTGCTGTATCCAAAGACCTGTGTCTGACCACAATCGCTGTATCATCAGCAAACGCAAACGGAATACTACGTTTAAAAACGCGAATAAGCTCGTTCGTGTAGAGGATGAATAAAATCGGTCCTAGCTTTGAACCCTGAGGAACTCCATATTGAACGCCCTTTTTCTCACTCATAACGTTCTTAATTTTTACACAAAACAGCCTGTTGTGCAGGTAATCCCTTAGCCAATCAGCCATTAAACCTCGTATGCCTATTCGCCCAAGCGCTCTCAGTAAATTAGAATGGTTGAGAGTATCGAAAGCTTTACTGAAATCCATAAACAGGACAAGGATATGATGGCTTTTATTTAAACTTTCGTTGATACAATTGGTGAATTCAGCGAGCAATTTGCTTGTATTTTTGTTTTTTTGAAAACCATATTGGCTTTTATGTAAAAGAGAGTTTTTGTCAATAAAACTCTGTAGCCTTTTTGAAATAACCTCTTCTAGACACTTTTCTACTACTGGAAGTATGGAAATCGGTCTATAATTGCTTATTTGATTTTTAACTCCACTCTTATAGATTGGTCTCACCAATGCAGTTTTTAACATCAATGGAATTTTAGACTGTGTCAAGCTCAAATTAATCAGTTTACATAGTATGGGAGCAAAAATGTCTATATGTCTTTTCATATCAGCTGCTCTAATTCCATCAATTCCTGGAGATTTATCTTCGCTGAGAGAGCTTATAATTTTGCGTATCTCCTGTATATTTGTGTCATAAGCAAATATTGAGTTTTTTACTAAAGCATTTTCATGATTCGATGTAGTATAGCTGCAGTGATGAATAATTTGAGATGTCTGGGTTGAGAAAAATTCTGCACATTCGTTGCACAGTGCTTTGATTTCGATTTGATTTTGAGTTGAGAAATTTTTTAACATTGTTTCGTCAACATTTGCCTTATTTCTTCCTACAATTTCATTTATTAATGCCCATGTCTTTCTAGGATCGTTCTTAAATTTAACGAATTGGTTCTTATAAAAGTTGTTCTTTTGAGCCGCTATCATTTTATTAAGTTTATTTCGGAAGATTTTATATTCCATTTCGTAGCTTCTGTTCATTCTATTATTTTTCCATCTTCTATATAATTCGTCTCTTTTTTTGCATTCGGCGATGAGGCATTGGGTTATCCAAGGACTATTTTGTCTTTTGTTATGTGTAGTTTTCATGTATGTTGACTTTTTATAAATTTCATCTAATTTACAAACCAGTTTATTGTAGAGCGTATCAGGATCTTCTTCGTTAATAACTTCCTCCCAAGTTTCTTCACAAATTAGTTCATTAACTCTGGTGCTCCGTATATAAGTAGAACTGACTTTGTTGCTATCTGATGTTTGAAAAGCGTCTGTGGAGTATAAAGTTGGATAATGATCGGTGATATCACACTCAATCACAGCTGAGTTAATTTGTTTGTCCACTCTGCTTACAAGGATATGATCTAATACTGATTTCGTCCCCTTATTAAGATCTATCCTTGTGTATTCAGTAATGACATTTATCAGCCTCAATGATGCCAACATCTCCAGATAGTCTTTAACATAGTTTGATTCTGTATCACAAATATTAATGTTCATATCTCCCATCACAATCATTTCTTCAATAGATAGATAGATAGATAGATAGATAGATAAATAGATAGATAGATAGATAGATAGATAGATAGATAGATAGATAGATAGATAGATAGATAGATAGATAGATAGATAGATAGATAGATAGATAGATAGATAGATAGATAGATAGATCGATAGGTAGATAGATAGATAGATAGATAGATAGATAGATAGATAGATAGATAGATAGATAGATAGATAGATAGATAGATAGATAGATAGATAGATAGATAGATAGATAGATAGATAGATAGATAGATAGATAGATAGATAGACAGATAGATAGATAGATAGATAGATAGATAGATAGATAGATAGATAGATAGATAGATAGATAGATAGATAGATAGATAGATAGATAGATAGATAGATAGATAGATAGATAGACAGATAGACAGATAGATAGATAGATAGATAGATAGATAGATAGATAGATAGATAGATAGATAGATAGATAGATAGATAGATAGATAGATAGATAGATAGATAGATAGATAGATAGATAGATAGATAGATAGATAGATAGATAGATAGATAGATAGATAGATAGATAGATAGATAGATAGATAGATAGATAGATAGATAGATAGATAGATAGATAGATAGATAGATAGATAGATAGATAGATAGATAGATAGATAGATAGATAGATAGATAGATAGATAGATAGATAGATAGATAGATAGATAGATAGATAGATAGATAGATAGATAGATAGATAGATAGATAGATAGATAGATAGATAGATAGATAGATAGATAGATAGATAGATAGATAGATAGATAGATAGATAGATAGATAGATAGATAGATAGATAGATAGATAGATAGATAGATAGATAGATAGATAGATAGATAGATAGATAGATAGATAGATAGATAGATAGATAGATAGATAGATAGATAGATAGATAGATAGATAGATAGATAGATAGATAGATAGATAGATAGATAGATAGATAGATAGATAGATAGATAGATAGATAGATAGATAGATAGATAGATAGATAGATAGATCGATAGATAGATAGATCAATAAATCGATAAATCGATAGATAGATAGATAGAAAAAGTGGGCTATAAGTTCCTTTTCACTATTCAAATGACGGTATCTTCCCTATGATGCTACAAATAAGTGCCCATCTCTTAATCCAACACCTTCTTAATCTATTCTATAATAGCCTTAAATGGTAAGCAAAACCAATGTTAAAGACTGCAAACCCATAAGTCTCACAGTGCATTCAAAAAAGCCTTCACAGATCACGAAATAGAAAAATCCATGGATCATGTGTATGTTAAAACATTACAGATCAACACTGAACTGGGTGTATAGAGATTAAAGTATTTTCATGAGATCCTGGTCATGAATGAAATCCTTACCAAACTTGAATACAGTGGAGTTAAAGTAGTAGCTTACGCCGATGATGTGGCTCTACTAGCGACATGAAAATTTCGAACCACGAACAATTAATAAGGCTTGATTATCTAGGATTGTGGTACCCGTGGTGATGGTTAGTGCGTTGGGCTGTCATGCCAGAGGTCTTGGGTTTGATCCCTGCCTATGCCATCTAAAGTTTTCGGCATATAAACTATAGGTCCCCTCCATCCCTGCAATTGCTCGCACACAGAAATGGTTGAGAATTGTAAGTCACAAGGCCCTAGTTCTCAACGGACTGTTGCGCCACCCAATTTATTTATTTATCTAGGATTTGGAAATAGGGGAAAAACTGCTGCTTGACTATTAACCCCTTTAAAACAGACTTAATACTCTTTGCAAATGGAAGAAAAATAGAGGGAACGCTATTGAAGTTATCAGATGAAGCTATAATAATAGGCGTAATCCTAGAGAAAAAGCTGAACTGGGGTCCAAAGCTCAGATAGCATTCTACTCATACAATAGCATCTGGACCACTCCTACTGTAGTAATGAAAGCAATACTCAATCTCTTACGTCAGGACATGTATATGTTCAATAAACTGCTGCAACCAGTGCCTTACGGCTAAAACTGACCAGTTGCTGAAAAACCAGACACTGGACACGCGCAGATTAAAGAAAACTACATCAAACAACGAAAGAGCTCATGACCTGACGAGGATATGTACTGCACTGAACCAATCCAGTATTGACCCATCCAAGATGGAAATACCTTGAAACCTAGGCCATGGCCAGGAAGGTTAGGTTAGGTTAATGTGGCTGCGGATACAAAAACCACACACTTAGGCCAGAAGAAAAGGCCCATTGTGATACCACATGAATCTAGAGAATTACTTCCCACTAGTCGAACCATTTTGAGCCTTTTATAAAGCGAAGGAGATATTTGATATCCTTTTTAGCTAGTTCACTGGGATCATCAAATGAGTATTCTCCCAGATGAAGTTTGCGTCTTCGTGAAAGAGCAGGGCAAGTGCAGAGGAGGTGAGAGATTGTTTCTTCTTCTTCCTCGTCCATACAGCTCCTGCAGAAGTCATTTGAGGCTACACCAAGTCGTATTGCGTGTCTGCCTATAAGACAGTGTCCCGTAAGGACACCTATTAGGAAGCTAATATGAAGTCTGCTTTGGGATAACAAGTCTTTAGAGCGCTTTAGGTCCAATGAAGGCCATATTAGTTTTGTGGCTGCGCATGTTGGTAAATTGTACCACCTAGAGTTTGCTATCTCGAAAGCTTTTTCTTTTAGCCGAAGTTTACATGTAGCTATCGGTATACCTATCTTCTCCCTTTCAGGTGAAATAGGTATGACGGTTCCATTTTTAGCGAGTTCATCGGCTCTACAATTTCCTGCGATGTCTCTGTGGCCCGGCACCCAGCATAGGTGAATGTTAAATTGCTGCGCCATCTCCATAAGAGACGATTGACAATCGAGGGCCGTTTGAGATTTGGTTGAGACACCGTCAAGAGATTTAATAGCATCCTGACTGTCAGAGAAGATGCGGATATCAGAAGTTGATATCACGTTTTCATTTAGCCAGGAGAGAACCTCTTTGATCGCTAAAATTTCCCCTTGGAAGACGCTACAATAATTAGGGAGGCGGAATGAGATGCTTAGATTAAGTTTTTCTGAGTACACACCACTCCCAACTCCCTCATTTGTCTTGGATCCATCTGTGTAAAAATGGATGCTTTTGTCATCCAGGAGTTTTTTGTCTTCCCATTCATCCCTGGATGGAATGGATACCTGGAAGTATTTACCAAATTGGGGTTTTGGGATAGTGTAGTCTATGTACTTTGGTATAGAACCAAAGAGGTTCAGAATGATGGAGTGCCCAACATTGTTGTTGGTCCATTGAGATGAGGCGTTGAGTCTTATGGCTGTACTCGCTGCCACTTGTTTGCTGAAAATGTCGAGGGGTGTCAGATGGAGGAGAGTGTCCAACGCTGCTGAGGGTGTGGTTCTCAGAGCCCCGCTAATGCAGAGACATGCAGTGCGTTGGACTCTGCTGAGTTTGTCGTAATATATATATGTATATAATATGTATAGCCAATAAGTTATGCGAGGTTGAAAACCCCATTTGTTTCCTATGGCTTTCTTGCAAAGGAAAAGAGCTGCTGTAGCTTTTTTAACTCTCCTGAATATTAGGTTTCCAACTTAATTTTGTTGTCCAATATCAGACCAAGGTATTTGGCCTCATTGGTAAAAATTAGTGGTACACCTTTTATTGAGGGAGGTACAATTTCTGGGATCTTGTATTTCCGTGTAAAAAGGACGAGGTCTGTTTTTTGAGGATTAATACTAAGTCCGCAGTGATCTGCAAATCTAGTGAGCATATTGAGTGCGTTTTGGAGGAGGTCTCTCAGTGTATTAGGAGTGTATGACGGCGATAGCAACATCATCGGCATACGCAATCACTCTGTAGCCTTCTCTCTCAAGGGATATTAGTAGCTCGTTAACCACTATGTTCCACAGGAGAGGGGACAGAACACCACCTTGCGGAGTGCCTCTACTGACAGACCTTTTCGTACAAAAATCCCCCATCTTAGAGTTGATGATCCTGCTTTTTAGCATTAGATTTATCAATTCACAGAGTGAGTATTCGACGTTTAGGGTCGTCATAGCAGAAGTGATAGCGGATGTGTCAACGTTGTTGAAAGCGCCTTCAATATCCAGGAAGGCCACCATAGTGTATTCTTTTTGTTCTAGGGAGTTTTCGATAGTTCTTACCAAAGTGTGCAAGGCTGTTTCTACCGATTTCCCTTTGCAGTAAGCATGCTGAGACATCGATAGTCTCTTATCAATGCTGTTACGTACGTGGATATCAATCAAACGTTCCAGAGTTTTGAGAATGAATGATGATAGGCTAATAGGTCTTAGATCTTTAGGGTTGACATGTGAACATTTGCCCGCCTTGGGAATGAATACTACCTTTACTTCTCTCCATCGCTGAGGTATATAGACCATATCAAGACAACTTTTAAAGATCATCTCAATGATGGGCAAAGTTATGTCAATCGTAAGTTGTAGCTCAGCTGGTACGATGTGATCTGGCCCTGGAGATTTGTAAGGTTTGAAACTATTCAGAGCCCATGTCAACTTTTCTTTTGTCACAAGACCTTGAGGAAAAGTTAAGTTAATACCCGTCCCAGGATGGTTTGTTGTATTAACGTATTTGGAGCTTTCAGGGAAGTGGGTGTCCAGTAGCAGGTTTAGCGTTTCTTCGCAAGAGTTAGTCCAAGTACCATCCAAGTTTTTAAGACAACTAGGCATGGTTGGATTTGTCGAGAGAATCTTCCTTATCCTTGATGCCTCCGAGGATTCTTCTATTGAGCTACAGAAGGATCTCCAAGAGGATCTTTTGGCTATTATCAATTCCTGTTTATACTTTTTGAGGGATTCCTTATAGGAGTCCCAGTCTTGTGGATGTCTAGTCTTTTTTTGCACGATTAAAAAGCCTTCTACAGCCTTTCCGGATTATACCCAGTTCAGAAGCCCACCAGTATGGTTTCTTCTTTCCCCGCACTATAGTGAGCGGGCAAGCAGTTTCCATGGCTTTATTAAGGGCTGCTGTAAGCTCGTCGACTTTTTGATCGAGTTCAAAAGTGCACAAGGGCGGGTCAGAAAGTTCTGGTTTAATCAGATTCTTCAGAGTTGCCCTATATTTTGGCCAATCTGTTTTCCTATAGTTTCGGAATTGGATCGGTTTTGGGAACTCTTCAATAAGTGTGAATTGGATGTATCTATGGTCGGAGAACGAGTGCTCCTTTGATACTCTCCACTTCAATATTTTATTTGAGAGATGTAAAGAGACAAAAGTCATATCTAAAACTTCTTGTCGATTTTTAGTAACGAAGGTTGGTTCATTACATACTACCAGATTAGTTGTTAAAATATAATCAAAAAGAGACTCACCTCTGTCATTTATATCAGTACTACCCCACGTAGTATGGTGCGCATTGGCGTCACAACCGATAATTATGTTGGTTTTAAGTCTTGTTGATTCAGCGACCGTCCTCTCCAGAATGGTACCAGGTAGTGGGCCCTGGTGGTCGTAGCCCAAATACGCTGATACCAGCCAGTAGGTATGGTTGTCTATTACCATACTGGCTGTGGTGACGTCTTTATCACTGAAATTAGGGAGTAAAAATACATTTAGATTACGTTTTACTAGTATGCAGGACCTTGGGTTACCTTTTCCTGTTACATATATCACGTAGTAGCCAGGAGTTCTCAATCCTCGAACCAGGGATTTCACAATCCAGGGCGTTTGGATGAGAAGGAAACTATGGCCTAAATTCGGCAAAACAAAATGCCGTTCGATTATGCATCTAGATAAAAAAAAATTGTAAGACTGTTTGTTAGCATTGTAACAGGCCACAACCTGTTTGCTTACCATAAGAAGAAAATACGGCTTACCACCGTATGTGCAAAGGATGCAGTAATAAGGAAGAACAAGAATACACTGCCCACTTCGTATGCCACTACCCAAAACTATGCCACACTAGATACAAGTTCTTAGGCAGACCTTTCTTCAATAATCTTCACGAATTCGGGTATATAACAGATATATAACCTCTAAAGGCTTGGAACAAATGAATCCTCTTATATTAATCTAAATGTGGAGATAACGTCATCAATCACTTACTTTCAGCCATCCAATGAATTTTTGATGTGCTTTTTTGCTCTCCATATCGTAACATTGTTGTTTTCGCTTTAGATTTTTCGATTAAATTTTCTCGTTTCAGTGCACGGTTATTATCATATGAAAGATTTCGTTGAAGGTTTAATTTATATGCCTCCGCTTTATCTTTTTTCTATGTTAGTTTTAAGCCTTAAAACAGTTTTATCCTTTCGATGTGTGCCTTTAATTCCAAATAAAACTGTATTGGTAAGTGATCGATACACCTACAACCCTAAAATCTGTTATAGAAGTAATCAAATTTCCCTTTATTACACAGTAATCGACGAATGAAAGGTTCATCATTTTGATTCCTCTTGCATTGATAGTATAGTATCTATTGCATTTTTTGCTGTGAATCTGTTCTCTCGTGTTTTATTATTATTATTAAATATTCCAATCTCCAATTATAATAACTTCATGGCAATTGTTTTGTAAAGCGCATCGAAATCCCGTATATTAAGTAGCATGTGTTCTTTTAAGGCTGATATTTTAAAACTTTCTAAAGATTTTGAAGAGCTACAAAAGTCATTTAACACTGCAGTTTGCAAATTAAATGCATATTCTGTAACCAACATTATGGTTGATAGTTCTACTTGATTTAGCTCCGCCCAAAATTCCTACTACTTTCTCTTTCGCAATCAGGTTCTTGTGTTAATAACGCAAAAAGTGTACCTGCCAAACAAAAAAAAGTCCAAGAAAAGAAGCCGAGAAAACTCTGTGTTTGCTAGAAATTCTACCAAGTCAAAAAACTTAACAGGCTTGCCCCCTTCTACCAAAACTTAAGGGAACTTCGTAGTAAGACTGCTGACATTTTTCTTAACTCCCAATCATTCCCCCACGACGTATTCGTTTTGACAGAATCTTGGCTTAATTCAAGCTTTTCCGACAGAGAACTTTCCAGTCAAGAGTTCGAAGTTTACAGAAATGATCGTCATGTTGATAATGCAAAGGATTTGGGTGGAGGTGTTCTCATGAAAATACACATTTCTCTTCTTCAGTATCTTTTCCATTTGAACTTTCAATTGAAATAGTCTGTGTAAGGATAATGGTACGGACTAAGACCATTTTCATTTTAAGCGTTGACATTCCTCCAAAAAGTTTGGAGTCTGTTTATAGTGAACTCTCCTTGGTATCAGACTTTCTTATCAATTTGTCCTGCTCTGACACCAATATTTTACTATTAGGTGATTTTAATTTACAACACATTGACTGGATTCCATCCGAAGACGAATCATGCCTTGAAGCCTCTCTTTCGTCTTCACAATTGGAACTATCTTTTTTCGATAAAATCCTTCTTACTGACTTACAGCAAAAAAAAAGAATTAAAAACTCAAAAAATCGAATTCTCGATTTAGTATTTTCTTCTGATGCAAGTACTTATTCTAAAATCTAGATCAGGAATTACTTATATTGATAAATATCACCCCTCTTTGGAAATTTTTCTTGACTTAAGTAATCACCTTACTGAACACAGCAATTCCTTTGATTGAATCAAGAAATACAAACTTTAGCCACCCTTGGTACACGAAAGAATTGCGTTTACTGCGTAACAAAAGAAATAAGGCATGAAAAACTTACATCATAACTCTGTCTCCAATCAACTTCCCTTTTTATGTTGAACTCTTTAGTTATGTTACTGATATGGGCACCTCTTTAAAAGAGAATCCTAAAAATTTTGGAAACTTGTAAACTTGAAGAAAAAAAATCAGATGGCTTTCCAGTTAACTTCACTTACAAGAACCTTTCATTACATACAACTGTTGATATCTGAAGAAGTTGATGACATTTCATAATCTTCACTCCTAGCTGTAGTCACATCCCTGTGCTACAGAGTACGGCCATTGATCTTTTATCCGTGTTGAATGATGACTGCTCAGCCGGTCCTGATGGTATTCCCCCGATAGTATTAAAAAGTGTAGTAATGCTTTAGTTGAACCCCTTACGTTCTTATTCAAACTTTCTCTAAAAACAGGTAAATTTCCCAGTATATGGAAGAAGTCATTTCTAACACCAATTTTCAAGAAAGGTAACTGGGCGGATGTAACAAACTACAGGCCCATTGCAAAGCTTTCTTGCATTCCTAAATCGTTTGAACAAGTTGTTGTGAAAGTGTCCACATTTTTTATCAAGAATCTCATTTGCGAACAGCAACATGCTTTTGTGAAAAAAGGATCAACCGTTAAAAATCCCTTCACATTCTCAAACATATGTATGTATGTATGTTCAAACGCTTAGAACAAGGTTACGATGTTGATTATGTATACACTGACTTTTTAGAAAAGTCACTGAAAAGTCAGTGTCAATGTCAGCTTTAGAAGCTTTTGACCAACTTAGCCACGGAACTCAGAACCTTTTGTTGCTCAATCTGGTGTTCCCCAGGGAAGCCATCTTGGCCCTTTTCTGTTCCATCCTGTCTATTAACGACTCATTTTTGCTGATGACATGAAGATTTTTAAAATAATAAAGTCCACCCATGATCGTATTGAAAAATAGCCTTGCTCTCAACCCTTAAAATGCCAGACGATAACTTTTACTAAAACACGAATCGGTAGTGTATTTGATTATTGTACATCAAGCAAAAACTCTAACGCGTCTCCCAATGGCAAAGCGTGAATAATTTCAAATGGCAAGTCGAAAAAAAGTTTGTTACCAACAAATTCACCAAAAAAAAAAGACGCAGAAGCAGACCATCATCTTATTTCCTTCCATAAGAAAGTGTGTATTGAACAGAAAAGTATCAAAAGCAGTGAATAGTACAAGAGTAAATGCTGTCTTGTATCGTTAAAGTGAGATATACCCCCATTGCCATTATCCATGGATGGCACTTGCATCAATGAGACTGAACACCTCGATATTCTCGGTATGTGTGTCACCAACCACCTCTTGTGGAATGATCACATACGCGAAAAGGCGATGCAAGAAATATGTCACCCCTTCTGATCTGGCTGTTATCTACAAGACTTACATACGTCCAAACCTTGAGTTTAACTCCCATCTCTGGGCTGATGCTCCTGCAACTTACTTAAGCCTCTTGGATAGTATTGAACGTAGAGCATTTAAATTGATAGATGATAATACCATCAAAAGTTCATTTACTTCGCTTGAACATCGTCGTAAAGTCTCTTGTCTGACCCTTTTTTACCGTTATTTTAACGGCTTATGCTCTAGTGAAATAGCCAGTTGCATCCTCCCCTTAAACAGTTCAACCGTAATACTCGCGCTTCTAGGAATGCTCATCAGTATACCCTCAAGCCCAACTTCGTCGTACTTTCAAATACAGAGATTCGTTCTTTAGCCGTACTACGCGAATGTGGAATGCCTTACCACACTCTGCCTTTCCTAGTCATTGAAATATTCAGGAATTCAAAATCAATGTGCACCGACACCTCCTTTTATACACTCTCTCCTTTTCCTAGTGCTCACACTGTGCCTCTGCATAATAAGGGTAGTAATATCCCCTTGAGTGTGTGCTTTTTATAAAAAAAAAGAGAAGGAACAAATTTGTTCTATCCACAGAAAAATTTTATAAGACGTCATATTTGGGGTTATCTTGTTGTAGCTTAAGTTTTAAGTTTGTTTATAGAGTGAGCCAACATGTGTGTAGAATATGACTGAAAGGAGAGTAGTAGTTCTTAAAAAAACGTTGGCAGCGTATTCATGTGTATGATTAAGTTTTATTCATGTTGCCAGAAGTCTAAAATGTCCAGGGTGAGAATTTCAAAAGGTAAGACGGAAATAATCGACTTATATGGACGCTTCACCACTGGCGTCTCCACATTTGAAGATTTAGGTGTTCATTTCTGTTCCAACTTAGAATTTACACATCGCTATGTTACTCTTTCTTTGTACAATTGCCATGTTTGTCCTCATCTTGAATATGCTTCACAAGTATGGGCTCCCTATTACGAAATTCATAGAAAACTTATTGAATCTATTCAACATAATTTTATCCATTCGCTTTGCCCTAAAGGGTCTTCCTTGAGATGATCCTTATGATCTGCCTGCCTATGAACATCGTATTCTGCTTCTCAATCAAAGGCGTGTTAATAATGACTTAATATTTCTCCATCAACTCATTAATAGTGAAATTGATGCACCTTATTTGCTATCTTGTGTATATTTGAATTACCGAGGCGGAACTCATCAGCTGCGTACATTTGATTTTATACATATTGAATTCCATAGAACTAACTATGGGAAGAATGGAGCTTTAAGTCGAATGAACATTTTATATAACTTAAACTGTTCATCGATAGATTTAAATCTAAATAAGGTGGGATTAAAATCATTGTTTAGAACCAGTGCTCCACTATCGTAAACGTCTTTATTTTATTTTTTGTTCTATAATAGTTCTTATTAAATGTTAATTATGTTTTGTATTTTGTGCGTGTGTTAGGCTTTAATTTTATTATTTTCTTACTAACAACTAACACATGCAATTATGATGAGCCTCTGATCGTAGTTTGAAGCTTGCTACGAGGTGTGGCAATTAAGTTCCGGGAATTTAGTTACAATTTAATAAAATAAAACATGCGAAAGATCTGCGCAAAGATGGTGCCTAAAGTTCTCACCCATCAACAAAAACAAATGCGGAAATCGATTTGCGACGATCTGTTATCTCGCATTCAGAGCGACGGCTTAGACTGGATGAGTCCCGATATTGCTCCCTGTGACTTTTTTCTATTCCCCAAGATGAAGTCGCACCTCAAGGGAACTCATCATGGCGGCGTACAGAAGGTCCAAGAAGCTCTAACCGTGGTGCTAAACGGGCTAACTTTGGAGGACTACCAAGGGTGCTGCCAATCATGGGAGAAACGTTGGAATCGTTGTGTAGAGTTAAAGGGAGATTATTGTGAAGGTTGATAGCAAAATTTTTCCTAAAACTTAATTTTCTTGTTGTTTATTGACAAATTCCCCTAACTTAATTGCCACACCTCGTATAAGCTAACTACTTTCTGAAAATTCTGAAGAGTAGCATCCATTGGCTTTTCCTCTCGTATTTTGTTTTGTTGCCGGAATCCAATAAACTCAAAGTTTTTAAATCTTTTCCTATTAGAAGATATAAAATGAGAGATTTATATTTGTATTTAAATACTAAACGGTTATTTTTATTTTGAATGTTTGTGTCCTTACTGAGCTGATTGTGAAACATCAAAATCAGTGTACACTAACTTTGTAGCTGAAAATTTTACACTACGTCGGAGGGTAAATTTGAACTCATTTTGTAGTTGCATTTAGCTAACCAGAATGCATTGACTACGTAGCCACTAGCTAAGTGAATGCCCCCAGTGACTGCGTAGTCATGTCATTCTGATTGGCTCAATGCTACAAAAGGAGTTGAAATTTCCCCTCCGACGCAGTTCTTAAATTTCAGCTTCAAAGTTATTTTTGTCAATTCACTTAAATAATACGTAAATTAACGTAAATAAAAATAATACGTACATAAATAAATTAATATAAGTTTTAAAGTGAGAATAGCACTTCTTGAACAAAAGAGTGCGAATTAATCGGGCAGTGTTTAATTGCTCATCGCATTTCGTTTGGTATCATACAAATGATGTAGGAACCTTTTAATGTTTTCGGAAATTTGTCCGCGATTAGAAAGAATATCTAAAAATCGACAATATATGCGAGCCGGCCTATAAAAAGGTGGTTTATGACCTTCAAACAAGACACTTCTTAGCAAGTTTCCTATTCCACAGTTATAGAATTGCTGTAAAAAAAAGTTTTGCTGATTGGCTAATTCTAACGTTCTTTTTATTATCTGTTGAAATTATGATCTATAATATACAACTTCATGAAGTAAATATATTTATGAATCACATTTTCGTTTTTTTTTTTTAATAAGCGTATGCATATTCTATATATGTATGTAGATATATGTATATACAATATAAATTATACATATACAAATTACTCAAATACATAATTATTTTGTTTCAGACTTAATGGGATAGTAAAATAGTTTAGAAAACGGTCCTTCAATTTTCAATTAACACAAATGTACACAATTGGAACTAAATCAATTTCAATCCATAGCCAAATATAAATAGTTCATTTCGTTCCAATAAAATAATGAAGTAAAAAAAGTTAAGACTTTTTGTTCGTGTCCGATATTCAAAATCAAAATAATAAAACACGGAATTATAAACCATCCATCCGGTTAAAAAGACAAAAACAAAAAGTAAAATATATTTGAAAATATGGCAATTGGAAATGATACCAAAGCCAAGGCTGATACAAAAACATCAATTATAGTTGATAGTATTGCATCAACTTCTTTGTCGAATTCTACAAATTCACCTTCCATCTCGTTACCCTTACCATCAGCAGCGATCTCATCGTCTGGGGTAGTGATGGCTTCGAATCATAAAGATCATCAGCCATTGCCGCCCCTCTTCCGGCCGCCACATTTGCAATCACCTCACCCAGTAACTTCTTCATTATCTTCTGTTACCTTAACCACTACAAGTTGTGTGCCAGTTTGTTCAACAGGTGGCATGACAACGTCGGACTACCATAATAGTTTTCCTTCATCGGAGGTTGATGATATTGAAGGAAACTGTATGAGCGGCGGACAAAACATTAATAATAATTCCAACTGTTTTGCCAGCGATATTAGCAACAACAACGGTGAAATAGTAAATGCTGGAGGATTTTTTGGTTCAACAAATTCTGCGACATCCAATAAGTCAGATACATCATCAATAGGCAGTGTGAATGGTTTCATTAAAAGGAACGTTTCCTGTAATGCTTTGGTGAACTCTCGAGAAGATATTACATCGCTTGGTGGAGCTTCATCGATAACTAGTCATCAATCGGCTAGCAGTTCTTATCATAAAGGAACCAAAGGTAGGTAACAATTAATCAATAAAAAGTGAAATTTTAAAGCATGTCTCAAGTTGTTTATCAATATTCTTTCACAAATTAATTTTATAGATACAGGTTAATTGCTATAAGGTGTACCAAAATGCTAGAGAGAGTAGGTTGGGTTAGAAGCGAATTCTATTGGAGGTGGGGAACGGTGGTGATCTGTTTTGCCCCGTTTAAACGGGAGGTTCAGTTATCTACAAAATTTACTGAAAACTGAAAAAAAATAAAATGAACGGTAACACATACAGAGTCTTGATATAGCAAGTAAATAATTAAAGTACACTTTTTCCAAGAAAACACTTTTTTATTTGTTTTTTTTTTCAAGCTTGATTTGCTCTATTTAAATATTAAATTAGTGGATTGTAGATTTTTTACCTTTTTTGGATATAACTCCTTTTTTTAATTACCTGTTTAAAAATTAATTTTTCAAAAAATCTACAATTATACAATTTTATTTAAAAATCAAAGGATTTTTTTAATATTTATTTGGCTGTTTCAAGTAATTTTTTTTTGAAATTTGCCCTCCCGCCTAAACGGGGGAACATAGAATTGCCTTCGATACGATTTCTTTTCTTAGCTCGACCTACTCGCTCTAGGCTTTTGGTGCATCTTATACCAATCACCCTACATATTAATAATATACCGATTAATACTCAAATATTATATAGACACATTGTATATATTTACAATACATATTATACACATTTATTACATATTTATTTTTAAAATAAATATTAATATTTCAAGAACGTTATAACTTTTTTATGTGCAATTTGTTAAAATTATATTAATACAGCCACAATAATGGAAATATTTCTAAGATTTGGCTTTAAATATTTTTTTTTTGACTTAAGTAAAGCTAACACTTCATGAAAAATAGTATGTTAAAAAATGTATGTTTTTGATTAAAAACAGCCTTCTATAAGAAAACGAATCGGTTGGGGTAGAAATACTGTATGAGCGCGACAACCAGGAACCGGTCCCAACCTCATTCAAAAAGTTTCTCAATTTATCCCGATTGAAAGAAACCATCCAGTTGCGCGTCCAAAGGCTTCGGGCGTCCTATTATACGCCATTTTTTCCAGAGTAAGTATGGTATGCGACGCTGTCGCCTATCATAAAATGTACTACAAAGGACTTCCCGGACTGATTCCTCTTCTAAGTTATGAAAAATAGTAAGGTTTCTGGGAGGTAGGTTCTATTGGCCTTAAACAGCCGCCCGCGTATTTCTTTTACTATGTTGTTATCGGCTGCTACTATTGATCAAGGCATTATAAGGATTGCACTACTTCAAATAAACGCTCCATTACCTTGATTGTTTGACCAACTGTTCTTGTTGCAGTTACTTAGTTTTTTTTTGGCAGATGATACATTTTCGACAGTTTTCTGGCATTTCTTCATGCTCCCATACGTACACTATAATTTCATGAATTACCCGATTTAAAGTTGGCCCGCCATGTTGAAATAGCTCTGCTGATATTCCATCGACTCACGGGGCTTTGTTTTGTTTGAGCTTTTTACAGCTTTCTTGACTTCTTCTGCTTGGTAGCAGGCATTGTATATTCTGTATTACAATATTCTTTTTTTTTCCTAAAAAGTTGTTGGTTTTCAAGTTTTAAATGATAATTTGTTGCATTTTTTTAACATACAATTGTAGCTTGTCACTTAAAATCCATGCATTTACATTCTACCTATCTATATCTCTATCTATATCATTACAATCCCATACATATTAAGAAAGTTGTGAAATTTCTATTTTAATTAAAATGAACTACCGTGCAAGCATTTTTATTTTGTGAAAACTAAAAAAACAGCTCTCGTTATCTTCCTAAGAATATCACAAACAGAGGAATCATGTTCAGAATGCTTTTAGCACCTCCTCGTAACACCGTTGAATTAATTATTAGAGAAGACAAAAAACATGCATTGAATACAAAAATATTATTTTTTGAACATATTTTTAATATTACAGAAAGTCACATAGTCTTCAATTAATTCTTTTGTCTCATTCTCTCAATCTCAATTGTTAAAATTGGTTCAGTGCTAGATCCGAAAAATAGAGGATTACGAACGAAATAATAATATGTATGTTTCTGTTTATGAATACATTTAAATATAATCGTTATAATGTCTTTATAGTTATGATCATTACATTTTTCAAAGTCAAATTTTTCATCAAATTTTGTATTTAGCTTTCATAGATACAAACTATGACAAAAGCCTTTACTCTTCTTCTTCTGAAGTGGGTTTTTCTCACTTGAATTTAATTAATTTTGAAATAAACGTAAATACTGTTTCATAGAGTATCATGAAATTGGATGAGTATTTTAGTACAGGTCCTGATGGTGTGCAATCCTCCATCTTAAAAAAATGTGTTGCTGATGATAATGAGTCCTTAAATAGTTCGCTTTTTCCTAATATTTTGAAAAGGGCATTCATTATATCTGTGCACAAGAAAATTCCTAAAAATAAAGTAATGAACTACAGACCTATAGGTAAATTATCTGTGATACCAAAAACATTTCGAGTCTATTGTATGTAATGCGCTTTTCCTTCATTGTACTTAAACTATATCTTTGTGAAAAAGAAATCTACAGTTATTGGTTCATTGGACTTCAACTTCCTTTTGTTTAGATGTTTTTAAAAAACGTGTATTTACTGATTTTAGTAAAGCCTTTAACAAGTTGTGTCACAATATATTAATTGTAAAGCTAAACAGTCAAGGTTTTAACAACAACTTCTTGAATGGGACCTCATCGTATCTAAAGAATAAAATCCATAGTTTTGTACTTCGTAGTGAGTATTCCGATCAATTTTTTGTCAATTTTGGCGTCCCTCAAGGAAGCTATTTAGATTTAGTTTTATCTATAAATGACTTGATTTCGATCATGAAAAATTCTTTCGTCCTTATTTAGCTGATGACATTTAACTTTTCAAAAGTATAAACTCTACTTCTATCTGTTTACTTTTGCAAAAAGACTTTTCGTTTTAAATTTGATAAGTGTAAAACCATGAGTTTTGCAAAAAGTTCTCTTTGATTTTATTTAAAAGTTTGATACATGTCATTTAGGGGTTTATTCTTGATCCACAGTTAACTTTTGATGACCAGTTTAACTGCATAGTTAAGAAGATAAAGAGTTCCTGTCACTCTCTGTTTCATTTGTAAGACCTATACTTTTTTTTTACAATAAGCGCACACTCAAGGGGATATTACTACCCTTATTATGTAAAGACACAGTGTGAGCACTAGGAAAAGGAGAGAGGGTTTAAAAGGAGGTGTCGGTGCACATTGATTTTGAATTCCTGAATATTGCAATGACTAGGAAAGGCAGAGTGTGGTAAGGCATTCCACATTCGCGTAGTACGGCTAAAGAACGAATCTCTGTATTTGAAAGTACGACCGAAGTTGGGCTTGATGGTATACTGATGAGCATTCCTAGAAGCGCGAGTATTAGGGTTGAACTTTCTAAAGGGATGAATGCAACTGGCTATTTCTCTAGAGCATAAACCGTTAAAATAACGGTAAAAGAGGGTGAGCCAAGAAACTTTACGCCTATGTTCAAGTGACGTTAATGATCCTTTGATGGTATTATCACCGATAAATTTAAGAGCTCTACGTTCAATACTGTCCAAGAGGCTTAAGTAAGTTGCAGTAGCACCAGCCCAGATATGGGAGTTATACTCAAGCTTTGGACGAATATACATAAGTCTTGTAGATAACAGCCAAATCAGAAGGGGAGAAAAACTTCTTGCATCGCCTTAGAAAACCCAAATATCTTGCGGCATTTTTGGCGACATCGCGTGTGTGATCGTTCCACAAAAGGTGGTTGGTGATACACATACCGAGAATATCTAAATGTTCAGTCCCATTGATGCAAGTGTCATCTATGGATAATGGCAAGGGGAGTATGTCTCGCTTTAACGATACAAGACAGCATTGAGTTTTCGAAGCATTTAATTCCACGCGGTTTTTTATTCCCCATTGTACAACGCTGTTAAGGTCGGAATTTAATGAGCTTATCATATTTTGTCGTTGCAGTTCCACATTTGAAGAAGAGGGATGTGATTCTGAAAACGAATATGAAAAGCTAAGAGTACTATCTATTTATTTATTTATTCATCAAGCAGAGCAATAACGTCTCTTATAGACTACTAAAAGTACTTAACAATCAACAAATAACATACCTACAGATTATCCACCAGTGTTCATAAATGTTAATAGTTGTTTTTTAAAGCTTTCTCTGCTTAAATACATATTAAAATCAAGTACACAACATACCGAGTTCGCCTGTCTTAAACAACGAGTAATGGGTTCAATATTTCCATAATTAACCCTATGAAAAGGGACATAAAAGAATATATAGTGCCGCAATTCATGGCAAGATGCATGCAAATTAATTAATGATAGCAAATCGGGGCAATTAATTTTGTAATTGATAACATCCCTTACGAACATTACATCAAAATATTTCCTTCGTGATTCCAAAGTTTGGATGCCTAGTAACAAGCACCTTGAGCTATAAGAAGGCAAATCGACATTCCAACGTAAGATCTTTATAGCTACCCTAGTAAATCTTTTCTGGATTCTTTCAATTCTTGTGGAATGAACTGCATAAATTGGGTTCCATATGGTACAACAATATTCTAATATTGACCTAACATAACTAAAATAGAGTGACCTAAAAGTAATAGGGTCAGAGAAGTCCTTAGAATTTCTGGAAAAAAACCCAAGCATTGAGCTGGCTTTGGCAACTACGTAGTCAATATGGCTAATAAACGTAAATTTTCGATCAAAGATTACACCCAGATCCTTTTTTCGTCTACTCTAGATAAAGAGATTCCTTCAATATTGTAAGGATAGATGATTGGTGAAAAACCTCTGCAAAATGTCATACTCTGACATTTAGAAACATTAAGATGTAGATCATTTATAACACACCAAGCGTACAGCTTGAACAAATCATTCTGCAGATGTATGCAGTCAGATACAGTTCGAATACTTAAAAATAGTTTCAGATCGTCGGCATACATCAGACAAAAACAATTTTTTAAAAGTGATGGGATATATAAAGATTAAGAATAGGATTGGCCCCAAATGACTTCCTTGTGGAACGCCAGAAGTAACTTCCACTGGATCCGAAAGTATATTATTGATCCGAACATATTGAACTCTACCTACTAAATACGATTCAAACCATCTTACTAAATTAGAGTGAAAACCTAAATTTTTGAGTTTGGAAACTAAAAGCGAATGATTGACTTTATCAAAAGCTTTAGAGAAGTCGGTATACACCACGTCACATTGAAGACCCTTTTCAAGAATGCCTAAGACATAATTGCTGAAAATAGTTAAGTTTGTTGTAGTAGATCTTCCACTAATGAAACCATGTTGCAGAGGAGATATTACTTCTTTAAGAAGGAAAACTAGCTTATTATAAATAACTTTTTCAAAAAGTTTGGGAATGACAGATATTTTGCAAATGGGACGGTAGTTGGTGACCTCATTTCTCGAGCCAGACTTGAAAATAGGTGATATAAAAGAAATTTTCCATTCACTCAAGAATTCACCTTCTCGAAGAGAGCGATTGAAAATAATTTGAAGAGGGATTGCCAATACAGATGCACATTTTTTTAAAACGACGGGAGCGATACCGTCAAATCCAGGTTGCTTATCTTCGTTTAATTTTTTCAATTCTTCCTCAACTTCACTTGTGCGTACCTGTAGGTCACCAATGTTTATTATTTCGTGTGAAATGTTGACATCAGGTGCATTCCCACTGTCAGGTGGCTTGAATACTGAACGAAAAAAATTGGCAAAGAGATTACAAATTCTTGAGGTATCACTTGACGTTTCACCTAAATAATGAATTGAATTTGGAATGCCGGTAGAACGTTTTTTATTATTAATAAACATCCAAAAACATTTATTATTTTTTTTTAGTTTTGTTTCCATACTAAGAACGTATTGATTATAAAGGAACTTGTTTAGAAAGTCGAACTGCCTCTGTAACTGAAGATACCTATCATAAAGCAAGCAATTATTATTGGATTGACGAAACAACTTAAAAGCTTTGTTTTTTCTGTTATTAATATTAATCAATTTTGTATTATACCAATATGGTTTAGATGATGATTGCCGGAGAGATTTAGGAGTATGCAAATCTATTGCCTCTTTAATTAAATAGTTAAATTTATCAAAAGCTGTAACTACTTTTAAGTTATTTAAAACAGGCACCCAGTCGATTCTACTAATAAAATTAGAAATCTCATTAAAATTACATTTATTGAAATTGTATTGTTTGTTAACAACGGAAGTTTGTTTCAAATATTTATAAAATGTAAAGCTCATACAGAGCGCTAAATGATGTTCAGAATTTGGTAGAGGCGGTGGCATGGGACTGTCGATACTCACACTAAATTCGTTATCTATAAAAACAAGATCAAGAAAGCGATTCAATTTATTACGAAAATTATTTATCTGTTTGAGTCCAACTTCAGCTAGAGTATCAACAACCACACTTTCACACTCACTAGTAACATTAAATGGAATTAAAGAATTTTCATCAGAATCTAACAGCCAGTTTATATTTGGTAAATTAAAATCACCTAGAATAATAATATGCTGATTTTCTTTAAGATTATTAATAATAAAAGAGCAATTATCGATATGAGTTTTATACAATTCAAATGAACTTTTTGGTGGAATATAACTAATAATAACATAAACATCATGAATATTATCGGCGGTTACTCGTACAATCAGCTGGTCTATGTCTAATGCAGAATTATTTTCGATAGTTGAAGATGGCAAATCCAAAAGCATACACAAGAGAGATGAACGAATGGCAAGCAATACCCCACCCCCCCTGTTCAACCCAGTTGTATGTTGACATCGATCTTTGCGAAAAACGTTAAACAGCTGGTTGTCAAACATTTCTGCATTGTAATGGTTCTCAGAGAGCCATGTTTCAGTGAGTGCAAAAATATCGAATTGTTGTGATGAGGATAAGAGAAGAATATTGTTCATTTTTGTTCTTAATCCACCAATGTTGTGGTAGAAAATTAAAAATTGAGAGGTGTCACTTTTAGGTGAAGGGAAGGAGAATTGATCGGCTGGAGGCGGGTTAGCAATAATTATATTGTTGCGATTTTGTTTTGTCGATGTTCTTCGTTTTTTGGCGATGGAATGAACATTTTAACTCGCACATATTCAGGCCAGGCAGATGGGTTCATTACAACATCGAGATTGTTTGCAGGAACACATAATTTAAAGTTTACAAAAGATAATTCACTTAGAACAGCATCTTTCTTTGTTAATTTAAAACATTTAAACTTATAAGAAGGTATATTAGTGTTCTTGGATATGTGATTTATAATTGATTCTGGGTCTGTATTACTCACAAATCTGGAAATATGCAACCATTTGTTATCAGGCACAACATTTAGATCTGAGTTAATGTTTGTTCCATAAACACTTGAGATGGGACGACGAGAACGATTTTTTTTGTTGACTTTGTTTACATTTAAGTCAGAGTTGTTGTTAACGAAAGATTCATAAAGTTAAAGAAGATAATATTAATAAAAGAAATAAAAATAAAATAGATTTTGTTGAACCAGATTTAAATAAAGATTTATACGTAAAAGCAGACGTAGTTAGAACAGCAAAGAAGATAGCTGCAAAATATAAGAAAACAAAAGTAGAAAAAATAAATAACAAATATTATGCTAATCAGAAAAAAATACATAAAAGCTTTTTCAAAAGAAAATATAAATATCAAAATAGCGATAAATAATTTAATCTCTTTACAGGCAATATGAAAGCCATAAGCATTTATTTATTCTGCATCATAACCATGGTGAAATCAGAGTTCTTATTGCAAGAAATTCGTAACCAAGCAGGATATATTATAATTAAACAAGAGCCAATTGAATTGATTGAAAGATATGACAAAATACTTCACATTATTAATTTAGAAACTTATAATGAAATAATTAAACAAATTGAATTTTCTATAGAAACAGGCTATAATAATTTTAATGACTTAAGATTAAAAAGACTAATGACAGAAGCATTAGGAGATACAAAATCAAAATTACATAGTATACTTCCTTATTCTAGACAAAAGAGAGGAATAATAAACATAGGAGGTAGTGCACTCCATTTTCTTTTTGGTGTTATGGATAATGATGAAAGATTAGAAATTGAGAATCATTTGAAAATAATAGAAGAAAACAATAAAAATGCTATAACAGAATTAAACAAACAGATAGGGATTAATACGCAATTCCAAACAGAGTTAGAAACTATGGCAGACAGAATAAACAAACATCAATACGTGCTTAGAAATTTTATTAATTCAACAGAAGTAAAACAAGAAAATTTAGCTAAAAGTATATTATCCTTACAAATTAATACCGATATAATGTTGTTAAACAATGAAGTTGAGAAATTACAAGACAATATAGTCTTTTCAAGATTAGGAATTCTAGGAAGAAATATTCTTACAAAAGAAGAAAATAAAAGATTTAATATATCTGTACAAAAATTAGAACATATAGAAAGTAGTTTAGTAACTAGAAATAACAATTTAGTTTTTATTTTAAAAATACCAGTATTTACATATAAATATGAAACCATAATTATTTTACCTGTTCCAAATGAACAAGGACTAGAAATCGAAATATCAAGGTATAATTATATAATTTTTAACAAAACATTGTATGAAAATAATGCAATTAAATATGTTAAACATTTAAAGAAAAGTCCAATATGTATACAAAATTTATATGAAACAAAATACGAAAATTGTAAGATTAGATCTAATAAAAATCAAGAATTAATAGAAATAGAAGATGGCCTCATATTAACAAAAAATTTAGTAGAAACAAGTCTAAATGACTATTGTAATAATATTAAATATAAAATTACTAAAAATAACCTAATACATTTTAAAGATTGCAATATCAAAATAAATGCAACTTTGTATTCAAATCAAAAAGAAACTTTCAAGCAAAATATTTTAATTCCATTATATAATACACTAAACTTTACAAAAATAAATGTTACTTTAGAAAATATACATATAAATCAAATCGAAAATTTAAAAGAATTACAAGAATTAAAATATCAGAACAATGTAAAACATATTATATCATATACAAGTATAACAATCATAATTGTTGTAATTGCAATATTATTATTATATTGTAAGCGTAAAGAAACCCAAAAAATTAAAATTGAAAATAGAATTATAGATACTCAGGAGAGCATCAAACTTAAGGAGGGAGGGGTTACATTATCAGAACACCCTACCATCACATTATAATTATTCAAAACACCCTCTATCAATATAAAACTGTAATGCTAACACAAGATACACATCAAAGTGCATATCAGCACATTTAAGCATAAACAATTTGTGTGGGAGTTCATCCCAAAGTAGATTCTATATATCTTGTGTCAGCAATAATAAGACAAAAGAATTATGATCGTCAGTCAAACTTAGATTTGCTGACTTAACATTTAATTAATATAAAAAGGGTTTCATCTGAGCAATATCGCTTCTTGTTCATTTCAATTCAGTCAAGTTTAGTTGATCTTCGTATAGCCTAAGATTTCCCCCGACCCACGGTAAGGGATCTGAAGCTTTTTTTTAATAAACTAATATTGTTAAAAATAAAAACGGAGTTCTCATTTAGTTGTGGTATTCTCTAAAAAGAGAATACAAATATTATATTTTTTAATTAGTTTTCGAACCGTAAACAAAACTCCACGAACTTAAAGAAATTTTACAAACAATAATATTTGAGTTTTGGTTGGTTTTTGGTCGTGTAAGCATACTAGATTAGTTTGTTTGATGGCTTTAAAAGTTGCTATAGGTATTCAATTTTTGCTAGTGGATTACAAAGATAACCCGGTGACAAAAGAATCCACTTGGTCCTTAGTCATTAACTGTGGGATGGTATCGGGTGATTTTTTAAGAGCTTGAGAACTTTAAAAAAAAAAACGCATAAAATTTGCAAAATCTCATCGATTCTTTATTTGAAACGTTAGATTGGTCCATGACATTTACTTTTTGAAGATAATTTCATTTAAATGTTGACCGCGGCTGCGTCTTAGGTGGTCCATTCGGAAAGTCCAATTTTGGGTAACTTTTTCGAGCATTTCGGCCGGAATAGCCCGAATTTCTTCGGAAATGTTGTCTTCCAAAGCTGGAATAGTTGCTGGCTTATTTGTGTAGACTTTAGACTTGACGTAGCCCCACAAAAAATAGTCTAAAGGCGTCAAATCGCATGATCTTGGTGGCCAACTTACCAGTCCATTCCTTGAGATGAATTGTTCTCCGAAGTTTTCCCTCAAAATGGCCATAGAATCGCGAGCTGTGTGGCATGTAGCGCCATCTTGTTGAAACCACATGTCAACCAAGTTCAGTTCTTCCATTTTTGGCAACAAAAAGTTTGTTAGCATTGAACGATAGCGATCGCCATTCACCGTAACGTTGCGTCCAACAGCATCTTTGAAAAAATACGGTCCAATGATTCCACCAGCGTACAAACCACACCAAACAGTGCATTTTTCGGGATGCATGGGCAGTTCTTGAACGGCTTCTGGTTGCTCTTCACTCCAAATGCGGCAATTTTGCTTATTTACGTAGCCATTCAACCAGAAATGAGCCTCATTGCTGAACAAAAACAAAGCGCGAAACACATTTCGAACCGAACACTGATTTTGGTAATAAAATTCAATGATTTGCAAGCGTTGCTCGTTAGTAAGTCTATTCATGATGAAATGTCAAAGCATACTGAGCATCTTTCTCTTTGACACCATGTCTGAAATCCCGCGTGATCTGTCAAATACTAATGCATGAAAATCCTAACCTCAAAAAAATCACCCTTTATAAACGATTTTTGTTTAAGTTTTGTTGGTGGTCCTATACACGAAATAAGCTTAATAACCATTTTCCTTGGGTTGGCTAATGATTGTTTGCGAAACAAATAGGACAAACCCATTTAAAAAATTGAGGTCAGAGTTCTAACTTCACACAGGTACGGAGATAATCTCCTTTTAAACCAATTTGCGTTCGTACTTTTTGTTTGTATTTTTGTTTGCCTTCTTTCTTCGATTATATCTTAAGAACAAACAGGGAAACATTTTTTTTTTTGAAGAAAATAATATGGAGAAGTGATTTTCAAAAATGAAATAAAAGGATGGTCTAAACTGAATATGGTGATACCACAGGTCATCCGATTTTCAAGTACCGGATGTTTTAATCAAGTTTTGAAAAAACACCTACTTTTAGTCAGTTTTTTACTCACCCTGTCTACAAATTATTTTTGTTTTTAGTTTTTCTGGCATTTAAAATGAACACATGCAATGAAAATTAATTTTTAGTAAAAAAAATTGTCATTTCGATACGAATTAATGAATGCTTGGAGATTTAAATCGAACCCAATTTTTTTCAAAAAAGTGGTTGCACTGTTTCCTATCATTAGTCGTGTTTTTGTAGGCTCCATCTATTCTTCATTTTTCCAATATAAATCGTGTTTAAAAATTTGTAGTAGTGTTAAGTTTCACTGAATAAGTGAACTTTATTTTGTTTTTATTTAATAATTACATATATGAAATATTGTGTTACATTAGCATTTTAATCAATTAATATTTTGTTGAATTTTGTGATATTTTGTTCGAAACAAAAGTTCTCCCCGGTAAGGTGTATTTTTGTTTTTTCCAAAGTGTTCCCTTGTCCATGTGTGAGTGCTTTTTGTTTTCAATTATTTCTTATTTGACTTTCCCCTACTTTCTTTGTTTGATTAATTGATTCCACCTAAATCGGTAGCCTAGTGGAGGTGGCGTCCGAAGACGAAGCCAGAGGTCGTGGGTTCAAATCCCGTGCGGAGTCGACGAAAAATATTATTGCTTTTTTTCATAATCGGGAAATAGCAGACTTCATTAACTGGGAACAAAAGCAAATGGAAAAGGAGAAGAGAGCAGGGGTATCGAAAGATACCTCTGCCAAGTCATCAGGTGATGCTAATGTGGTGCCATCAGCGGTACCCCAATTCACCGCAACATTAACAGGCCACCAGTCTGATGGGTATTTAACAACAACCACAACAACTGCCAAAAGGAGAAGGCATACGCCCAATCTGGTAGGCAGATATAATGCTGCCAAGCGCGGAGAGATGCGGGAGAAAATGCAGCCAAAAGAAAAAGGGATGACGTCACAAAGTGAGTCGTCAGACGGTGACATTGACTACGTCTCCGAAGGTGGAGAGGGGCACTTCAGGTCACCCAAAAATAAAAAAGGTTCTCAAGCCTAGCGCCGCCAGAGCAGCCTAAGGAAAGGGAGATGGAGGTGCCTGATGCCCCCAACGACAACGAAGCCGATGAAGTGGAGCAGGCACAAGAGCTCCAGGCAAAAAAGCTCCAAATAGATGCCTATGAGGCACAGTTAAAAAAGATGAAAGAGGATATGGAGACCCCTCCTCAGTGCACTTAAATCAAAAATTGAAGCGCGCCGAAAAAAAGAAGCAGCTGAGAAGGAGGACAGAAAAGCACAATTGCTCCTACAACAACAACAACAGCAACAGGCGAAACAAAAAAAGCCTAAAACAAGGCAACAAAAACAACAACCACAGCAGCAACAACCAAAGCCCGCTACCAAAATCACTGGGGTGGAACAAAAAATGAAGGCTTCACAAACAGTGACAGGCCCAATGTCTGAGGGCCCATCCACTTCGAGCAAAGCCAAGCAGCAGCAACAACAACAGCTACAACCAAGGCAGCAGGAGCAGCAGAAACAGCAGAAGCAACAGCAGGAGAAGCAGAAACAGCAGCAACACCAGAAACAACCACAGCCCAAGAAGGAGAAGGTGCCACCAATAAGGACACACAGAGTTGACCTGGACGACATAAAACAGGTATGTAAGTCGGCCACTAAGGGCAAGTTTTTCATTAAAATCCTGAACGGAAAAGAAAAGAATTATTCGGTCCAGTGCTTCTCACTGGCCGAATACAACTTAGTAAAAGGGTTACTAAAAGAGGCCACAGCTGAGTTCTTCAGCTTCATGCCTAAAAGCGAAAAATTAAAGACGGTCCTACTGAAGGGTATAAGTTCCTGTACGGAACCGGAGGCGCTCTTAGCAGAGCTCCGCCAAAAAGCCATCGACGATCTCGATTTCATCGGGGTCAAGCCTTTCACTACGGTGAAGTCCAGGCGAGGGGGTTACAGGCTGCCAATGTTCCTCGTAACATTATCGCCCCAAAGTAGTCTTGAGAGTCTGAGGGAAATCAAATGCCTCGACTATCAAGCCATTCACTGGGAGACATTAAAAAGGCACGACGACATTTTAAAATGTACGAAGTGCCAGAGGTTCGGCCATGCCGGAGCCAACTGGGGAGATTGCAAGCTGGGGAATGAGCGGGTTGAGGATTTGACCCAGCTCAAGTGTGTCCTTTGTGGAAACCAAGGGCACCCGGCTAGCTATAGGGGTTGCCCTAAGGTCCAACAAATGAAACAAAAACAGGCCAGTCAAAAAGCCGAAGGAAGTCGAACAGTTCGACAGGCTCCTACACAAAAATTCGTGGATCCCAAATTTTGGTACGCCCAAATGGTGTCAGGGAATGGGAATACGAGATAGGCTCCACCAACCGTTGCCCCACAGGCCCCCGTGCCTAAGGCACCAGAGGTGCAGCCTGACATTGTAGCCTTGTTGTTGAGCATTCAAGGTCAACTTACAGGGCTGCAAAGTCAGATAAAGGAGCAAGGCAAAAGGGTAGATCATCTCTACTCTTTGTTGCCTGTCCTGGCGCAATTTAGACCATAATGGGCGCGCTGCCGGAGACGCGCCTAAAAGTCCTAGCTGTGAATGTAAATTCACTGATTAGGATTGAACGAAGAGCCAATATGTTCCAATTGTTGAAAGACTACAGTCCCGATGTGTTTATGGCTAGCGAAACCAAGCTAAACCACAAACACAAATTGACTCATAAAAATTACAATATCGTTCGTAAGAAGAGACCGGCCCGACTCCACTCAAGGGGGCGTTGTCGCTCTCTTTATACGATAAGGCATTAATTATAAAGTCATATACAACAATGAATTGCGAAAGCTAAAGACGCTAGAAGTTTGCGTTGTATGCATCTCTCTCACTCAAGGGAAGCGGATGTATATGATTAAGGCTTATGCGGCTGGAGCTCCGCAGGTTACTTACTTTGCTTCAGAACTCGAGATTCTTTTTAGGGAACTGAAACTGAGCTTGGAAGAAAACTATTTCATCTTGGCCGGTGATTTGAACGCAAAACATGAAGATTGGGGAAATCAACATAGTAATCCCAGAGGTAACCATCTTTTTAATTGATGAATCTTTACAGCGTTGAATATGGCGTCGACCTGCTGGCTACTGAAAAGCCATCGTATCCAAGAAGCGGCTCCTTTTTGGATCTTTTGCTGTACGACACAAGACTGACAGTTACAGACAAAGTGGGTAATCACCCTCGAAACTGCTTACAGACAGTCGAGTACGACAGTGATCACTGTGGACTGGCTGCTGTAATGCAGATTCCGAACGAACGCGTGGAGTGGGAGGAATACGATGCAACGCACTCTTACAATTACAGTAAGATGCGTTGGCCTCGTTTCACCAACGCCTTAGCGAGAGAACTTCGTTCGAGTGACAGAGCCCCACCAAACAACAGAAACTTGACAAATACAGAAATTGACCAACATTTACAACAGATGGACGAAACAATAAAACGAACAATGGAACGGACAATACCAAAGTACAAAGAACGGGACCAAATGGACGCTTACAGAAACGCGACTTTTAACGCACTACGTAGGCACAAGAGTGGCTTACTGACAAGACTCAAAAACTTGTACAGACGACTCACAGAACCACACGACTTGGAGGTTAGGACACTGAAGTCGTCAATAAAAAATGTCAATCTGTTGATTAAGGAGAACTACAGGTTATCAATTAACAAGTACTGGGACCGCAAGATCCGGTCAGTTAATTCCAGTGACCCTGGTATGTTCCCTAAAATCAACAAGATATTTAGGAAAAAGAACGACAATGTGTCTGAAACTTTAAAGAACTGTAAAGAACACAAACGTACTCAGGACAGCGCAAATAGATCCAGAAGAAGCCATCTTTGACGATGACTTTTTTATAATTGAAGATCCGAAGGAAAAAGTGGAGGCGGTGGGAGCTGCTTTCCAGCAAGTGTACAAGGTAAATGCTTGCATTCGCCCCAACCACGAGCTGGAAAACAGAGCCCTACTTAATCATTTTTACCTTTGAAATGATATTACACAATGGCGATCTGAGGACCGCGGTTTCATGCGGTTCAATGACGATTCCTTGGCAAATGCCATAATCGCCGAGCAAACGGGACCAAGTCCCTTGTTAGGAACGAAGGTTGAGCTTCAGCTCATCTTCAACTCAATAAAAAACAAAAAGTCAGCAGGTGTCGATGGTATATCCAACGTTGTACTAAGACATTTACCGATGGAGGCAATTGACATTTACACCACACTCTTCAATAATGCACTGAATAATGCATATTATCCAATGCATTGGAAGACCGCTGTGGTTCATCCTCTCCCGAAAAAGGGAAAGGACAACTCCAACCCGTCAAATCTTCGGTCAATAAGTCTCCTTCCGAGCATCAGCAAAGTTTTCGAAAAAATTATTAATAGGGCTCTGACTAAGTGGGCTGCGGACAACAAAATAATTCCGGATAAACAGTTCGGGTTCAAGGCGGGTCATGACACAATTCATGCTGCGTCTAAACTCGTTTCTGATATCCAATGGAATAAATCAAAGCAACAATGCACAGGTGCTGTTCTGGTTGATTTGGAAAAGGCCTTTGACACCGTATGGTTAGAGGGTCTTTACCTAAAACTGAGCAGGCTTGGCGTAAGCAAGCCATTGTTGTATATACTTTATGATATGCTTAACGGTAGAAAGTTTGTTGTCAAAAGTGGTAATGTAACTTCTACCACAACATTCTTAATTAAAAATGGTCTTCAACAGGGAGCGGTGAATTCGCCGATTCTCTTCAGCATTTACACCAGCGATCTGATTGGTAGTCTTACAAAGGCAATTGCGTACGCCGACGACCTTATTGCGTACAGAACGGCCCGAAAGATTGAGGTTATTAGAATTCTCTTGCAGCGTGATTTCGACAAGATTCAGCGATATTGCGACGACTGGAAACTGAAAATAAATGTCCATAAGTCGGAGACAATTCTGTTCCGGACTCCGTTGGCTAGGGCCACAAGGGATACGTGCAAGAATTGGCGCAATATGGTTATCGTTGATCTTCACGGGCAGCGATTAGCGAGCAAAAGTGTAGTGAAGTACCTCGGTATCTGGTTAGATCAGTATTTATATTTCGACAGACATATAAATGCTGTTCTGACCAGGGCCAAAGGAGCCTTCGCTCTGACGAAACGGCTGTTTTTTAGCAGTCGGCTTGACCCCAGAGTTAAGGTAATTTGCTACATGGCCCTCATACGGCCGATGATCGTTTATGGTTGTCCTATGTGGTTCAACGTTGCCCCTTCCCAGATGGAGAAGTTTTGGGTGTTCGAGCGGCAGTGTTTACGACGCTGTACCGGCTTATATCGAACAGCCGAATCTTCTTACGTGCATTACTATTCCAACGAGGTCCTATACAACGGGGCTCGAATCAACAGAATTGACAATTTCGTGATAAAACTTCTTCGAGGTCACATTGCAAGAGCTATGTCTTCGACCAATAATTTAATTTTCGGGGCGTTCTATCCGAACGACGAGTATTTTGAAAGTGCACGCTTGAGCGACTTCATTCCACCAGAGGCATTCCTCTTTTTAGATAGATGCGGTCTGATACAGGATAGATTGGCAGTTCCGCTAATCTACCACGTCAGACGACGCACGAACCGTGGATAGGCGACTCCTGTACAATCGGGACGACATGGCACAAGGCGGAGCAGAGCTCCTTCGGTTCAGTAGGGCTGTGTCCGAACGGGACCGAACTGATAGGGTGAAGCAGGAGAACTAGTTTTGGTGGCTTCAATCGGCACTTGATAGTGGGTAGTCGGGATGGGGTTTAAAGCCTTGGCCGGCTTACATACTTGTTTTAGGGTTTAGTTTTAAGTAGAATAGGCATGGTGGCACAAAAAATACATAAAATACAAAAAAAAAATACAAAAAGAAAAATACAAAAAAAATCAAAAAAAAAACAAAAAAAAAATTAAAAAAAAATTAAAAAAAAAACATTTAATAAAAAAAAAAAGACAAAAAAACGTTAGATAGTTAGATTTGCTGCTGTGGTTGTTCTAGTTTTAAGTGTTTATAGGTAGAAGAGGTAGTTTAAATTAGTTTAAGTTTTATATTAAGGACCTTTTTTTAAGTAGTTTTTAAGTAAAAATAAAAAAGGATATCTATTGATATTAGTTTTTTTGAAATTTTCTAATGAATAAAAAAAATAAATAAAATGGAATTGAAGTTAAATAGATCTTAGGGCCGAAAGGCATTAGCATTAAGTATTATTGTTTAACTTAGAGTGTCCGTATGGGACCAGTAAGTTTGTTGTAAGTTATGGTTAATTAGGCTAGTTTTATGAATTTTTGTCTAGCTTTAAGATAGGTTTAAGATTGAATTAATAAAAATGAATTTACAACAAAAAAAGGGCGTGATTTAATTGAGACTTTTGTTGAAACAAGTAGGTTCGAGTCCTGCCTCCCGTGATTATTGTTTTAATTTTTTTTATTTAAATAAATTTGTGTCTATATTTTTATTATTTATTTTAACACTCCATCGTAAAATATGGATTGCTACAATAAAAATTGCCAAGAGGGTGCTAATAATAATCCTCTATTTGCCTGTTTCGGACCCTGTGGTAATCTTTACCATGTAAAATGCGTTGGTTCAACGAACACTTTCATTGAAAAAATAACTAATTCGAAATTTGCTTACTGGTACTATTACGACCGCCGTAAGCTCTCTGTATCTCAACTAGCTTTTAAAATGTCTTTGTTTAAGGCTGACATTTTAAAACTTTCTAAACATTTTGAAGAGCTACAACACTTTCAACACTGCAGTTTGCAAATTAAATGCATACTCTGTAACCAACATGATGGTTGATAGTTCAACTTCGACTAATGATTTGGCACAGCCTATTCCTACTACTTTCTCTTCTGCAGATAAAGATATTCTCGTGCAATCAGGTTCTGGTGTTAAAAACGCAGAAAGTGTACCTGACAAACAAAAAAAAGTCTAAGAAAAGAAGCCGAGAAAACTCTGAACTTGCTAGAAATTCAACCCCTCAATCAAAAAGAACAAGTGTCAACATCACCCCAATACTTAGAGATCCCACCGGAACCCCCCATATACCTCAAATTGTTGACTCAAATTTAGCTTCCAATAGCGACTCCGTTACAGGAACTATAATAAATAACTCCATCATCAAAGCTGTCTCGAAACCAAAAATAATTTTTATATCTCGTCTGGACCCAGTTACAACGCCGGAAGATATAACTTCCCACTTAGTGTCTACCAAGAGCATACCTTGCAGCTCTTCCATTATGTGTACTAAGATCAGTAGACCAAATAGCTTTGTTTCTTCTTTTAAATTAATAACGAATCCCACGTTCTTCGATTCTATTTGCAACACAAATATATGGCCCGCAGAGACTTCAGTCAAAGAATTTACAAAGAGTCAAAAACAAGGTGTTACTTTGAAAACCAAGTCAAAAAACTTAACAGGCTTGCGCTCTTCTACCAAAACGTAAGGGGACTTGGTAGCAAGACTGCTGACATTTTCCTTAACTCCCAATCATTTCCACATGACGTATTTGTTTTGACAGAAACTTGGCTTAATTCAAGCTTTTCCGACACAGAACTTTTCAGTCAAGAGTTTAAGTCTCTTTCTAATTTTTTATATGCCAGCTATGTTACTGATATGGGCACCTCTTTGAAAGAGAATCCTAAAAAATTTTGGAAACTTGTAAACCTGAAGAAAAAATCAGATGGCTTTCCAGTTAACTTCACTTACAAGAACCTTTCATTAGATAAAACTGTTGATATCTGTAACGCTTTCGCAACAAATTTCCGTGAGTCATTTGTTAATAGCCCTCAAGAAGTTGATGAAGTATATTTGTAATAGTATTGTTTTAGTTGAACCCCTTACGTTCTTATTCAAACTTTCTCTTAAAACAGGCAAATTTCCCAATATATGGAAGGAGTCATTTCTAACACCAATTTTCAAGAAAGGTAACAAGGCGGATATAAGCAACTACAGGCCCATTGCAAAACTTTCTTGCATTCCCAAAGTGTTTGAACAAGTTGTATGTGAAAGTGTAGCATTTTTTAGTAAGAATCTCATTTGCGAACAGCAACATGGTTTTGTGAAAAAAAGATCAACCGTTATTAATCTCCTCACATTCTCAAACATATGTTCAAACGCTTTAGAACGAGGTTATGAAGTTGACATCATATACACTGACTTTTCTAAAGCTTTTGACCAACTTAGCCAAGGAATTATTTTATTTAAACTTAAAGCTCTTGGTTTTCCACCATTTTTCTTAGCTTGGATCAAATCATACCTTGAAAACAGATCCTATGAGGTAAAATTTAGAAATTGTCATTCTGAACCTTTTGTTGCTAAATCTGGTGTTCCCCAGGGAAGCCATCTTGGCCCTTTTCTGTTCATCCTGTCTATTAACGACGTATCGTCATGTCTACGCTCAAGTGAAGTTCTCATTTTTGCTGACGACATGAAAATTTTTAAAATAATAAAGTCCACCCATGATCCTATTCTTTTACAAGCCCACATTTATATCGGGTGATTTTTTAAGAGCTTTAGAACTTTTTTTAAAAAAAAAACGCATAAAATTTGCAAAATCTCATCGATTCTTTATTTGAAACGTTAGATTGGTCCATGACATTTACTTTTTGAAGATAATTTCATTTAAATGTTGACCGCGGCTGCGTCTTAGGTGGTCCATTCGGAAAGTCCAATTTTGGGTAACTTTTTCGAGCATTTCGGCCGGAATAGCCCGAATTTCTTCGGAAATGTTGTCTTCCAAAGCTGGAATAGTTGCTGGCTTATTTGTGTAGACTTTAGACTTGACGTAGCCCCACAAAAAATAGTCTAAAGGCGTCAAATCGCATGATCTTGGTGGCCAACTTACCGGTCCATTCCTTGAGATGAATTGTTCTCCGAAGTTTTCCCTCAAAATGGCCATAGAATCGCGAGCTGTGTGGCATGTAGCGCCATCTTGTTGAAACCACATGTCAACCAAGTTCAGTTCTTCCATTTTTGGCAACAAAAAGTTTGTTAGCATTGAACGATAGCGATCGCCATTCACCGTAACGTTGCGTCCAACAGCATCTTTGAAAAAATACGGTCCAATGATTCCACCAGCGTACAAACCACACCAAACAGTGCATTTTTCGGGATGCATGGGCAGTTCTTGAACGGCTTCTGGTTGCTCTTCACTCCAAATGCGGCAATTTTGCTTATTTACGTAGCCATTCAACCAGAAATGAGCCTCATCGCTGAACAAAAACAAAGCGCGAAACACATTTCGAACCGAACACTGATTTTGGAAATAAAATTCAATGATTTGCAAGCGTTGCTCGTCAGTAAGTCTATTCATGATGAAATGTCAAAGCATACTGAGCATCTTTCTCTTTGACACCATGTCTGAAATCCCGCGTGATCTGTCAAATACTAATGCATGAAAATCCTAACCTCAAAAAAATCACCCATTAGTTTCACATTCTGGTGTGGGAAAAATAGCCTTTCACTCAACCCTTTAAAATGCCAGACGATAACTTTTACTAAAAAACGAATCGGTAGTGTATTTGATTATTGCATATCTCAGCAAAAACTCGGTCGCGTCTCCACATTTAAAAATTTAGGTGTTCATTTCTGTTCCAACTTAGTATTTACACATCACATTAATTTTATTTTTAATAAAGCAAGTTCTATGCTTGGTTTTATAAAACGCTGGGCAAAGGAGCTCAATGATCCCTATGTTACTCTTTCTTTATACAATTGTCATGTTCGTCCTTATCTTGAATATGCTTCGCAGGTATGGACTCCCTATTACGAAATTCATAAGAAACGTATTGAATCAATGCAACATAATTTCATTCGCTTCGCCCTAAAGGGTCTTCCGTGGGAAGATCCTTATGATCTGCCTCCCTATGAACATCGTATTCAGCTTCTTCAAATGCAATCTCTTCATCAAAGGCGTTAATAATGATTTAATATTTTTTCATCAACTTATTAATGGTGAAATTGATGCACCTTATTTGGTGTCTTGTATACATTTAAATTACCGAGGCGGAACTCATCACCTGCGTACTTTTGACTTTATACATATTGACTTCCATAGAACTAACTATGGAAAGAATGAAGCTTTAAGTCGAATGAGCATTTTACATAAATTAAACTGTTCATCGATATATTTAAATTTAAATAAGGTGGGATTGTTTAGAACCAGTGCTCCACTATCGTAAACGTCTTTATTTTATTTTTTGTTGTCTGTAATAATTCATGTTAAATGTTAATAATTATGTTTTGTATTTTGTGCGTGTGTTAGGCTTTAATTGTATTATTTTCTTACTAACAACTAACACATGCCCTTATGATGAGCCTCTGATCGTAGTTGGACGCTTGCTATAAGATTAATACTTTCTGAAAATTCTGAAGTGTAAAAAAAAAAGAAAAAAACAGATGGCGCCTTAAATCAGATTTTTTACAGAAAACTGTCGGACCATCTATCGTGAACTTCTCATAGATGGCGCCACGTTGGAATTCAAAATTTCTTTTTCAACAACACGTGGTGCAATGTGATATTTTGATCGATCTTTAACGTAACATAATATTATAAAGAGGAAAGATTTTTATTTTTGTATGTAACGAATAAACTCAAAAAGTACTGGACCGATTTTAATAATTCTTTTTTCATTAGAAAGCTACATTATCAATGAGTAACATGGGTTATTTAGTACTAGATTACTATAGAAATCTTTTGAAATTCCTTTTAAAACCAACCGAAGGTGTAAATAAATTAGCTATAAAATGTCTTTCATCGCATACGCTGCGAAGAGCATTAATGATAGGACAAAAAAATGTTTTCTTATTTAGTGATTCATGGTCGCTTTAATTAGCATGCTTATAACTTAAATATCTGTACCTATTTATGTCTACCCGTGCGAAGCCGGGACGGGCCGCTAGTCTTAATATATAAAAATCCAGTGTATGTTCCCAGTGAACTCTTCACCAAGTCAACCGATTTGGATGAAAGTTGGCATTTTATGTGTAATTTGGTCTAACTTGAGATATAGGATAGTTTATATTTCGATTAATGGTCTTAATAATTTATAATTAACAATAAACTGATTGTCAATGTTGATGTTTGTTATTAATCGTAAGTTTCGTAAGTCTCGAACAGATGGCGCCTTAAACCAGATTTTTTACAGAAAACGTTACAGTTCCCTTTAAAAATATCCTTTGCCCTAACAATAAATAAATCCCAGAGACAAACTTTTTCCATAGTTGGTATCGACTTAAGGAAAGAGTCCAGTTCCAGTTCCCTTTAAAAATATCCTTTTCCCTAACAATAAATAAATCCCAGGTACAAACTTTTTGCATAGTTGGTATCAACTTAAGGAAAGAGTCCTTTTCCCATGGGCAATTGTATGCGGCACTTTCTTGAGTAGGATCTCCTGAAAATCAATGCGTTTTGTTGCCACCTACAAATACCACAGCCAACGTAGTGTATAGGGAGTTTTTAAGGTAAGCATACAATTTTTTTCTAATTTAGTGATTCATGGTCGTTTTAATTAGCATGCTTATAACTTAAATAAATGCACCTATTTATGTCTACCCGTGCGAAGTCGGGACGGGCCGCTAGTAATCTATAAATGATAACCTAAAATACATTAAAACTACATACATATATTCTTTTACAGCTTAGAATAATTTATTTAGATTATAATTATTATTATGTATAAGTATTGTTCCGCTTAGTATTTAACGAATTGAAATAAATAAATGTCTGACAAGCAGACAATTACCATGTTATTTGTTATCAATTTTTTCACGTCGGTTATTTTATTGATAAGATAGAACTTTATTTAACTTTATCAGGAATTATTTTCTATTGTTATTCCAAACAAAAAAGATGTAAAAACTTTCACATTCGTACCGCTTCAAAACATTTCAAGTAAAAGAAATTGTAGTAAAATGGAGGGTGAAGATTTCATCCTGCAAAATAATAATAGCAAAAGGCATAAAAAATATCATAATCCATCTAAAACTACAAATAAAAATTCGAATGTGTTTAGAGACGATAACTATTATTTGCCACTACAATCTACATGTGAAGACCACATGGATAGTGCAGACATTGATGATAGTGAATCTGTTAAACCCATCGAAATTGTTCCTCCTATTATTGTTCTTAAACAAAAAAGTGAAGTGGTTAGATCATTAATTGACAGTCTGAAAATTAAAGACTATCTGCTTAAAAACATTTCATTGGGCCAGAAAATATTGTGCAAAAGTTTTGAATCTTACAATAAAATTTCAACTGAACTTAAATCTAAATCGTGTGAATTTTATACCCACGAAAAGAAAGGTAATATACCATTTAAAGTTGTCCTATCAGGGCTAGAACTTTACAATGCTGAAGCATTGAAAACTGAACTAATTATGCTTGGTATAAAATGCATTGATGTTAAACCAATTAACTTAAATCCTAACTCTAATTATATTCATTATATATATATTGTTAATATTGAACGTGGTTCTATTAAAATGAATGAGTTGCGCGCCAATTACAAAAGCGTGTTCAAAACAATTGTCAAGTGGGATTTCAAGAGACAACAAACTAATAAAATCACTCAATGCCATAATTGTCAGATGTATGGCCATGGAGATATGCACTGTCAGGTAAAAACTTTTTGCTCATTGTGCTCTGGGAACCACAAAACGATCTTTTGCACAGCACCACAAACAGCTGTCAAGTGTGCCAACTGCAATGGAGCTCACAAGTCCACTGATCCTTCATGCATTAGTCGACAACAATATTATAGAGATAAGACAAAAACTTTCATCACGTTATCGAAAACACGATCTCCCCACAAAATCTGTTTTGATAAATCGGCCGTGAACTAACCATGTTAAATTCACCATGGAAGAATATCCACAACTCCAACAAAAGAGAGGCTATGTTGCTCCACATAATAATTCTCACCAATTTGCAATAAATCAAAACCATATTGTCAAAGCTCGCTCAGATGACCACATAATTGTAACACCAACAACAACAACTACTACTGCAAACACACTCGGCTCTGAGAAAAACTGTAGCAGTAACTTACTCTTTTCTACTGATGAAATTTCTTCTCTTCTTAATGATGTATTGTCTAAATTATAAGTACTTGTCGTTCTAAATCTGAACAATTTAATGTAATTACCACTCTTGCAGTGAAATATCTTTATTCAATATGATTGACATTAACCCAAAAATTATCACTTGGAATGCAACAAGCATTCAAAATAAAAAACATGAATTATGTAATTTCTTGAGATTTAATAAAATTGACATAGCTTTATTAACTGAAACCTGGCTTAATAATGATAATAACTTCGCGATAAATAATTATGCATGCTATAGGCTTGATAGGCAACGTTCAAAAGGGAGTGGGGTAGCTATTTTAATAAATAAATCTATTAAACATTTTGCCATTCCTGCTGTTAAGTTTGATATTATTGAAGCTATCAGTATTGAAATAGTCATACAGGATTCAACTAGACTTAATATCTTTTCTGTATATTTCCCAGGTGTAAATGGTAGCAATGAGAAGAAAACTTTGTTTAAAAGAGATATATTAAAATTGTTAAGAACAAATGATAATTTTTTAATCGGTGGTGACTTAAACTGTAGACATCAATCGTGGGGTTGTCTGAGAGCAAACTGTTGGGGTAATATACTTAGTGATATTATTGCATTAAACAGATCGCTTACTTTGCTACACACTCTCGAACCGACATATTATCCAAGTTGCGCATCCCAAAATCCCTCAACTATTGACTTTTTTATTTTAAATAATGCTTTTCGTTTTTCACAACCTGTTATCATAAATGATTTACGTTCAAATCACTTGCCAGTTTACACTTGCCTTGAGAATAATGTAAGCCATAGTAATGTGGTCCCTGCAAGTTATAATTGGAAGCGTTATACTTCATATATATCTCAAAATTTAAACCAAAGTAGTATATCTATCGATTCCATTACTTCACCTGAACAGGTTGATGGTCTCATAAATTCTTTTATGGAAGTTGCAAATAGAGCAGCTGAATTATCTATTCCTAAGACTCAATCCTTTCATTCAAATCAAATTATATTACCCGAATATATCCTACGATTGATTCGCATGCGTAACTCGGAAAGAAGAAAATGGATTCGGTTTAGAATCGATATTTTTAAGAACAATGTTAAAATTTTGAACGCAAAAATAAGGAACGAGATAGACATTCTCAAAAATAAAAAATGGAATAACCTCTTATCTAGTTTTGATAAAGGATCGAAACCTTTTTGGAAGGTGACAAAAATTATTAAAAAAAAAAAATTCAATAATTCCGCCTCTTCAAGTCAATGGCTGTATTCTTGTTACTCAATCTGAAAAAGTAACAGCATTGGCTGACTGTTTTTGCCAAAATCATTTACTATCATCTCATCTCAGTGACATTGTGACTGAAAACATTGTTCAAGATAAGCTTATTGAGCTCAATTCCTTACCGAGTTACGTAAATAGTAATAACTTTTTTTAAAAATAGTTCTGTGAAGGAGTTAATTAAACAATTAAAACCCAAAAAATCATCTGGTCTTGATGGTATGAGCAACAGGTTGCTTAAAGCCTTACCATCAACAGCCACCAAGTATCTTACAATGGTTTTCAATTGTTGTATAATTCTTTCGTATTTCCCGAATGATTGGAAGAAAGCAAAAGTTATAGATATCTGCAAACCTAGTAAAGCAAAGAATAATCCTAATAGTCATAGGCCTATTAGCTTATTAAGTACGGTTGGCAAACTGTTTGAAAAGCTAATTAATCGACGATTACTAAACCATATCGAGCTTGCAAACATATACCCTAATGAGCAGTTTGGCTTTAGAGCTGGTCACTCCACAAGCCATCAAATTTTAAGAATTAAATATCACGTCAAAAGTAACCTTAATTCAAAATTATCGACTGGTCTGGTACTTTTGGACATTGAAAAAGCCTTTGACACTGTTTGGCACGACGCACGGGTTAATTTACAAACTTATAATGTTTGGTTTTCCGACGTATCTAATTAAATTAATAAAAAGCTTTTTACAAAACAGAAAATTTGCTGTTTACGCTGGCAGTGTAAACTCTATTCTTTACGATATAGTTAGTGAAGTTCCACAGGGATCAGTGCTGGGACCCATACTTTTCAACGTTTATGTGTCCGACCTGCCATCTTTGGACGCAAACACTAAATTTGCTATGTTTGCTGACGACACAGCACTTTTTTCGTCTAGCTTATTGCCTCAATGTGCTCTCAGTAGTCTACAATACTCACTTAATACCCTACAAAACTATTTTCAAAAATGGAAAATCAAGGTCAATGCTCAAAAATCGCAAGCTATATGGTTTTCTCGGCGAAGAAAATCAGAATTTTTGCCACAAACTTCGTTACAGCTAAACTCCGTCGATATCACTTGGTCTGAAAACTGCAAATACCTAGGGGTAACACTTGACAAGAAACTGACTTTTGACAAACATATCGCCAACACGATTAACAAAACTAATCTTTTAATACGAATTTTATACCCGTTCATAAACCGGAAATCAGGTCTTGGTGTGCATAATAAAATGTTGATATTCAAAACTATTTTCCAGCCTATACTTACTTATGGTGCTCCAGTGTGGTTTGACTGCGCTGAAACCTACTTAAAAAAGCTTCAAAGAGTGCAAAACAAAATATTAAAATTAATGCTAAATTTGCCAAGGCATTATTCTACAGTCAGGCTTCATGATAAGGCTAATGTTAAACAACTCAAGCTCGTAATTTATAATTTGCAAGACAATTTTTTTGGAAGATGTTCTTATTCCGATAATGAGCTAATTCTTAATCTCTTAAATTAGATATTTTATTTATATCGCCTTTGGGTTTATGTGCAATTTTTAGTTTTTAAGTATCATATAAGGGTTTTTTTCTTGTAGGTTTTCCCTTAAGAATAATGGTTTCTCAGTTAAATTATTTTTATATTAGTATTGAGTATCTATATTGAAGCTGTAAAGAATTTAAAAATTAAAAATTTTATGACTTCATGTTGGTTTGCAATATTATTTTCCTGAACCATAAGGAGTTGTTGTTGCTAATTAATATTGCGTCCAAAGAAAGCAGACTGCAAAACCAAGTCCTTTATGGTATCTGAATCTACCCATAGTGTTTTTTTTTGTGATTCTGTCGTCCTTCTAGAAGAAAAATAACATTCTTCATATTTTCTAAAAATGAGTTGTTGGTTGCATTTCACTAGTATTGAACGGAAATTGATACAAAACTAGAAAACATATTTGACAAAGTAGTAGGTCTTTAAAAACCTAAATCATTGTCCACGTGAGCGCACTTTTTTCAAGTAAAACAATCCGACACCTTTTATTTCATTTTTGAAAATCACTTCTGCACATCTCTATATTATTTTCTTCAAAACAAAAAGTTTCCCTGTTTGTTCTTAAGATATAATCGAAGAAAGAAGGCAAACAAAAATACAAACAAAAAGTACGAACGCAAATTGGTTTATAAGGAGATTATCTCCGTACCTGTGAGAGTCTGGCCTCAATTTTTTAAATGGGTTTGTCCTATTTGTTTCGCAAAAAATCATTAGCCAACCCAAGGAAAAAGGTTATTAAGCATATTTCGTTTATAGGACCACCAACAAAACTTAAACAAAAATCGTTTATACCATCCCACAGTTAATGATTAAGGACCAAGTGGATTCCTTTGTCACCGGGTTATCTTTGTAATCCACTAGCAAAAATTGAATACCTATAGCAACTTTTAAAGCCATCAAACAAACTAATCTAGAATGCTTTCACGACCAAAAACCAACCAAAACTCAAATATTTTTGTTTGTAAAATTTCTGTAAGTTCGTGGGTGTCCTAAGATGACTATGGTCCGTAATTGGGAAGACTTCATAAACAAGATATATTGTTATTTAACGCAATATCTACTAAACTATTGAAGTGAAATGATTGATAATGAAAAACGGGACGAAATTAGTTATTATTCAGACTCTCTCAAACATTTAAAGCGATGTTTTGAAAACTCAAAATTCTGTAAAACTTACAAAAGTAAAATTTTACGTTCAAATAAAAGAACTTATTTTTGGAAAAGCTTTTGCCTTTCCTTCCATCCCTGAAATGACTCCCACACAGGAATGGTTGAGAGTTGTTAATCATTAGGCCCTGGTCGACTACGAACTGTTGAACCACCTAATTTATTTCTTATTTTGCCTTTGAAGTTAACATACAAATATTCACGAACGTTGATTAAAAAAAATCAAGTTTCACAGACGAACTCAAAAATCACATTTTAGAAATACTATGCATTTTTAATTAAAAACTTTTAAGAAACACTTTGCATTTTTCATTATAAACATATTTATAATATGAAATCCGATAAAATTTAACTCATGAATTTTTGGACACGATATTTTCGCTTATTAACCTTCCGACCACAACACTTTTAAAATATACATACACCACAACAGGGGTGGCATAACACCCCAGCCAAGAAAATATATAAAAAAAAGTACTTTAAAGGACAACATACAATTTTAATTTAAACATAACAATTAATATGATTTATTAAAAACATAAAAAAACTTAATTCATAAAAAAGTAAATATTTTTACGAAAAACGGTAGAAAAAAGAATGAACCAAAATCCAAATTACATTTAAAATAAAAATGCCTGGGGTGTTATAGTACCCCTGTTGTGGTCGGAAGGTTAAATACTTAACCTTAATAACAACTTACCAATGGATTAAAATTTGTCAAGTTTTGAAACTTATTTAAACAAATTGTAACCCAATGATATTAAGTCCTATTATTATAATATAATATAATATATATATATATTATAATATAATATAATATATATATATATTATAATATCTATATTTATTATATAAAAGCGAAACCATTTTAAAGTTTGTAACGCACGATCTCAGAAAGTAGTCAACCGATTTATTTGAAATATATTTTATTATTTTCTATATTGTTATGAGAGTGTTTATGGCTTTAATTTTTTTTCATTAATTATTTGTCAAACTTAAATATTATTAATTTTACATTTTTTGTCCATTTTTTTTCATTAGTTGACTTATACAACCACACATATCTTAAAACTTATACAATAATCGACAAAGATTAGCATTGCTTCATAAAGTCAATATTGTTGCGCAAATTTTAAGCCTAAAATCACTTCTAAGTTAAACATACAACCTGAGAAATAAATAAAAACAAATTATAAAATTTGTAGATTTATGTTTGGTGATGCAGGCTACTTTGGTCAATTGACTTTGAATGCAAATAAAAAAACTTTATTTCATCTTTTACCCAACGTTTCGTCGCTACTCACGACTTCTTCAGGGGTTTTTATAATGATATGTTGTTTTTTTCTCCTTGTTCTATTTTACATTTTTTGTTGGTTTTGTTTTTTAATTCTTATTTTTATTTAGTTTTAAAAAAGAAAAATATTTAAACTATTTAATAAATTAACATTAAAAACAAAAGACTAATAAATTAAAAAGACAAACATAAATTATCACAGTGTAGTTTAGGCAGGTACTTATTTTATTGATTGTAAGCTACGCATTAGCAATAAAATAAGTACCTGCCTAAACTACACTGTGATAATTTATGTTTGTCTTTTTAATTTATTAGTCTTTTGTTTTTAATGTTAATTTATTAAATAGTTTAAATATTTTTCTTTTTTAAAACTAAATAAAAATAAGAATTAAAAAACAAAACCAACAAAAAATGTAAAATAGAACAAGGAGAAAAAAACAACATATCATTATAAAAACCCCTGAAGAAGTCGTGAGTAGCGACGAAACGTTGGGTAAAAGATGAAATAAAGTTTTTTTATTTGCATTCAAAGTCAATTGACCAAAGTAGCCTGCATCACCAAACATAAATCTACAAATATTCATTAAAAAATTGGTCACATAAAACATACATATAATTATAAAATTAAAGACTTTTTGAATTTATTTTATCCAGGAAATTAGATTCCATCACAATCGCGAGGTCGCTGCTTTGTTTCATTTCATTATCATTCCAACATTTTTAATTTTCTTTTCTTCCCATGCTCTTTCTCTCTTAATGTGTGTTCCATTTAATAGTTACGTTTTTTCTCTTACCTACCTACCTACATATTCAATTTTTCTGTATTGTATAGTTCATCAACTAACCTACACACACACATTATTTTTTTGTTTCTCTAATTCTATCGTCACATCGCTGAGCAGTGTGGGCTCTTTTTTTTAAGTTACTATGGACATTTAATTAACTACAGTGCCGTGCACATGAAATGCCGATTTATCTAAAGAAAATTAGATCTTTTTTAATTTTCTGGTTCGAGGAAGTGAATAGATTATAATTCTTCCAATTTAAAAATAAAAAAAGTTCTATTATAATAGCTTGAATTACCAATTTTGTATCACTTCCTCGAACAATAAAACTGAAATTAAGTTAAAATTTTCTTCACAAATAACTGGAAGAAGGTACTTACAATGACGTCGATAAAAACAGCACACAAATGTGGGTAGGTTAAGTCAGTTGCACTGCACTGAACATGAGCAGATGAATACAAAAATGTGTCTATGGATATTTACACACGCATAACTATAGATGTATGAGAACATAAAAAACACAAATTTGTTTTTTTTTTAACGCAAATCTATACTATTATATAAAAGCGAAACCATATATACATATAAACTGAAATTAATATTATTGTAGAAAATATGCTCAGTCCCATTGAGAAATTTTTTCATATGCTAATACTAATATTAAAAAAATGTTCGTGGTTACAATTTGCGAAGCAACGCGTGCACGGGTCGGCTAGTAATATAATATATATATATATATTATAATATAATATAATATATATATATAGTATACATATATTTTTTTATTTGTTTGACCAAATGCATAACACTTATGTTTTCCAACATTGTTCTCAAAATCTATCTACTGTACGAAAAAAGTGTTCTAATATTTTTTAGTAGAATTACATGGCCTACGATATGTATCAGTAATTTGGAAGAAAGGACGTATAAATGAAGGTCTCCATTTGTTCATCAAATTTTCCTGGACTTTTTGTTTCGTATTGAAACGAAAGAGACATTTTTCCATTTCCAATATGTTAAGTAACAATTTAACACTAAACTGATACAATTGTGCACTATTATATCAATAAATCACAATCTTATGAAGTTCAGCTTTCAGTCGAATGCAAAATCATGGCCAGCTGATATTTTGACATAAGCTTGACTTGGTTGCAATAGAAATTTTTCTTGACATACTTTCCAGTCAACTTTTTAATAAACTTGGCATGGAGAGAAGCTAAAGTTGTTTTTATACCCGAAGCAGTTAAATACTTGCAAGTCAACCCTTAAGATCTATGACCTAAAAGTCGTATCATCATTCCTTCTTAAGACCTTAGAAAGATTGATTGATATTGTTACATAATAAAACTGCCCTTTCCCATCACCTAGTATGAACACGCCTAAACTACTTTATCACTCTAGGTTTTTGCTCAGCAAATACCTATTGTGCTTATTATATTTTAAATATCTCCAACTTTATATTTTTTGAAGATAAAGCTGGAGAGTTTACCTATGCTAAGATTTTGCCTAGCAACAGACGCCAAGGGATTATAAGCTCTTCTTTGTATTGTATTGTATGTTTTAAGTTAAGTTTAGTTGTTAAGCTTAGTTAACTCTCGTCCCGCTTTTTTGACGGAGTCTGTTCTTGATTGTCTTTTGTCGAAGACGCGTCTTAAGTTGTTATTAATATAAGTATAATTGTTAACAAATAGAATTAAAGAAATTTACAAAAATAAACCTAATAAGAGTAATAAAAAGAAGTTTTATTGTGTTTAACCCTAAACACGTAACTGGCGCAGTCGGAAAAAACAAAAAAGTCGGGTGCGTGGAAAGATAATGAGAAATAAAAAGTATTTTGTACAGTCTTCTCAAAAACTAAACCTAATTAAATGCGTAAAAATAAAACTTGTTCACATCAAATAACGTGCATTAAAAAAAAACAACAAACAAATTAAAAAGTGTAAAAGACTTTAAAAATGTCTTCCCTAAAAAAAAAGTGTTGAAACTATAAAATTTATGAGAACGAACTCGTAATAAAGAAAATTCCACCACCTTTTTTTTGAGAAAAGCTCTTTCTCCGCTCGAAATTATAAAAAAAAACATAAAAAAAAATAATTAAAAGCAAAATAAGACAAACAAAAATACATAGAAGAAAAACATTAAATTGCAATCAGCGTAAATAAGCGATTAAAAACATTTGGAAACAAGTATAACTTACATACAGCCAAGAAAAACATTTTGTTTGAGGTGTCAACTGTACCTACACAAAAAAAAGCTAAGCTTTATAATATCCGCTGATCTCCAATGTCAACTGTACCCTACAACCGAATTCAACATCAATAAGTAAAAATCAACATAGGAGCTGTTTAAAATTATCGTCGCTGAGTAAGTATCATATCAAAATGGAGGAGTTAAGCCCGCCAGAAAAGTTTAAAATAGCATTAGACCTTATATCAAAGCTACCAGAATTTGACGGTAATAATAAATGTTTGATTGAGTTTCTGGACAGAGTAGATTCTATTTCCTTTATGGTAAATTCTTTTTAAGACGCTGCTAGAGCAGTTCTCACAGGTTATATTAAAGACAAAGTTACAGGTAAGGCAAGGGGTCAACTACAGAAACATGGAAGACTAACAACATGGTCTGAGATTAGGGATGTCTTGAAAAATGATTTTGGAGAACGATTATCAGTGGAGAAACTCATTGATAGTATTCGCACGGCTAGGGTTGTGACAAATATAGAAGATTATTTTAATAAAATTAATAATTTGTTAAGTAGAATAAATAATGCTTATCTATTAAATAATAACGGAAACGATATATGTCATATGATCGAGTCTAATAACAGAATTGCGCTGGAGGCATTTAAGAATAATCTTCCGGAACCAACCAAGACCATAATACTCAGTCGTAATCCCAATTCATTAAGAAATGCTTTCAAGATTATACTTGAAGTCAATCACCAACGAATGGATGCTAATAATCGCTTTAATGGTTTAGGTAATAGTCAAAACAATTTTTGTTCTAGCGGCCAAAATACTAGGTTGAATCAAGCAAGCCAATCAAGTCAAAACAATTTTAACAATAGTGCAAGGCAATCATTTCAAAACAATAACCTAAATACCAATCGTCAAAATAATAATTATGGGTCTGGTAGTAATTCACGTCAGAATTTTAATCGTAATAGTGGCCAATCACGTCAGAACTCCTATTATAATTGGAATCGTCAACCCAACCCAACCCAAGAATAACAATAACAATCAGAGCGCACAAGTCCGAAATAACAACAACAGTGGGCAATCGCGAAACACAAACAGATCTGGAGAGCCTATGGACATTTCTCTAAATGAACAACAAAATGATTGTGCTGAAAATAATGCAAATTTTTCTCATGCACAACGAAACGACTTCCCTATATAGTAGTAAAAACACCTATTAGACCTCTCAAGTTTATAATCGATTGTGGTGCAGAATACAGTGTAATCAATGAAAGAATATGTAATCCAAAATGGGAAATACCTTCACAAAACATAACCCTTAAGGTTCTTGATCACAACGTACAAACGAATGTCGAATACCGCATCCCCATTTTTGAAGAATTTAAAAAGCCAAATTATTTTATCAATTTTGTATAATTCAGTTTTCATGATTATTTTGACGGCCTTATAGGAAATACCATTCTTTTTTATCTCAACCCAGTAATTGATTTCAAAAACCGAATTTTGAAAACAGACTCTGCTGCAATTCCAATGTACTTTAATAAAGAAGAAGAAACTTACGGTGAACTTTGTTTCGAAGATGAGTCCCTTAAAATTTTTTTTAGTGAGCTTTCTGAATCTGGAATTGACAGTAAGATTTTTGCTCAACATTTAAGTTCAAATGACGCTTTCAAACTAAAATCTCTAATTCGTTCCTTTCAAAATATTTTTTATAAAGAAGGAAATGACCTTACCTTCACAAGCGAAATAAGGCATGAAATAAAGACAAAAACAGAAATCAAAATTTATAGTAAAATGTACCGTTATCCCAAAATACATACTGGTGAAGTGGATAAACAAATCTGTGAAATGCTAAGACAAAAAATAATAACACCAAGCAATAGCCCTTACAATTCACCAATTTGGGTCGTGCCTAAGAAGGATGACCGTGATGGCAATAAGCAATGGAGAATTGTAATTGACTACAGGAAGCTTAATGATCAAACGATCGATGATGGCTTTCCTATGAGTAACTCGGACGAAATTTTTGATAAACTTGGTAAATGTAATTATTTTTCTGTAATTGATCTTGTTAAAGGCTTTCAAGTTCATCCTCGTGACCGAGCAAAAACTGCCTTTTCGACAAAAATTGGTCATTACGAATTTTTTTGGCTTAAAAAATGCCCCGAAAACTTTCCAACGGTTGATGAACCATATCTTCAGGGATTATATCAATAAAATTTGTATGGTTTATCTGGATGATATCCTTATTTTTTCAACAAGTTTCGAAGAACACTTACAATCACTAAAGAAAATTCTTCAAGTTTTAAAAGATTCCAACTTAAAAATACAAATAAATAAATGCCGTTTCGCTAAGTTTTCTACTTCATACTTGGGTCATATAGTAGTAGCAAATGGCATTAAGGCAGACCCGCTTAAAGTTAAATCTATTTCAGATATGAAACTTCCTAAAAATGTAAAAGAAATAAAACAGTTCTTTGGTATAACAGGGTATTACCGCAAATTTATAAAAGATTATGCTAAGGTAGCCCATCCAATGATAAAATACTTAAAAAAAATGTAAAAATAAATTTATCAGACCCACAGTATATAAAATCATTCGAAAAATTAAAAACATTATTAATTTCTGATCCAATTTTAAGAAGTCCTGACTTCAACTTACCCTTCGTTCTCACCACTGATGCGTCTAACTACGCCCTTGGGGCAGTTCTGAGCCAAAACGGTCACCCTATTAGCTATGCTTCTCGAACATTGAGCAAGCACGAGATTAATTATTCCACCATTGAAAAAGAACTGCTGGCTATTGTTTGGGCGGTTAAGTATTTTCGACCGTATTTATACGGTAGAAGGTTTACGGTCATGACAGACCATAAACCACTTGTTTGGCTAGGTGGCATTAAAGAGCCTAATATGAAGCTACAGCGGTGGAAGATAATGTTGAATGAGTATGACTTCACTATCGAGTGCCTGAAAGGGAAAGAGAATTGTGTGGCCGACGGGCTAAGTAGGTTTATTGACCAAATTCAAAATTGTGATTCAAAATGTAACGAAGAAGTTAACACCGAACACAATTTGGAAAAAACAATAGGTCTAAGCAACTTAACAGATCAAAACACAGAAGTTTATTTTGGAGAGTTGCTTAACAATGAAATAACCTCTAACGTAGTTCAAAGCGAAAACAACGCGGAAATTGTAACCGCGGATGCAACTGCCGAAAATAATGAAGATGTTATTTCGACAGATGCAACTATCCACAGTGCTGCGGAGGATGAGTCTCTTCATATTTTTATGACAGAAAAACCTATTAATATGTCCAAAACCAAGTTTATTTATCGTTCGGTTCCAAAGAGAAATTTTTTTTAAGAATAATACACAAAAGAATCCAAAACCATGTTCAAATCGATAAAAATAAAAGCAATTTACTTGAAATTATGAAAAAGTTCCTCATAGTTAAAGGACTTATGTATATGCATTTTTTGCGAAAATCTGCAATTATTTTTAGAATTCCAAAACCTATACGTTAAGTATTTTTCGCTGAATAAAAATTTAAAGATTTTACGATCTACGAAAAAACTTCAAGATATCACAGATAAAAATGATATTCTTACCATTATTAAGAACGAACAACTTTCGAAAAACCATAGGGGTATTAATGAAATTTTTATAGAACTAAAAACAAAAATTTTCTATCCAAAACTACAAATCGAAATACAAAAATTTGTCAATAACTGCGAGGTTTGCAACCTAGCAAAACACGATTGCCAACCGCCTCGAATTCCACTTCAGGTAAGCGAAACACCACAACAAATAAACGACATTGTTCATGTAGACATTTGGTTTCCTGAAAGGGGTAAAATGTATTTCACCACAATCGATAAGTTTTCCAAATATGCAACGATTCACCCCCTTGAAGACCGGAACTGGATTGCAATTTTAGAAGCAATTAGGCAAAGAATTCAGTTCTTGGGTAAGCCAAGGAAAATAGTTTCCGACGGTGAAACTTGCATTTTACCACCGCAGTCGAACAATTTTTAAAAGATAATGACATAATATTTCATAAAACTACGGCAGCAATCAAAACAGGGAATGCCGATATTGAGCGACTTCATGGAACACTGAATGAACACCTCAGATTACTTAATGCGGCCAAAGACAATTCACCGTTGAATGAGAAATTATTTAGGATATTAAATATTTACAATAGCACTATTCATTCTACCACGAAATTAAGACCAATCGATTTCATTTGTAAAAATATTTCTAAGGAAGATATTGAAAATTTGGCCAAGAATTTCAAACTTGATAAGGAAACTCGTATTTCAAAGATAAATAGACTCACTAACAACAACAATAACACAACACAGCAATGCCCTGACATAGTTAAAAATCGAACAATAGTTAAAAGCAACCCCAAATACAAAAGGCTGGTACATTTTCCACCGAAGGAAATTAGATTATAGATAATTCCAAAGTAACACAAAGTATTATAAAAAACAGCTTAAACGCAGATATAAATACCAAAAATCTTAAATTTTTGACATAAATATTTACAAACAAAGCAATACACTTAAATTTCACCTGTTTACAAAAAAAAAGTATTCACACTGCTATTCATCCTTTTGCTTTATTGTGCTTGTTTTCTACTTATTTTTCAATTCCATTCCAAGTTTAGGCTTTATTCTCTATATTTTTCAAAATTCTGATACCGTGCGAGTTGTTTTTGATTTGGAAATTTGATTTTTAATTGTCCAGACAAAGTTAAATCCAATCTTGAATTTCAAACGGCAAAAACAACAGAAAAAAAATGGAAGTAAAGAACATTTCCTTTTTCTATGTTTCTATGTTTTGACATTTGTAGAGTGCATTCAAATGTAGTAAGTATTTCTTGTGCGGGAATGAACGCATTCAGATTCGATTGCGTACGTCACAAATGAATGCATTCAAATTGTTTAGTTTGCAACTATATTCTACTATAATTGTTCGGTTTAAAAAAAAGAAGAGAATTGCTCTGACCAGAATTAAATAATTATAATATTTGATTTATTTATTGAAAACAAAAGTTATGTAAAATTATTGAACACCATCTTGTAAAATATAAAAAAAACATGTTTGTTATTAAAATTAAGTATGTACTACGAGTACATTGAAAAAAAAAATTAAATGATTTGTAAGGACATTTTACGAAAAAACGATAAATTTATGTTATTTACACTCGTAAAAAAAAAACAGTCGTAGACTAGCTTTCAAAGCGAGAACATCGATTAAGAGACGTCTTCATTTGTTGATTCGTGCTTCAGTTGACAACACAGTTGTCTCCCTTTTTCAAATCATTATTTCCTATTTTTTTTTCTCTTCTTTTCCTTTTCAATTTTGTTTGTGTGAAAACATAACCCTATTTTGGTTTAACTTAAAGCATGGGCCCGGAGACGGGTTCTAAAAAGAAACCCTCAGATTACTACGATGGATTGTATGATAACTCATCGCTAGAACCTAGGGCAAAAAAAAAACAAAAATTGTGTTGATGAATTCCCAGCATTGCCGCAACAGCAAAATACAAAAAATCCTCGATTTATTGTTATTTCTGCTAAAGACCCACAAAAAACTCCGCTTTCAACTGTGAGTATTTTTATACTAAGAAAATCTATTGATTCTATCAGCACTTATTATGAAAATATTTCCTTCTTGAGAGATGGAAGTATTCTTATTTTGGTCAAAAATTAGCAAATCGCAGACAGATTTCTGAAAATAAGAAACCTTGCAAATCAAATCCCAATTATCGTTTCTCTCCACAAACAACTCAACTCGTCCAAAGGCATTGTGTATGCCCCTTGGCTAATTACTGTCAGCGAAGCTGAGATTGTAGCCGAAATGAAAGATCAGGGAGTAAGTGAAGTATATAAGTTCTCAAAAAAAATTGATACAAATAAATACCAACATACAGGCTTAATGCTCTTCGCATTTGATTTATACCAAGCCCCTCAAACCGTAGAGATCGGTTGGTACAAAGCAAAGGTAAAAGAGTACATTCCCTCTCCCATGAGATGCCGTAATTGCCAATTACTGGGTCACACGACTAAACGCTGTTCAAAAGATCAAAAATTTGGGAACACTGCAATTCTCCATGTCACGAACCATCCATATGGTCACGGATTATGTGCGCTAACTGCTTAGATAAGCACTCCGCGTCTTCAAAAACTTGCCCTAAATACCTCCAAAACAAAAACATCTTAATCATCAAAACACAAACAAAATTTAGTATGGCTGAAGCCAAGCGTGCTTACAACCAACAAAACCCCGAACTTGTTAAGTCTATTAACATTGCTTACGCAGAAAGAGTTAAACAATTAGCCAACGATCCTCAATCTGCCCCCGCAAGTTCACCTCAAAACTCTACCGATAAAACAAATAACTCTCTATCTATTCCTCCTACTCTACAAAATCCACTCGAAAAAACTTCTCTTAGGTTAGGTTAGGTTAGAGTGGCTGTCCAGATGTCATTGACTCACTTAGACCTCAAGGGTCCATTGTGATACCACTAATGAGGTTACTCATGGGAGAGTAATGAAAATTAAACAAACCATTTTGTGGTTTTAATAAAGTTAGAGAGACACTTTGTGTCGATTGTTGCCAGTTCACTGGTATTGTCGAAGAATGGATTACCGAGAAAGTTGTTCCTTCTAATGGAGAGTGCTGGACATGTACATAGAAGGCGTTGGAATGTTTCCTCTTCCTCCTCGTCCATGCAGCTTCTACAGAAGTCATTTGTGTAGACCCCTAGCCTCAGAGCATGTCTTCCTATGAGGCAGTGTCCTGTTATTACTCCAATTGTAGAGCTTATATTTTGTCTGCTCAAGGATATCAAGCCTTTTGACCGATTTAAGTCTATGCTTGGCCATATTTGCTTGGTTGCTAGGCAGGTGGTACTCTGTGACCATTTAGCATTTGTTGCTTCTAGAGCATATTGTTTGAGAAGATATTTGCATGTAGCAAGTGGTGTACCTATGTTATGATTTTGTCTAACATTAGGCAGAAGTGTTCCATTTTTGGCGAGCTCATCGGCTTTACAATTTCCCGGAATGTCTCTGTGGCCCGGCACCCAAATTAGGTGAATATTAAACTGTTCTGTCAATCTGACAATCGTCGACTACTTGTGAGTTTGTGGAGACAGACGCGAGAGATTTAAGTGCGGCCTGGCTGTCCGAGAAGATTCGTATATCCTTGCAAGATATAACGTTTTCTTTGAGCCAGGATAGTGCCTCTTTAATCGCCATTACTTCTGCCTGGAATACACTACATTGATTGGGAAGTCTGTATGATAGACTGAGATTCAGTTGTTCCGAATAGATACCACTTCCAACTCCGTAATCGGTCTTTGAACCGTCTGTATAGAAGTGTATTGCATTGTCTTCCAGGGGTCTCTCTTCTTCCCAGGAGGATCTTGAAGGGATGGACACATGGAAGCTTTTACCGAATACCATTTTAGGGGTGGTATAGTCTAAGCGATCTGGGATAGATCTGAAATTGTCTAGAATGTTAGTATGTCCAGTATTGTTACTGTTCCATTGAGAGGTTGCTCTAAGCCTCACACATGAGTTGGCTGCCACCATTTTGGAGAAGATGTCAAGAGGTGTTAGGTTTAAAAGCACATCCAGGGCTGCGGTTGGTGTTGAGCGAAGTGCTCCTGTGATGCACATACCTGCTGACCGCTAGACTTTAATGAACTTATTTAGATTTACCATCTTGTCCAGTGTGGTCCACCATACGACAACTCCATAAATGAGTATCGGTCTAATTACCGAAGTGTATAGCCAGTGGGTTATTTTTGGGGAGAAGCCCCATTTTGATCCTATGGCCTTTTTACAGGTAAAAAGCGCTACAGTAGCCTTTTTTATTCTTTCATCAATATTTGCCTTCCAATTTAGTTTTTTGTCTAAAATGAGGCCTAGATATTTAGCTTGGTCGGAAAACCTTAATGGTATTCCTTTAATCTTGGGTGGGCTGATCTGAGGAATTTTGTACCTTCTCGAGAGGAGTACTAGTTCTGTTTTATGTGGATTGACGTCCAAGCCACATTGCTTAGCCCATTTTGTTAGCCTATTCAAGGCATTTTGTAGGAGTTCCGAAAGAACTTGGGAGTGTTTTCCAGATACAGATATTACAACGTCTTCAGCATAGGCAATCACCCTGAAACCCTCTACTTCCAATGATGTTAGAAGGTCGTTTACTACCATGTTCCATAAGAGAGGCGAAAGGACCCCACCTTGCGGGGTACCTCGATTCACCGATCTGGTGGTAGTAAAACTTCTCATGCTAGAAGTTATTGTCCTGCTTTTGAGCATGAGACTAATAAGATCTATGAGTGGTTTCTTTAATTGCAGCTTTTCATTGCTGTCGTGATCGCCTGGTAACTGACGTTGTTGAAAGCTCCTTCAATATCTAGGAAAGCTACTAGGTTATATTCTTTGTATTCGAGGGAATATTCAATACTACGTACCAGCGAATGAAGTGCTGTTTCTACTGATTTTCCCTTAGAGTAAGCATGTTGAGCTGTGGAAATTAGACATGGTTTTAACTTATGTCTTATGTAAATTTCAATCAATATTTCCAAGGTTTTAAGAAGGAAGGATGATAGGCTGATTGGTCGTAGATCTTTAGGGTTAACGTGGGAGGGTTTCCCTGCTTTAGAGCTACCTGGAAAGTGGGTGTCTAATAATAGATTAAGAGATCACGAACAATGTCAGCTTGCGCGCATGGATACATTTCGCTGGCTTAATATGTTCAGAAATTTAAATGAAAGTCGTTTTAGAGATAAATATACCGAGGCGAATAAAAAATACAAGGAGCTGTGCAGAAGCAAAAAGAGAAGCTACAGTGAATTAGAAGCGTCGAGGTTGGCGAATTGTAAAGATGCATCGGAATTCTGGAAGCTTGCATGGAAACTTAATGGCAAACAATTTACTATAAATACGAATCTCTGTAAGAATGCACTGAGGGAACATTTCAACGTTTTGCTGAATCCAACACCAAGTACCTTAAATTGGCAATATGCAGTTCCTGGATTTGAAAACGAAATTTTAGATACTGAAATCACTTCGCATGAAATAGACTTAATTTTGGGAGGCCTTAAAGATGGAAAGGCCCCAGGAGCAAACGGGATACCTGTGGAATTTTATAAATATGGGACTAACAATTTGAAGGATTGCTTGTCAAGACTTTTTAATAAAGTGTTTAATGGTAATTTAACGCCAAAGGAGTTCCGGGATTCGATCGTATTCCCCATACATAAAAAGGGCTGCTTAACGAATCCTGCAAACTATAGAGGAATCTCGTTCCAAAACTCCACTTATAAAATATTTACAGCAGTGCTACAAAAACGCCTTACAACATGGATAGATTCGCAGAATTTGTTAAAAGAGTTTCAAGCTGGATTTAGAGCAGGGTATTCGACAGTTGACAACGTTTTCATTCTGAGAAGTATAGCGGAAAACTTTTTGTTGCAAAATAAAAAATTGTATGTATTCTTTATCGACTTCAAGGCAGCCTTTGATACCATAGACCGAAGAGCTTTATTATACAAATTGTATGGAGTAGGCTTGTCACGAAAATTTGGGCGAGTTCTGGAAGCTTTGTATAAGGAAACACATGCAGCAGTGTGGAATGGAGCAGAACTTTCAGACTGGTTTGAAACTGGATCCGGTGTCAGGCAGGGATGCGCATTAAGTCCAACATTATTTGCTCTCTTCATAGATGATCTGATTGACTATCTGCCCGGCGGAGTGGTCTTCGCGGGAGAGAGTATAAAGGCGCTTCTCTTTGCGGATGACGTAGTAATGTTTGCAAATTCCCCTGAAACTCTGCAACTCATGATCAATAGAGTACATGATTATTGCCGGTTATGGAACCTCATAGTCAATATCGAAAAATCGAAAGTAAAGTGGTGGAAGAACCGCATCAAACGAAAAGTGGAAATTTAATGGGGAAAATATTGAGATTGTCAACGATTATAAGTATCTAGGTGTCTACTTCTCGAAGAACTTGAGTATGGAGAAGCATTTTAAGGAAAAGCTCCAGAAAGCAAAAGCGGCTATCAATATCTCATGGAAGAAATGTTTTATGAACAAAAACATCGCGCATAGCAGCAAATACAAGGTATTTGAAGCAGTTGCGGAGACCATTCTGCTATATGGATCTCAGGTTTGGGGAAGTAAGAAGTTTGACACAGTTGAACAACTTTTGAGGTTTTATGTGAAAAGGATATTCCATCTACCAGCAAACACGCCTAATTATGTTATTATGATTGAGACGGGGCTATCACCGCTGTTCATAAAAACGCTTAAGCTCCAAGCGGATTATTTACTTAAGGTTATGATGATGCCGGAGACTCGACTTATTAGGAAAATCGTAGTAAAAACTATGGAAGGTAGAAAAAGTTGGTATGCAGACTGGATGGGATTGGCACAGCGTTGTAATTTAAGCTTAAATATCAACATTGAAGATGTGGCAAGTACTAAAGGAAATTTGTACGAGATAATAGAAAAAACAGATGAGCAATATAGAGAAGATTACGTAACGGAAGCATCTGGGTCGTTGTACAGATCAATCTATAGTAGACTTAACCACAACTTGGTAAATACAAATTACTTTCACGACTCTAATAGTGTACAAAAAATTTCTACGATGGTCAGGCTTCGAAGTGAATTGCTGAACCTTAATTATATTCCCCACAGAGCAGATTTGCCATTGGAATGCAGTATATGTAACCTGGCCGAACGTGAAGATGTTATCCACTTCATTGGAAGATGCCCAACTTTAAGGGAAACGAGGAGAAGTGTCTTTGGGCACGATTTCTTATCGGAGGAAGAGGTTATTATGCAACTAAATCAGATAAATGTTCCGCTACTTTATGAGTATTGCAAAATCGCACTAAAATATAGATTAAGAATACAAAATGAAAGCTTTTAAATGAAGAAAAAATATATATAATTATGTATATGCAAATGTTCCACCTTATTCACTATTGTTGTAACAATCGTTATTGTATATAAATAAGAACCTGAAAAAAGCACGACTTATTATAATTTGAGGAAAACTTGTATTACAAACTAGTAATTATACTTTATTGCCAATCTGGCAGACGGCATTTTGCCATGCTATATAAACCATTTTTGTTAATATTTAATGTTAAAATTTAATTATGAATAAAAATACTACTACTACTACTACTAGATTAAGAGATTCTTCATCTGTGATAGTCCATGTACCTGCTTCTGTCTTTAAAGCACTGGGTATTGTTGGACTTTTTGAGAGAATTTTCCTGAGTCTTGAGGCTTCTGAAGTATTTTCTATTTTGCCACAGAAGTCTCTCCAAGAAGACCTCTTACTCTTCCTTAATTCTTTTTTATATTGCTTTAGAGCTTGTTTGTATAAGTCCCAGTCAGAAGGAGATCTAGTGTACTTAGATCTATTGAAGAGTTTGCGACAATTCTTTCTGAATGGTTCTAGTTCTTTACGCCACCAATGAGGTTTCTTTTTACCCTTTAAAATGGTTACAGGGCATGAAATTCTCATTGATTCATTGAAGGCTTCAGTGAGATGATTCACAGCAAGGTCTAGTTCATCTTTACTGGAGGGGCTTTTAAGAAGGTTGTAATCAAGTGATTGTGTTAGTACCTCCCTATATCGTTCCCAGTTTGTATTACGGTGATTGCGAAAACCCGTAGATATGTTTGCCACATCTCTGAGCTCAAACTGAATGTATTTATGGTCAGAGAAGGAATTCTCTTTTGAGACATGCCAGTTTGAAATCAGATTGTGGATCGAGTCAGAGGTAAGTGTAATATCAAGTACCTCTTTCCTATTCTTGGTTACAAAAGTGGGTTCATTACCAATATTACTTATGAGAAGGTTAGTGCTTAGTAAGTAATCAAATAAGGACTCACCTCTCTCATTTATGTCAGAGCTACCCCATACCGTATGATGAGCGTTAGCGTCCGAACCAATCAGGAGACCAACTTTTCTCGATTGCGCGTCTGCAATTGCCTTCCTCAAGGTGTCACCTGGAATTGGGCTGTCGTGGCCGAGGTAGGAGAATATGAGCCAGTAGGTGGCTTTATCCGTTGTTAAGACAGCGGTGGTGGTGTCCTTGTCGTTGTAATTGGGGAGTAAAAATACATTTAAGTCATTTTTTACTAACATACATGACCTTGGTTCACCTTTCTCCGATGCATACAGTAGCTTGTAACCAGGAGTCCTGAGGCCTCTGATGATGGAATTTGGCTCCTGTATAAAGACGATGTCATCCTTGTTTGTGTGCAGTCGGAGTGTTAGGTTGTTTGTGGCCATGATGGCGTGATGGAGATTAATCTGTACTAATCGCAGCATTGCTACTATTAGTCAGATTAACCTCCACCACTGTTTTATCGGCGTTTTCATCGTCTGAGGAGGAGTGAAGTAGGTCTTCCTCACTCAGAGTGATGCCTAAGGTGGCGTCTTCAGTCTCCATGTCGGAGTTACTGTCGACTGTAGGTTTAGCCTCCACGTCGGATGGCTTGTTTGGGGCTGTGGAGGTCGATGGTTCCACTTGTGGTTTTGCATCGACCTCCATTATTGGTGGTAGTGAAGCGTTTCCTTCCGCTGAAGGGACTTCTGTGGGGGGCGCGTTGAGCAAATCTTCGTCTTTTTTGTAGATACGGATCACGATTTCATCGAAACCATACCTAATCACGCCTTTGGTCGCGGCCAGTAGATCCAGTGATTCCCTATTGATCAACACGAGAGCTGATCTATAGTGACCCACTGTCTCCTTCTCAACCTTTGGGACCTTCCAGACGTGCGTAGGCAGGTTTGGATTACTTGCTTTGATCAATTTCATGATCATATCTGGGCAGTTGTGTAGAGCCGGGACCATTATACGTGCTCTTGGCCGGCAAGGAATATTCTCCCTTGCAACAACCTCGAGCTTGGCATCCGGCCAGACTTCTGGCAAGCCATTGACAGCAGCCCTGTACATATCGAAAGATCTCTGATCACCACAGGCGATTAGTTTGATACGATTTTGGTACCATCCTGCATCGGCTGTGTCTGGGAGAGGTCCCGGATTCTCCTCGATGACAGATAAAAATCTGAAACCGAGGTGAGCCTTGACGTTTGCCCATTGATCATGAGAGATGTTACCATCCACATGACCCCTGTCAATGACCGCTGCTATGATCTTACCTTTTAGCGCGTCGCTAAAGGAAAGATCCTTATTGAAGGCTGTTGTGCTGTTCGAATGCACCTTCTGCCTTTTTGGTTCGGGCTTGTCGCCCTCGAAAGACCTATTGCGCTTTGATGTTGAGTCGCTGCAGGTCTGTTTGGTGATATTGCTAAGAAAGCCACTAGCCCACTCGAGTTTTCGCGTTTGCTCCGGGGTTCTTTCCGCCGCCGGTATGACACCGACTGCGGCTAGAATCCTCTCAGCATTGCGTTGGTCTCGTTTGGCTAGTGACTCCTTGGACTTCTTGCTGGCCGGCCTAGAGCTATGTCCGTGTGACACAGGTGTGGGTCCACCATCAGAATTCGTCGCTATCGATACCAATCGGGGTGTGCCCTCAGCTTTTGAGTCAATTCCGCATGTCGCAGATTTTGTCTCTCCGGATGGGGTGTCCCTTCTTGGGGTCGCTTGCGACGTCCTAGCAGGAGCGGGGAGGGGGTGGGGTGTGGAATTACCGCCCTTGGGACAGCTGAGCGTCACAGCTGTTCCACTGACGGGTACTTCCTTCAAGTATAGGTTGCGGCTAGTAGAGCGAGAAGGACTCCCGCTGCTAGTGGCAACCACAGGGTTGCCAACACGTTCACACCTCTGAGTAGGCTCGACAGCCTTTCCAGTGGATGTGACCGCATTGGCAGCCATGGCGCGATTTTTATTGTTGTTTCTTATTATTTTTTTTGAATGATCTTTAAAAGTTGTCTAGATTTGGTCTATATACCTCAGCGATGGAGAGAAGTAAAGGTAGTTTTCATTCCCAAGGCGGGCAAATGTTCGCATGTCAACCCTAAAGATCTAAGACCTATTAGCCTATCATCAATAATTCTCAAAACTCTGGAACGTTTGATTGATATCCATATACGTAACAGCATTGATAAGGGACTATCGATGTCTCAGCATGCTTACTGCAAAGGGAAATCGGTAGAAACAGCCTTGCACACTTTGGTAAGAACTATCGAAAACTCCCTAGAACAAAAAGAATACACTATGGTGGCCTTCCTGGATATTGAAGGCGCTTTCAACAACGTTGACACATCCGCTATCACTTCTGCTATGACGACCCTAAACGTCGAATACTCACTCTGTGAATTGATAAATCTAATGCTAAAAAGCAGGATCATCAACTCTAAGATGGGGGATTTTTGTACGAAAAGGTCTGTCAGTAGAGGCACTCCGCAAGGTGGTGTTCTGTCCCCTCTCCTGTGGAACATAGTGGTTAACGAGCTACTAATATCCCTTGAGAGAGAAGGCTACAGAGTGATTGCGTATGCCGATGATGTTGCTATCGCCGTCATACACTCCTAATACACTGAGAGACCTCCTCCAAAACGCACTCAATATGCTCAATAGATGGGCAGATCACTGCGGACTTAGTATTAATCCTCAAAAAACAGACCTCGTCCTTTTTACACGGAAATACAAGATCCCAGAAATTGTACCTCCCTCAATAAAAGGTGTACCACTAATTTTTACCAATGAGGCCAAATACCTTGGTCTGATATTGGACAAAAAAATTAAGTTGGAAACCTAATATTCAGGAAAGAGTTAAAAAAGCTACAGCAGCTCTCTTCCTTTGCAAGAAAGCCATAGGAAACAAATGGGGTTTTCAACCTCGCATAACATATTGGCTATACACATCGGTCATCCGACCAATACTTATGTACGGGGTTGCAGTGTGGTGGACTGCACTGGAGAAAGTCACATACTACGACAAACTCAGCAGAGTTCAACGCACTGCATGTCTCTGCATTATCGGGGCTTTAAGAACCACACCGTCAGCAGCGTTGGACACTCTCCTCCATCTGACACCCCTCGACATATTCAGCAAACAAGTGGCAGCGAGTACTGCTATAAGACTCAACGCCTCATCTCAATGGGCCAACAACAATGTTGGGCACTCCATCATTCTGAACCTCTTTGGTTCTATACCAAAGTACATAGACTACACTATCCCAAAACCCGAATTTGGAAAAAACTTCCAGGTATCTATTCCATCCAGAGATGAATGGGAAGACAAAAAACTCCTGGATGACAAAAGCATCCACTTTTACACAGATGGATCCAAGACAAATGAGGGAGTTGGTAGTGGTGTGTACTCAGAAAAGCTTAATCTAAGCATCTCATTCCGTCTCCCTAATCATTGTAGCGTCTTCCAAGCGGAAATTTTAGCGATCAAAGAGGTTCTCTCCTGGCTAAATGAAAACGTGATATCAACTTCTGATATCCGCATCTTCTCTGACAGTCAGGCTGCTATTAAATCTCTTGACGGTGTCTCAACCAAATCTCAAACGGCCCTCGATTGTCGATCGTCTATTATGGAGATGGCGCAGCAATTTAACATTCACCTATGCTGGGTGCCGGGCCACAGAGACATCGCAGGAAATTGTAGAGCCGATGAACTCGCCAAAAATGGAACCGTCATACCTATTTCACCTGAAAGGGAGAAGATAGGTATACCGATAGCTACATGTAAGCTTCTGCTAAAAGAAAAAGCTTTCGAGATAGCAAACTCTAGGTGGTACAATTTACCAACATGCGCAGCCACAAAACTAATATGGCCCTCAGTCGACCTAAAGCGCTCTAAAGACTTGTTATCTCAAAGCAGACTTCATATAAGTTCCCTAATAGGTGTCCTTACGGGACATTGTCTTATAGGCAGACACGCAATACGACTTGGTGTAGCCTCAAATGACGGAGCTGTATGGACGAGGAAGAAGAAGAAACAATCTCTCACCTCCTCTGCACCTGCTCCGCTCTTTCACTAAGACGCAAACTTCATCTGGGAGAATACTCTTTTGATGATCCCAGTGAACTAGCAAAAAAGGATATCAGATATCTCTTTATAAAAAGCTCAAAATGGTTCGACTAGTGGGAGGTATTTCTCTAGATTCATGTGGTATCACAATGGGCCTTTTCTTCTGGCCTAAGTGTGTGGTTTTTGTATCCGCAGCCACTTTAACCTAACCTAACCTAACCTTATTATTTTTTTGTTTGACATCTTCATTTTTATTCCCACGAGTAAAGCGGAAAGACGGTCAGCCCCGGCAGAGCCGCTTGCTGGGGTAAGGCAGAAATATGACGGACTTTGCCACAGCATCCGAAAGAGCTCGTTAATGGCTGGTTTATCCCCCAGCCTTTCATTCTTCGGCACGGTTTTCGTACAAGTTCGCTCACACCACCACTGAAATTAGGAACCTCTAAACTATGATTGAATTGGGTTTCCGAACGTTGCACTATTGAGGAGTTACAACAATTCGGCTACCCAACTCAACCTTAGCTAATCACCATCCTGCCAAAAACGCACAGGACTTCTGTGGTGATCATTGTCCGCCTGGCACCCACTTGGAGTTTTTGAATGAGGATTTTGCCAAGCTAAAAAAAAAAAAACTTCTCTTACTTTAAAACAAAAGTCTATCCCTAATCAAATACCAAATAACTCATCTCTCTCTCCTTCTCACCAATCTCATATTGATTCTCTGAAAAATACGACATCCTTCTCTGATAAGCTATCTCTCGCAGAACAAATTGCTCTTAAATCGAATTCTCTTCATTACTCTCCCATATCCCTTTCCAACTCCTCTATTAATAATGATCAACCAACTCTTCCAAATCTCAATTATTTACAAAAGCACAATCATCAAAATCTAACCAGTTCTCTTAACTCAAACCAATTCTCCCAATTAAATACATTAAAAGAAACTAAATCAACTCCAATATCTATAGATCAATCAGTCGATATGACTGCTCACCAAACTGCACACAGAGAACAAATATAATGACAAACCTTCAACCTCCAAAATTCAGCCGGTGCTCTCGCCTGGGGAGGGGGAAGCGGGCCCATCCGCACAAGGTTGGGATTACTCTCTCCTCCGCAGTCGAAAGCATCGGCCAGCTCACCATACCACCTTCAACAAAATACCCAATTTCACAAATAATACACCACTACTCAAAATCATGCAATGGAACATCCAAGGTTTCATTAACAACTACGACGAATTGAACCTTCTGATAAAAGAATTCAATTCCGATGTTATCTGTTTACAAGAGACGCATTGCGCCTATAATACAATTCCATTTATACCTAAACCATATATTGCTTATTTTAATAATTTCCCTCACATCAACACATCCAAACAGGGAGTTGGTATCCTTATTAAAAATAATATCCCCCACAGATTACTACAAATCAACTCGAATATACTTTTAACAGCAGTCGAAATTCTGTCAAGTATCAAACTAACAATTATCTGTATTTACATTCACCCTGATCAAAATTTCACTTACAGAGATTTAGTTAACATTATAAAACAAATAAATACTCCTTTCATATTGATGGGGGATGTTAATTCGTGGAGCCAACTTTGGGGATCTCCAAAAACCACTAAACGTGGGACAATTTTTGAAGATTTTATTATCAAATCAAATTTGTCTTTATTAAATGACGGATCTCCTACTCATTTTTCAACACACAACACACTAACTCATATTGATATTACATGCTGCTCCTCTGATTTAATAACGAAAACATCTTGGTGTGCTCTTAAAGAATTATATAGCATTGATCACTTTCCAATCCTTGCATTTATTGAACTTAACTCAGAGCATAATCTTCAAGCACATAGTCCAAGATATATCATCCAACGTGCTAACTGGGTCAAGTTCAAAAACAGCTTCCAAAACATTCCACCTGAACCTAACTTCACTTGTGTCAACAAAGAAGCTGCAAAAATTATCAAAACCATTCGTAATGCTGCTAACAATTCTATTCCTCAAACTTCACCTACAGATCTTAAAAAAAGATCTGTTCCTTGGTGGAATAAAGAATTAGCTATGCTTAGAGCCGAAAAGGTCAGAACCTGGCTGTCTTTTAAAAAAAATGGGGTTATGTTCCCTTATCGTGGCGTGAGGTGAAGGTAGTTTTCATCCCTAAGGCTGGTAAACCTAGCCATACGGAGGCCAAAGACTATAGACCCATTAGTCTAACATCGTTTATTTTGAAAACTTTTGAAAGGCTAATAGATATACACATCCGAAGCACCCTGAAACCGGACTGTATATCGGAATTTCAACATGCCTACATTAAAGGAAGAAGCGTTGAAACAGCATTGCACAGTGTTGTCAGCGTTATAGAAAAATCACTGAATGACAAGGAATACACCCTTGCAACGTTCTTGGATATTGAGGGAGCTTTCAATAACGTGAAGAACGAAACAGTGAAGCAAGCCTTGGACGACCACAAAGTCGAAAAAGCAATAACACAGTGGATAATGTGTATGCTCAGAAAGAGACAAATTAACTCTGAGCTAGCGGAAGAAAGGGTAAGAGTAACCACATCCAGAGGCACCCCTCAGGGTGGGGTTCTCTCACCGCTACTTTGGGTGCTTGTCATGAACGGCATACTCTCTAAATTGAAATCAAGTGGAGTAAGGATAATAGCCTACGCTGATGATCTTGCATTACTAGCGACTGGCAAGTTCCTACCCATTATCAGTGAACAAACCGAATACGCCCTCTCGTTGGTAAGCAAATGGACTAGGAGCTGTGGGCTGACAGTCAATCCAGCTAAAACAGAACTAGTCCTATTTACTAACAAGCGCAAAATACCTGACTTTAGAATTCCTTCAATTGAAGGCTGTCCTCTTAAAATCTCTGATCACGCAAAGTATCTCGGTGTGATCTTAGATAAAAAACTAAATTGGGGCCTGAACATAAAAGATAGATTCAAAAAGGCATCGATTGCCTTTTACTCCTGCAATAGAATTTTCGGGAAAACCTGGGGACCAAACCCTAGAATTATCAGATGGATGTATTCGGCAATAATTAGACCAATACTAACCTATGGTAATTTAGTATGGTGGAAAGCTTTAGAAAAGAGCACGAACCTAAAAACTTTGACAAAAATTCAAAGACTTGCGTGCACTGGCATTACGGGAGCAATGAGATCCACTCCAACTGCGGGACTGGAAGTTATACTCAATCTGATTCCCTTAGACCTCTTTGTTCAAGAATCTGCGGCCAAAAGTGCCCTGAGACTTAGTCAAACTAAAGTCTGGATAAACAGTTCCACAGGACATGCCCAGATCCTTCATAAAGTTATGGGTCATAGTACTACAGCAGACGATAAAATACCCGAACTTGATTTTCACAAACCATTCCAGGCTGCCATCCCAAGCAGAGAGGAATGGATAGATAATATACCATACTCCAGTGAGTCGTCAATAGCTATCTATACTGATGGCTCTAAAATGGACACTGGTGTAGGGGCAGGCTTCTATTCTGAATCTCTCAAGTTAACCGCCTCGCTTAGGCTTCCAGACTACAGCAGCGTCTTCCAAGCGGAGGTCCTGGCAGTGACAACAGCTGCTAAAAAGGTATCAATGATGGCGATACCACGAGCTGATATCACCTTTTACATTGACAGCCAAGCGGCAATAAAAGCGATTACTGCAACTGAGGTAAAATCAAAGCTTGTTTCATGCTGCCGCGAAGAGCTTAAGGTTCTTGGCGCACAGCACAATATTAGACTCTGCTGGGTCCCAGGCCACAGCGATATACTAGGCAACGAGAAAGCCGATGAATTAGCAAGACTAGGGTCAATGCTTGACGAAAGCCAAGCTCAGCTAGTTAGCACCCCTACCTGTTATTTAAAACAGGGAATCTCAAAAAGAATAACTATTAAGGCCGACGAAAGGTGGAACCTTCTTGACACCTGCGGTACTACAAGAAAGATCTGGCCCTGTTTTAACAAACAAAGAACGGAAAGAATTATGCAGCTACAAAAGGGATCACTCCGATCTCTCGTAAGCATAATCACCGGACATAATCTGTTAGGTTTTCATATGAAAAAGATGAGAATCAGTTCAGATGATCTATGCAGAGGATGCGGTGACGAGGAGGTGCATGAAGACACTTCGCACTTTCTGTGTCACTGTCCCGCACTCTCCCATCAAAGGAAGAAACTGCTTGGCAACTTTTTCTTTGGGGATTTAAAAGAACTCTCTAGTACGCCAGGTACTAAAATTCTGAACTTTGTCAAAGCCTCTAAATGGCTTGACTAACTGATCACATAGGTTTTTCTTATTAGCTTGAGTATCAATACTCACGGGTATCACAATGGATCTGTATTGATCTAAGTGTGACGGTTAAGACATCAACTGTCAGCCCCTCAACCTAACCTAACCTAACCTAAGTCAACTTATTAGCATACAAGAAAGCTAATGCTAGGTTTAGAAAACTTATGAGAGAGAGTAAAACAAAATCCTTTGAGGAGTTCACTAGTAGGATTAACCCCAACTTCCCAATAAATCAAGTATGGCAAAACATTCGTACATTAACAGGGAGTTCCAAAACCACCTTCTCTAATACAATAAAAACGCACAATAGCTTTGCCACAACCCCTGAACAACAATCAAACGCTTTTGCTGAGACATGGTCTCGTAATTCTAAAAACTCAAATTTTTCATCAGAATTTAATACAATCAAAAACGAGTATCTCACATCACCTGTTCTACCCGCTCAAAACGCTGCAGCAAAACGAATTGAAGTCAAAATCACTTCTCTTGAATTGGAAAGTTGCTTGAGTATAGTCAAAGGTAAGACCCCTGGTCGGGATAGAGTACCATACCCTATGCTCAAAAACCTTCCAAAATTCATTAAACTTAGACTCCTCAACCTTTACAATAAAATATTTGACAGTGGTGTCATACCACAAAGCTGGAAAACAGCTACAACCATTCCTATTTTAAAACCAAAGAAAGATATCGACATTATTGATAGCTATCGGCCAATATCTTTACTGCCTTGTATTTCTAAGGTACTTGAAAAAATTGTTGCCAATCGAATCTTGTGGTTTACTGAATTTAAAAAAGTCTTAAGCAATAAACAAGTTGCATTTAAGCCCAAAAGAGGTTGTATGGACGCCCTCCTTCATCTTGATTATGTAATCTCTAACGCTTTATCCGCTCGAAATCATGTGTCCGTTTTGGCTCTTGATTTTGAAAAAGCCTTCGACCGAATCGGTATTCACCTCGTTTTGCAAAAATTAAGACAATGGGGTGTCGGCCCAAATATTTTCAATTACATTAAATCGTTTTTAACTTATAGAAAATTTTCGGTAAAAATTAGTAATTGTTTTTCTAAAACATTTCCACTTGACAATGGTACCCCCAAGGATCACCATTATCAGTAATTTTATTTTCTATTGCTTTTGATGAAATAAATTCTATTATCTCTAAATACAAAGATCTAGATCATTGTGTCAATGCAGATGATGCATATATCCTTTGTAAACACAATGCTCAAGAACTCACCAAAAAACTTATTTTTAAACTTAATAAAAGATATCAATGAATGGTCAACGCTTTCTGGCTCTAAATCATCTCTAAGCAAATGTAAAATCCTTCATATTTGTAGAAAAAAAAATTGTTTTAATATTAATTTTGAAATTAATAATGTACAAATTGAAAATGTTCATAGTCTATGTATTTTAGGTTTAGTATTTAATAGTAAATATAATTGGAAAAACCACTGTACTTATTTAAAAAAATCACTAGCAGCTAGACTCAATATAATCAAATATCTTTCATCAAACAAAAGCAATGTACACATACCCTCTCTATGTCAAATAACTAAAATGTTAGTATTAAGTAAGATTGATTACGCTCTCTCCATCTACGGATCCTCCCCAAAAACAACACGAAACATTTTCAAACCTTCCTATCATCAAGCTGCAAGAAGAAGTATCAACGCCTTTCCAACCAGCCCAATCAGAAATATTCTTGCTGAAGCTGGGCTTCCAACAATTGAAGAACGTCATTCTAGTGCCATCGCCAGGCTCTTACCCAAATTAACTTTTTTAACAGGATCTGTTATAGATAAAGATATCAAACAGGCTGCATCACACAAAAGACCCAGACGAATCCGTTCTACTATCCACACCATACTGGAAACAGGGAAACAAATGGAAATACCCTATCGATGTAACCAAAAATGTACACCATCACACCCACCCAGTCTTCTTAACACAGAATCAATCCTCCTCACCCTCTCGGAATTTAAAAAACAAAATACCAACGACGAAATATACAAAAAAATGTTTACCCAAATTTCCTTCAATCTTTCCAAATCTGGATGGAAAATGTTGTTTACAGACGGATCAAAAAATCAATACAACACCACATTTGCAGTCATATCAAAAGACGGCAACATATCTGTTCAAGGCATCCTGCCTAATATAACTTCTATTTTTACTTACGGACTGTTGCGCCACCCAATTTATTTATTTTAATAAACTTAAGTTAATATGGACTCCTGGACACGTTGGTATACTAGGCAACGAACTAGCCGACAAAGCAGCTAACAACGCACGCATGGCTCCGGTTCATACGTTCGACATGTACTCAGAGAGAGATCTTATAAACCTTATCCGTTCGAAAATTAGCGAAAACAACCAAAAAGAGTGGAACGCATACAAACACCATTACTCTAAGATCAATCCAAGCAAATCACATCCAAAATACCCGACAAATATACCTAAGTCAAAAATCTCCAACTTTGTTCGACTTCGGCTGGGCCATACCGCAATAACTCACGAGTATCTTCTCAAAAAGGACCCTCCCCCAACTTGTGTCTGCCAAAACATCATCACAATTGATCACCTTCTCAGCTCCTGCCTTCTCTCCTCTAATGTTAAAAAAAAAACAAAATCAACCTTAAGACAAATATCTTAGAAATATTAAATAAACCTAACTATGATAATATCCAAATGATTAATTATATTTTAACACTACTTAAATTTAAATTATAATACTTTCAATACAAAGAGCCGATAGTCTAGCGGCTAGTGCTTTTAAATGTATTATTATTTGTAATATATTTTAATATGTTATTGATAAAAATAAATAAATAAATAAATAATAAAAAAAAAAAACAAGAAGAAAATGTGTACAAAGAAATAATGATTTTAAGTTAATTTATATTGATTACATCTAAATGAGAATATGAACAGAAAAAAAGATTATAGCTATATGATATGGCTTAGTTATTAATTTATAAATTGTAAAAGTAAAAAGTAATTATGGCTTTGGGGACCAAAGCAATTCGGTGGGGGGAGGTGTTACATAATAAAGCTGCCCTTTCCCATCACCTAGTATGAACACGCCTAAACTACTTTATCACTCTACGTTTTTGCTCAGCAAATACCTATTGTGCTTATTATATTTTAAATATCTCCAACTTTATATTTTTCGAAGATAAAGCTGGAGAGTTTACCTATGCTAAGATTTTGCCTAGCAACAGACGCCAAGGGATTATAAGCTCTTCTTTGTATTGTATTGTATGTTAAAACTTATTGAGAATAAAAACAGTGAGCAGTGATTGAACTATTTTGTGTGAAGTAGTGAAGTTAAAAATAAAAAAAATGAGTAAAGTTTTGAAAGACTTAACTGTCCCTGAGCTAAAGGCCGAACTAAGCAAACGTGGCTTAAATGGGGCAGGCGTAAAACCCGAACTCGTTAAACGGCTGCAGGAATATCTGGAGCAGCAAAATGAAGACCCAGATACGTTTGCTTTCGAATTAGAAGCAAAAGTGGAAGAGGTAAATCCAAATGTTGCCTTATCTAACATGATGTCAGTTTTTTTAGCCAAATTTGAAGAAAATAGGAATGATGTCCTAGAGCGATTCGACGAACAGAAAAACCTTTTAGAAGGCAGGTTTGCGGACTTCGAACAGAAAATCAATACTCTCGAAGAGCGCGTCGAAAAGCAAAATGCACGTTTCGAGAAAATGAACAAACAAATCGAAACCCTCACAAATGAACTAGAAAAAGTGCGAAATATGAAAGCTCGAGAACCTTCTGGTGAGTGCTCAAGGAAGAGAGAAGTGAATCCTCCCAGCTTTGATGGTCAGATTCCGTGGCCAATCTACAAGAAATAGTTTGAAGCAGCAGCGTTAATAAACGGCTGGGACGATCAGGAAAAATGCATTGCTCTTACGCTTGCTTTAAGAGGATCTGCTGCTGAACTGCTACAAACCATCCCAGCAGAGAAGAGTTGTGACTTCACAGTTCTGGTAAACGCAATCAAACAGCGGTTTGGGAATAGCCACATGGCCGAACTCTTCCGAGTTCAGCTTAACAATAGGACACAGAAAAGAGGTGAAACTCTGCAGCAGCTTCAGGCAGATATCGAGCGATTGGTTCACCTGGCATATCCAACAGCTGGTAACGAGATAATAAATCAACTTGCTGTTGAAGCCTTTGTGGACGATATAAATCTCCAAAGGGCTATCCGCATTGCCGGAAAGCGAACACTACCAGAAGCATTGGCTTTCGCTCTGACGATGGAAGCTGCAGAACAAGCTTCCCAAAACGTGCATTGCGTAAGAAAATTAGAAGTTAAAGAATGTTCTTGTCAGAAGACTACTGTGGAAAGAAGTCAGCGAGGCGGACGAGCACGATTCTTGAACTGCAATGAGACTGGCCATCTACAGCGACAGTGCAGATTACCGCGAAGAGGAACCGCATGACAACACTTTGGAAACAGAAGTAATTCAACTGGTCAAAGTAACACCAACAACGCTGCTTCCGAAGTTGTGTTCCACCCGGGAAAACGAATAAGAACCAACTTTAAGGGGCAGAAGCTGGTTTCTGGTATCGATGGCCCCAGGAACGACATCCAGGTTTATCAAACGAAACCTGACAACAAGAGCAGACCATATAAGGAAGACTGTAAGCATTGCAGACGACAAGAAGAAAAAGAAGTGGTTACTGTCCAACGAACCAGAGTCGATCCCATTTATGGCTGGAGCAACGACGAGTTGAGGAAGGCTCAACAAGAAAGACCCCTTCAGATCCACGACAATACCAGGTTGAAAATAAAGATGTTCAGTGACCGAATGAAGACACGCTACTATATACGAACAACAAGAACAGAGTTCCAAGCAGGAGATCGAGTGTGGCTTTACAATCCCCATCGACAAAAAGGATTGTCACCGAAACTTCAACGGGACTGGGAAGGTCCATATACAGTCATTACAAAAATCAACGATGTCGTGTACCGGATACAAAAGGGAGTCAGAGGAAAACCTAAAGTTGTACATCGCGACCGGCTACATCGCTACAGTGGTGATGAGAACGATGGATTTGTTCGGGACGATCAATCCTAAGGAGGGGGCAATGTAATGTGTATACACTCTTTATCTCTTTTAATATCGGAGTAATAGAAAAATTCTTGCTTATAGAACATCAAGAAACATCTAGTTGCTAATAGGGGAACATTAAGCAAGCACATACAAGAACCTCGAACGAAAGGGGCAACATCTAGTGGAGAGGAGAACTAGCTTCGTTAAGCATCGAGAACATTCAGCGCCCAAAAGAATCTAGTAGTTTCTCGAACCGATTTGAGGTATATAAATAGGCGCTCGGAAGCGAAGCGGTTCATTATTGATTATTGGTTGTAAACTGCGATATTACTTATCTGAGTATAAAAAGTAATAATTGAAAGTAAGGACTGTGTTTGGAATGTAATAATTGAGTGTTCAATAAATAAGTTTAGAATAATTTAAATAAAGTGAATTTGTGTTTTTATTTACGAAGTGTGATTAAGTTTTAATTGTCGGACCAAGCCGAATATTACAGTATGTTTTAAGTTAAGTTTAGTTGTTAAGCTTAGTTAACTCTCGTCCCGCTTTTATGACGTAGTCTGTTCTTGATTGTCTTTTGTCGAAGACGCGTCTTAAGTTGTTATTAATATAAGTATAATTGTTAACAAATAGAATTAAAGACATTTACAAAAATAAACTTAATAAGAGTAATAAAAAGAAGTTTTATTGTGTTTAACCCTAAACACGTAACTTTATGCATTTAAGGGCAAGTATTGTTACAAGACAAGGATATATCTGCAATCACATCTGCACTAACATCTCTAAACGTAGATAGTTCGCTTGGGGAGTTAATTCATTTAATGCTTACTAGCAGAACAATTAACTCAAACCTGGGCAACTCTTCTGCTAGAAAATTCGTTAGTAGAGGGACACCGCAAGGTCGTGTTCTATCCCATCTACTCTCTAGCCTAATTGTTAATGAAATCTTAACTAGTTTGGATGCGGAGGGTTTCAGAGTGATTGCCTATGCGGATGAAGTTGCTGTAGCGGTTTCAGGAAAGCATCTTAACACCTTAAAAGAACTCTTACAAAATGCCTTGGCATACTAATACTTTGGGCTGATCGGTGTGGACTGGGTGTTAACCCACACAAAACCAAATTAGTCCTATTTTCGAGGAAATATAAAGTCCTCCCTATATTAAAGGAATCCAATTAAAGTTCTCAGACGAGGCTAAGTACCTGGGTCTTATTTTAGACAAAAAACTAAATTGGAAACGCAATGTACAAGAAAAAATCTTCTCTTGCAAAAAAGCTATTGGTGATAAATGGGGCTTACAACCCCGAATCACGAATTGGCTATATACATCGGAAATCAGACGGATTTTAATGTACGGCGTGGCAGTATGGTGGACTGCTGTAGAAAAAGCTATAAACCGCAAAAAAATAAATAAAGTCCAACGTTCAGCTTGCCTATGTATAAGCGGATCGCTTCGCACGTTCCCTTCTGCGGCACTGGACACCCTACTCTAACTAACTCCTCTTGATTTATTTGGGAAACAAATAGCTGCAAGCTCTGCTATTCGCCTCAAAGCTTCGTCGCAGTGGACTAACAACAACATTGGCCACTCCGTTATTCTTACTTATTTAGAATCAATCCCAAAGCACACAGACTACACCATCCCCCAACTACAATTCGAAAGAAATTTCCAGATTTCTATACCTCCCAGATCTTTTTGGGAAGATAGGACATTCCTGGAATACGAGTCAATCCACTTCTATACAGATGGGTCAAAAACAAAAGAAGGGGTTGGTGGAGGTGTGTACTCTGAACGACTGAAATTAAGTCTTTCATTCCGCCTTCCCAATCATTGTAGCGTGTTCCAGGCGGAACTTCTGGCGATAGAAGAAGTCTTGACCTGGCTTAAAGTAAACGTGATATCAACATCTGATATCCGTATTTTCTCAGATAGTCAGGCCGCTATCAAATCTATGGAGTCTGTCTTAACAAACTCTATAACACTCCATAACTGTCGATCATCTCTAATGGAGATGGCACAACAGTTAGATATTCACCTTTGCTGGGTGCCGGGCCATAGAGACATTCCAGGAAACTGTAAGGCAGATGAACTCGCCAGGAATGGTACAGTACAGCCCAAATGCTGACATACCAATCGCTACATGTAAACTATTGGTAATGCAGAACGCTATGAAGAAGGCAAACACCAGGTCACAAAAAACATCTGGCCTAGACTAGATTTAAAGCGATCAAGGTGCTTGCTATCTCTAAGCAGATCGCATATAAGCTCGATAACTGGTGACATAACCGGGCACTGTCTAATAGGAAAGCACGCCACTCGGCTAGGCGTATTCTCAAATAACTTTTGCAGAAGCTGTATGGATGAGAAAGAGGAGGAAACAGTTCTTCGCCTTCTCTGTACTGTACATGCCCTGCTCTAGCTCAAAAACGCAAGAATTACCTAGAAGAATTCTTCTATAACGGTCTAAACGATCTAAATCATATTAACATAATCATTAATCAGCCTCTCACGTTTCGTAAGGGACTCAAACTGGTTTCATTGAGCTTAGAGGCCTAAGTGGCGTCCTACTCCATCACGGACAGCCACTTTAACTTAACCTTTGCTAAGTCATTACCATTTTACCAAGGTGTTTCAATTATTTAAAGTATAAAACTTGTTAGGAAGAAATGCATTTTTAAATTTAGTTATTAAATTTAAGTAAAATGGAAGCTTGTACGTTATGTAGCACAAGTCTTATTATAATTGATATAAAGATATAGTAGCTGTATTTTCTACAAGATCTACCTACTCGTACATAAACACTTATATATATGCAAAAACAACTTAAAATAGACCAACACCCTTTGTTCTCAGTATTCCATTTTACTCTGTGAAATAAACTAAATCTACATATATGTATATGTCCATATGTACGTGATAAAACTGTTCAGTCCAGTGAATAAAAGCATCCTCTTTCTCAATCTATTTCAACGGAAAATAAAAGGCCAGGCGATTTGATAAAAATCTCTGAAGTATGAAACACTGGGTGAATCTAAACATGTGTGTACATACTTTGTAAGGAAAAGTTTTTAAAGCAAACTCACAGGCATAGACAGGAAATACTCGTACAGCTATGCACCCTTATTAAATGCACTTTGTATCGTTCATATGCATATTTAAAAAAAAACTAAACTTAATCTTGCAACTCAAAGCATAAAATGGTTTTCGTTATTCAAGATATGACCAGGAAGCAACATGTGTATTAAAGACCACGAGTTTTATGTTAAAAATTTTGAATTTGAAAGTTAAAGCTTAGAGCAACCGCCATCCTTTTGTATGCAGATTTTGCACCTAAGGCGTTATTTAGACTATAATTTTTTCTTGCATTTTATCAAGTCAATGGTTAATACAATTTTTTCATTGGTATATTTATTAAATCTGTGTATTGAGTATAACTTTTAACGTTTTCGCGGTTGTTTTTATGATACATTTTGGATACTCGGATTAGCTGCGTTATAAATATTGAATACTAAGCGAGTTCAATTTAGTACTCACCCCAAACGTTTCGCTTCAAATTGCATTGAGCGTGATCAATAGTGTATAATGTAATTGGACATTCATATAAGGTTTTAAACTTTGTCTTTAAAGTTAAATTGTATGAACCTATATAAATGTATCCTTAATGTCATAATCATTAGCCTAGAGAAGCGAGAGTTTTGTGTGAAATTATATAATTTCAAGTACTTAGATTTTTGTCCTCTTAGAATTTAAAACAAAAACACTCTATATGAAGATATAAATCATTCGTACGTATCACCCTCCAAAACCCATTTGTTTACATTGTTGTACTTGTAATGTGGACGAATTCAACGAGAAAAATTGACGTGTTTTCACGCATACATAGAATCAACTACTGAGTTTTTAGGGGAAATATCATAAAATTAGAGGAGAAATGACAAGCATACTTAAATGGGTTTATGAGTCCGATTTCCGGTTTAGCTTGTAGGCAAACCAATATGGCTACCGAGGATTTATATCTTTATTAGAGTGTTTTTTGATTTAAAATTCAAATTGATTTACTTTAAAATAGAGCAAGAGCCCGGGCCTGCCAGACATACCTTTTATCATAAAAGCTGGAAGTTTGTCTATGTGTGCCTCTAGTACAGGTAAGAATGATCCCCACACATGATACCTGGGTAGTGGTTCCTTTGGCAGCTAACAGGTAGCAAAGGTGCATAAAATTCCATTTAACTTACCTTATTTTATAAAACTCAATTTTTTTTATATTTCATTCGTAACAACACCAAAATTCGCTTTACTCATTGCCAGACACTTGGTATGTTTCCAACCCCCTGCCAGACACCCCTAAACTATACTATTTTGTAATTCAATTTACGTTATATTATAAAAGCTAAATTTAATATATGTTTTTTGGGGAGCTATTAAACGATGCTCCCTTAGCAGCCAGACATTTTCGAGGGTTCTATCATCCTGCCAGACACTTTGAATTGAGCAGAAGTTGCGAGAGCGCGGAGCATATGTAGTATAGACGGTGCGAGCGAAACAGAGCATTCGGTTTATTGCGATCTTTGGGAAGAGTACGATAACTCAGGCGACAAAGTTCAATGACGGATTTGTATAGAACAGTTAAAAAGAAGCATTTTTTACTATGGGAGGGGGGGGGTCTATCTCCCCCCGTTTAGGCGGGAGGGGCGATTTTAAAAATAATTGTTTAAAATTAAAAAAAAGTAGTTACAAAATAACGGTAACACTTACAATTAAGTATTTTACATTTTTTTAAAGCCATCATTCTGTTCTAACAGCCTGTTTTTAAATCAAGTCAAAACTATGTGTAGTTTTTGAAAAATGTAATTTTAAACTCAAAATATGAGTAAAAAAAAGTTGAAAAAAAAAAAGAATTAAAGTGTCCGTCATTAAAATTTGTCGCCTGAGTTATCGTTCTCTTCCCAAAGATCGCAATAAACCGAATGCTCTGTTTCGCTCGCACCGTCTACTACATAATACATATGTTCCGCGCTCTCACAACTTCTGCTCAATTCAAAGTGTCTGGCAGGATGATAGAACCCTCGAAAATGTCTGGCTGCTAAGGAAGCATCGTTTAATAGCTCCCCAAAAAACATATATTAAATTTAGCTTTTATAATATAACGTAAATTGAATTACAAAATAGTATAGTTTAGGGGTGTCTGGCAGGGGGTTGGAAACATACCAAGTGTCAGGCAATGAGTAAAGCGAATTTTGGTGTTGTTACGAATGAAATATAAAAAAATTGAGTTTTATAAAATAAGGTAAGTAAGATGGAATTTTATGCACCTTTGCTACCTGTTAGCTGCCAAAGGAACCACTACCCAGGTAACATTGGTGGGGATCGTTCTTACCTGTACTAGAGGCACACATAGACAAACTTTCAGCTTTTATGATAAAAGGTATGTCTGGAAGGCCCGGGCATACGAAATATTTTCCCTCTCGTTTGTTATTTGGAGGTAGTGAGGTTACACAGCAAATACAGAGTCACAGACAAAACAATGGAACCACTTCTTATGTCTTAAGATACCTGCAATTAATTTACATTTTGTAATTCCTTACACTGTTACGAAGATAGTAAGGAATAAAGTTATGAAAATAATTTATTAGAAAAAAATGCAAACTAATTTGTTCAAAATTGTATATAATTAAGTATGATTTTTCTTTTCAAAATTCCATGCTAGGGATAAATACGAAAACTTAGGCGCCATAAATTGATAATTTTGTAAGGGGGTTAAACAGCAATTTATCAATAAGTGGAAACTAGACGGATTAATGTTGTCTAGTTTATGAGAAAATTAAAAATTACTTATACATACATAACATAAATACATTGCTTGTGCTAGCACCCAAAATAATGGCGAATAAAGATTGAGTTACGTATGTATTGTATGAGGGGCAAATGGGAAGGCAATGTAAACGCGCATTACTGTGCTGCCCATATATATTAATAATAACTTACGTAATTTATGTTTCCATTTGTTTTTCGTTTTTAACATTTTTTTTTTTCATGAAACGTAAGCTCCCATGTTTTTGCTCCCTTAATTAAAATAATATTAAACTTTTTCTAGTTAATTTGCATTAAAATAAAATGATTATTTATAAATTTGTATGCGTAAACGTATATGTATATGTATATGTATATGTATATGTATATGTATATGTATATGTATATGTATATGTATATGTATATGTATATGTATATGTATATGTATATGTATATGTATATGTATATGTATATGTATATGTATATGTATATGTATATGTATATGTATATGTATATGTATATGTATATGTATATGTATATGTATATGTATATGTATATGTATATGTATATGTATATGTATATGTATATGTATATGTATATGTATATGTATATGTATATGTATATGTATATGTATATGTATATGTATATGTATATGTATATGTATATGTATATGTATATGTATATGTATATGTATATGTATATGTATATGTATATGTATATGTATATGTATATGTATATGTATATGTATATGTATATGTATATGTATATGTATATGTATATGTAAATGTATATGTATATGTATATGTATATGTATATGTATATGTATATGTATATGTATATGTATATGTATTGTATATGTATATGTATATGTATATGTATATGTATATGTATATGTATATGTATATGTATATGTATATGTATATGTATATGTATATGTATATGTATATGTATATGTATATGTATATGTATATGTATATGTATATGTATATGTATATGTATATGTATATGTATATGTATATGTATATGTATATGTATATGTATATGTATATGTATATGTATATGTATATGTATATGTATATGTATATGTATATGTATATGTATATGTATATGTAAATGTATATGTATATGTATATGTATATGTATATGTATATGTATATGTATATGTATATGTATTGTATATGTATATGTATATGTATATGTATATGTATATGTATATGTATATGTATATGTATATGTATATGTATATGTATATGTGTATGTATATGTATATGTATATGTATATGTATATGTATATGTATATGTATATGTATATGTATATGTATATGTATATGTATATGTATATGTATATGTATATGTATATGTATATGTATATGTATATGTATATGTATATGTATATGTATATGTATATGTATATGTATATGTATATGTATATGTATATGTATATGTATATGTATATGTATATGTATATGTATATGTATATGTATATGTATATGTATATGTATATGTATATGTATATGTATATGTATATGTATATGTATATGTATATGTATATGTATATGTATATGTATATGTATATGTATATGTATATGTATATGTATATGTATATGTATATGTATATGTATATGTATATGTATATGTATATGTATATGTATATGTATATGTATATGTATATGTATATGTATATGTATATGTATATGTATATGTATATGTATATGTATATGTATATGTATATGTATATGTATATGTATATGTATATGTATATGTATATGTATATGTATATGTATATGTATATGTATATGTATATGTATATGTATATGTATATGTATATGTATATGTATATGTATATGTATATGTATATGTATATGTATATGTATATGTATATGTATATGTATATGTATATGTATATGTATATGTATATGTATATGTATATGTATATGTATATGTATATGTATATGTATATGTATATGTATATGTATATGTATATGTATATGTATATGTATATGTATATGTATATGTATATGTATATGTATATGTATATGTATATGTATATGTTATATCAGAGCCCACTTGTGCATCCCCACAAACACTTGACTTCAAGTTCCAATAATGTAAACATTGAACAAAGAATATCAAACGATTTATAATTGAATGCCTTTCATAGCTGACGATCGTATCCGATCTTATAAACATAAAAATGCACATCAGCACTTTTTGCCTTAAGCAACTTGTGTGGAAGTATCCAATGGATACCAAAGATATTTCATCATATTATGAATCAGTTTTCATCCGCAGACAAAATGCTGCGTTAGCAATTAAGTAGTATAAAAGGGATTACTTGAGCTCAATTCAGTTAGTTCTTAGTTAGTTCTTACGACGTATAGCTGAAGATTTCCCCCCACCAGTGGTAAGGGATCTGATGCTTTTAACTATCCTCAAAATAAAGTTTATTCGTTTAAAATTAAAATACTTTGTTTTACTCGGTGGTGTCATCTAACGAGAACACAAATTCAATTTTTTTAATAAATTAAATAAACTTAAATAAAATTGGCGCAGTCGGTAGGATTCCAGTCAGACTATAAGTGAAAATTATAAGAGACATGGTAATCCAGTGGTCGAACCGGAATTAAAATTTTTTTTGCGACCCAACAAATTTTTATTGTGAAAATTAATAAATACAAAAAAGTGTTTTAGTTGACAATAAAAAATTAAATGCAAAAGAAAAAAATAAATTCAGTGAAAATAAAAAGGCGAGCAAAAATCGGCGATTTCATTGAAAAAATTAAAATTGCATAACACTGGAAAAAGTGAAAGTTGTGTATCGAATGAAAATCGATTACAAGTATAAACTTAATAAGTGTTTAAAATTCGAATTAAAATCGAATAATAAAATTAATCAGTGACTCACCCCAATGCATATGGTAATGACACAAAACTCCATAGAGGAGGATTAATTTTGAAGTGCAGAAGAAGTGGAAGAAATAAAAAGTAATTAAATAAAAACTCTTTACAAAAACAAAATAAAATAAAACATAAAACAAAGTAAAATAGAATACAAAATAGTTTAAAGAAAATTAACTTCAAAAATAAAACAAAACAAAATAAAAATTATTTGTTTAAAACTTTTGTGTGAAGCAAAAAACGCACATTAAAAAATTAAAATGTATGGTTCATATTATAAAGTAAAAACTTTTTGAATCCAACGGCAAGTGGCATGTAAACGAAAGCCCCAATGTGATCGAAAAATTCATGAAGGACAATTTAAATCGAATCAGAAGAGATTCGCAACGCCAACAAAGACAACATAGTTTTAATTACTATCGGAAAAACATCATGGCGATTAACCAGCAACAAGCAGCATTAGAAGCAGCAGCAGCCGCAGCAGCAGCACATCAAGAACAACAACGAGTTGGTAATAATATTAATAATAATAACCATGTAGTATTAAGAAGCCTGCAATTAAACCCTTTAAAATACATTGAAAGACTATCTACTTTTGATGGAAGAACAGAAGATCTTCCAATCTTCATACAAAATGTTGATGACATTATTCCAACTTTATTAGAATATAATGAACAAGGTCAAAAAATGTGCATTAATTTGCTTAAATCTAAATTTATCGGTAGAGCTAGGCAAAGCATAGAAGTCCACACCCATTTAACAAAATGGACGGATATTAAAGCAATGCTTATTGAAAATTTCGGTGGCTTTAAAAATAGCAACCAATTATATGAAGAATTGAGAAATTCTCAATATAGAGGTGATGTAATAAAATTTTACAATTATACTCAAAAAACTCTCTCTTTATTAAATCAAAAATGCCAACAAGAAAATAATCTCTTAGATATTCCTCGTAATAATGAAACAGCATTAAATATCTTTAAAGAAAGATTGCCTACCCATATGAGGACAGGATTTGTCATAAGACAAAACAAAGATGCAAATAGTAACAGTGAAAAACAAAAACAATATAATAAAAAATTTGAAAATAAGTATGAACAAAAAAATAATAATAATAATTTTTAAAACCCTAATAATCCTTGTAAGAGTTGTAAAGTGCTCTTAAAGAAAACAACAAAATAAGAAGGAAACATAAAGAAACAAACTGAAATTTAATCACTGAGTGAAAATATTTTTGTTCAAGGTCCGGAAAGTTGGGCATTACATACGAAAAACAAAAAACAAAAAACAACATAACACCAAAGAAAATAAAAAAAGTGAAAATTTAACCCAATAAATTAAAAGTTTTAACAAAAACCTATCCGTTTTGTTTACAACCGTTGTAAGTGCTGTTTAAGAGAGTTTATATCTCTCTTAAACTAACAAAAAATATTCCCTCCTGTCTCTGAAAGCACAGCCGAGTTGAGTAAAAAACAAAACAAAAAAGAAAAAACAAACTCGATTTTATATAAAACTGCAAACAATTGCACTTTATTATTATTATTATAAAGTAAATAATTAAAATAAAAATTGCTATACTACTATTATTTATAATATTAGAAATTAGCACACAAAAATACAAAATATATAAACAACACAAATATCCAAACAAACACACTTCACTTTGACAAAAACTTCTGACACCACACTGACAGCTGAAATAACAGTAGCGTCCTTAATTAAAAAGACCAATATGGAGGACAGTGAAGTCGATAATAAATTGGACAAACTTTTGACTGCTATTGAAAACCTTGGGACAAACTTAAGGAAAGAAATAAAAGAACAAACTGAAACCTTAGAACAAAAATTAAACTCAATAATAGACAGAAACAACACAATAGAAGAGAAACAGGAACACCTAGAAAAGAAAATAAAATATTTAGAGAGATGTATAAAGAGAAAAAATCTTGTTATTTACAATATAAAAGAAACCGAAAAAAGCAACGAAGAATTAGTAGACACCATTTTACACCTTTTAAACACTATTCTCGAAATAAAAACTGAATATTTTGAAATCGATTTTGCAAGACGTCTAGGAAATAAAGGAGACAAAATAAGACCTATTTTACTTGGATTGACAATACAAATAAAAAAAGATACTATAATGAAAAACAAAACTAAACTGAGACATTATAAAGAGGATATTATATACATAAAAGAAGACTACATAAAAGAAGATTTCAATACGACAGTCCAAGAAAATAAACCATTTTCCAAACATCGAAATAATCAAAAAATGACACCAGAAAACGACATTGAGAAGAAACAACAACGAATGCCAAAAAGAAATCGACAATATGACAACGATCCAAATGCAAATGAAAATGAACCAACATGTTCGACCAAATTGAAGAGATCAAAAACAAATGAAAAAGTCCAAAATGACAAACATAACAAAATAAGAAACAACAGCATTCATAGATTTCTAAAATCAAACCAAAAAGAAATTAATAATATCAACAGTAACCAACACAGCAACTAGCAACAAAAGAAGCAAATTTTGAATAATAATGACTCTACCCCAAGCCGATTAGCCATCGTGGGTAATGACGGCCAATACCCTCCAAACTACCCATCAAACCAAGACCAATCCAAAAACACTCTAGACATTTGTACATACAATGTAAGAACATTAGCTACAGAAGCAAAACAATCAGAACTAAGACAAGCATTATCAACTATCAACTGGGATATACTGGGACTATCCGAGCTAAGAATTTTTGGACAAAACATTATTGAAAACCAGAATGATATATTCTGTTACATTGGTGAGACAAAAGGCTTGCATGGAGTTGGATTTCTCATCAAAAAGAATTTAAAGGACAGAATAATAAATGTACGATTTTTTAGTGAAAGGATTTGTAGTCTATGTTTAAAAATACAAAACACAAAAATGACGATAATTCAGGTTTATGCCCCGACCAAAACAGCAACTGACGAAGAAATTTCAAACTTCTACAATTTATTGGACAAAGTATATAATGAAACAAAAACGGAGATAATGTATGTTATAGGAGATTTCAACGCCAAGTTAGGGAAACAAATTGACAACGATGAAGAAGTAATGGGACCATTTGGATACGGACTAAGAAACAAAAGAGGAGACCTACTTATAAAGTGGCTAGAAGAGACGAATCTCAGATTTGCAAATTCTTTCTTCAAAAAGAGAGAAACACGAAAATGGACCTGGATTCACCCGAATGGGATAACAAAGAACGAAATTGACTTAGTTCTAACAAATAAACTGAAAACTATTAATGACATCTCCGTATTGAATAATTTTAAATTCGATAGTGACCATAGGATAGTAAGAGCAAATATAAAAGTAGACCATAATACGTTGAAAAGAAACAAACAAACACTCAGTATTCCTAGAATGATACCAACCGAAAATATTGAAAAATATAATGACATGCTTAAGAAAGAAATAAGACTTAATATAACTACAAATAGAATAAACGAAAACTTTCAAAATACATATGATTTATTAGAAAAGATAATAAAGAACTCGGCGAAAGTTTCAATCATGACTACTGTTACTTCAAAACCTGATAAATTAACGGATGACACTAAAGCGCTGATAACCAGAAGAGATAACCTACGAAGCAAGGACAACTTATCAGACCAGGAAAAAAATGAACTAAATTACCTTCGGAAAACTATAAAAGAAGATGCGAAAAATGATATCCAAACATATAACGAAACAATGATAAAAGATATATTAAGCAACACAAAATCTATTAAAAAGACAAAATCATTTCTTGACGACGGAAAAGAGTGGATAACATCAATTAAGAACAAAAATAACAACGCTATTAATAGGAGAGATATAAATGAGTCTGCTACCAAATTTTTCGAAGAACTCTTCAAATCGACAAAAGAAATAAAAGATGATACTATATCGATGGCGGACAATTACTCCAACTTAAATACTGTTACACTTTTTACAAAAACAGATATTGAACAAGCAATTGACGATCTAAAGACAGATAAGTGTACAGGAAATGACGGTATTGTAACAGAAATGCTCAAATATGGAAAACAACCAATTTCTACAGTCTTGACCACGATTTTTAATGACATACTTATAACACAGCAGATTCCAAAACAATGGAAACAAGCTACAATTACGCTTATCCACAAAAAAGGAAATAAAGATGACATACATAACTACAGACCAATAAGCAACATTTCTATGATATATAAACTGTTCTCCAAAGTAATGTATACAAAAATTAAGGACACATTAAACAAAAATCAGCCAAGAGAACAAGCAGGATTCCGAGAAGGTTTTTCAACAACAGACCATCTACAAACAATGAACCAACTCATTGAAAAAACTAACGAATTTGAAAAACCTTTGTATCTTTTATATATTGACTTCAGTAAAGCATTTGACTCAGTAGAACATGACGAAATATGGACAGCGCTGACAAACCAAGGCATTCATCCTATCTTTATAAGGACATTGAAAAATATATATACAGACAGCGTGGCGAAAACAAAAACCGAAAGAATAGGAAGAGAAATTAAAATAAAGAGAGGCGTAAGACAGGGGGATCCAATGTCACCACCATTATTCTCTGCTGTACTGGAAGAAATATTCAAGAAACTAAACTGGGACAATAGATATGGAATAAATATTTGGGGACAATATTTGAGCAACCTTAGATTCGCTGATGACATAGTTCTCATTTCATCAACTTCCGGACAAATACAAAATATGCTCATAGAATTGACAAATGAATGCGAGAAAGTTGGACTTCATATCAATAAGTCAAAAACTAAGATAATGACTAACCATATTAAAGATGACATAATGCTGGATAACGAACACATAGAATATGTATTAGACTATACTTATCTAGGACAGACTAAATCATTCGTTAACCAGGAGAAAAAAGAAGTTTCTAGACGCATTACCAATAGTTGGAAACAATTTTGGAGTCTAAAACAAATATTACAATCAAATCTAAGGGACGAAACACGAAAATATATACTAGACTCTGCTATTCTACCTGTTATGACGTATGGGTTACAGACTATATCCCTGACTTCAAGTTTACTTGACAAAATAAGAATATGCCAAACCAAGATGGAAAGAAAACTACTTAACCTACGAATTAGCCAGAGAGTGAGAAATAGAGAAATAAGACGAAGAACTGGTTTAACGGACGTGGTTGAACGAGCAAAACTTCTTAAATGGAATTGGGCAGGACATATATCTAGAATACAGGACCAAAGATGGACAAAAATCATTACAAAATGGACACCACCAGAAAGCAGAAGACCAGTTTGACGACCGAAGAAAAGATGGGCAGACGATTTGCTTAAAGAAAGACAAAGTTGGTACAATGACGCAAAAAATAGAGATCTTTGGGCAACTTTGGGGGAGGCTTATGCCAGATCATAGAATTTTGACACGCATCCATTTATTTATTCAAACTTTGCTTACATATTAAAATTAATTTGATTAAAAAAAAAAAAAAAAATATGTCAATTTTATATAGTAATTAATTCAAAAGAAACAGAAAATGTAAACAAAAATGTAAATAAATATTGTAAAAAAAAATATCAATAATGGCAAATAAAAGCTTATAATAATAATAATAATAATAATCCTTTCAGAAATAATAACAATAGGGAAAATAATAATTACAATAAAAATAACAATAATAATTGGCAAGTAATAATCCAAACAATTATAGACAACAACCCCAAAATGTTGAGCCTATGGATGTAGATCCTACATCTTCGCAAATTAGGCGAACACCTAAAGCCAATTATGTAGATAAAAATATAATTCAAAATGATTCAGAAGGTAATTCAAATTTTCGGTATGCAGCCTCGGATCAAGAATGGGATTGCCCTTTGTTAAATTAAAAAAAGGACAAACAACCCTCAGAATGCTCATTGATACAGGAGCAACAAATAGCCTTCTTAGAGAAGAAGATGCTCCAAAGAAATTAATTAAAATTAGGAAAAATCCCTTAGTTATAAAAACTTGTGGGGATCCAGTTACAATAAATAAAGAAATTATTATACCAAAAGATCAATTTATTTTTTCAGTCATCGAAGACTGTGAATTCCAAATTCACACATTCAGTTCCGAATATAACGGAATATTAGGGAATAATATTTTAATCCCAAATAATTGTGCTATCAATTATAAAAAGAAAATGTTAGAGTTGAACGGTAATAGCATACCATTCTTCCTCAGCAAAAATGAAGAAGAAGAATATGAAAGTACAATCAATTACTTTAACAATATTTCACAAATTGACACAATTATTGATGATTGTTTCACAAATGAACTAAGGACTGAGCATTTGAACGCAGAAGAAAAAAATAAATTAATAAAATTATTAAAAACGCACAAAAATTCGTTTTATCATAAAGGTGACGATTTGAGTTTCACCAACCAAGTTAAGCACAACATACCAACGGAAAATACTTCCGCTATATACACAAGGATATACAGATATTCTGAGGTCCACAAAAAAGAAGTGGATAGGCAAATAAAAGAGATGCTTGAATCAAAAATAATTCAACATTCTACTTCGCCTTATAACGCCCCAATTTGGGTCGTTCCTAAAAAAGAAGACCACGCTGGTAATAAAGAGTGGCGAATAGTAATAGATTATAGAAATTTAAACAATGTTACTAAAGAAGATAAATATCCTATTCCAAACATGGATTCGATATTAGATAAGCTAGGACAAGCAATATATTTTACAACGTTAGATCTTACAAAAGGATTTTATCAAATAGAAGTTGAAGCTAAAGATAGGGAAAAAACAGCATTTAGTACATTAACAGGACATTATGAGTTCGTAAGAATGCCATTCGGTTTAAAGAATGCACCTGCAACTTTCCAAAGACTCATGAATGAAGTCTTGAAAGATTACATAGGAAAAATATGTTACGTTTATTTAGATGACATCATAATATTTTCCTCTAGCCTACAAGAACATATGGATTCACTCCATAAAATCTTATTGACACTCAAGAATGCAAATCTTAAAGTATCATTAAATAAATCTGAGTTTCTACGAAAAGAGACAGAATTTTTAGGGCATGTAGTAACCCCAAATGGTGTAAAACCAAATCCAAAGAAAATTGAAACTATAAAGAATTTTTCTATCCCAAAAACAGTAAAAGAAATACAAAGCTTTCTAGGATTAACAGGATATTATAGAAAATTTATTGATGACTATGCAAAAATAATTAAACCTTTAACTTTATTCCTAAAGAAAAACAGCAAAATAAATATAAATGACCACGATTACAAAGAATCTTTTCATAAATTGAAAACGTTAATGACTAACTAACGAGTAGACACCCTGACTTCTCAAAAGAATTTACACTAACAACTGATGCCAGCAATTTTGCTATTGGAGCCGTGTTAAGTCAAACACATGGACCTCTCAGTTTTGCCTCAAGAACACTTAATAAACATGAGTGCAGTTACAGTACAATTGAAAAGGAATTATTAGCAATAGTTTGGGCAACGAAACAATTTAGACATTACCTATACGGTAGACAATTCATTATTAAAACAGATCATAGACCTTTAGTATGGTTACATAATTTAAAAGAGCCAAATACCAGACTCCAACGATGGAAAATAAAATTAGAAGAATACGATTTTAAAATTGAATATATCCAAGGAAAAGAGAATAAAGTAGCAGATACACTTTCCAGAACCAAAATAGAAGACAATAAAGTCATATTACATAACCAAGATGAGTTAGCAACACAGCATAGTGCTGAATCAGGTAGTTCACATCTTATTCCTATTAGTGAAAAACCGGTTAATTTATTTAATCGACAAATAATTCTTGAAATCAATGAAAATGATCATCAAGAAATTTTGTACCCACATGTTGGAAAAAGAAGAATAATATTCAGTAGAAAAGAATATAAAGAAGAAGACTTTATAAATATAATTAAAGAAGTAGATACAACTATATTAAATTGTACGTATGTTAAAGATGATGCAATATTTAAAAAATTCCAAGATATATGGAAAAAGGAAAATAAATTAAGTAATAAAATATTACAAAGAAGCATGATTATATTAAAAGTTATAAAAGAGTTAGAAGCAAGAGAAATGATATTAAGAAATCATAAAAATCACAATCGAAAAAATATTCTTAGAAATAAAACGAGAATATTATATGCCAAACCTTAAAAATTTAATTAATAAAATAATAAACAATTGCTCAACATGTATGGCAAAAGCAGAAAGAAACCCAAACTACCATACGAAAAAACGGAGACTCCAAATAGTCCTAACGAACACTATCATATCGATATATGGTTTGTTAATAAAAAAGAAAAATATTTATCATCATGTATTGACAAATTCTCTAAATTTGCAGCAATTGAACCAATCAAAACAAAAACTTATGTAGACGTAATAAACGCTCTCACTAGAATATTTTCATACATGAAGAAACCAAATAAAATTACTCTCGACAATGAAAACGCATTTGTATCAGAAACATTTAAGAACTTTTTAGAAAATAACAACATAATCATACATTATTGCACAGCAAATAGACACACCGGAAATTCCGATGTAGAAAGACTTCATAGCAGTCTAAATGAACATATGAGAATCTTACAGCAATTACAACTATCCAATGAAGAAGATATACCAATAAAGCACGCTACAAAAGCACTTGAATCTTACAATAACGTAATCCATTTAACTACCAAAGAAAAACCAATCGACGTTCACTTTAATAAATTAGACAACGAGAAAATATATGAAAGAATAGAAAAAACTAAAATACAAATTTTAAATAAAATGAATACAGGTCGAATAGACAAAGAAGTCGATGAAAATTATATTAAAATAACTGAGCCCGAGAAAATTAAAAATAAAATCACACCTGAACATAAAAAAGTAAAAGTTACAAAGAAACAAAATAAAAAATACACGTTAGACATAGGTAATAAATATAAAAAAATAAAAAATAGAATTGCTCATAAAGATCAATTTCCCGTACGTAAGAAATTTACAAAAAAACACTATTGATTCCAGATCCAAAAAGGATAACACATCGAACATGGCAATATACAATCCCACTTCACATCCTGATGATATTAACGTTAACAATGATGACCACAGTTAAAGCAGCATTAGAAATAATTGATTTAAACGGAATGGATTCACCATAATACAATTAAAAGAGTATCCATTAATTAAAAATTACGATACAATTGTCCACATAATAAATCTAACAGAGTATGAACAAAATGTAGAAATCATGGAAAGAAATGTTAAAAGAATGCCAAAAGAAAATGATGGTATAGTTAGGAAAATTACAAAAATACGTAATGAATTTGAAGTTCTTTTACCTCACCCAAAACAAAATAGACAAAAAAGAGGATTAATAAATATTGTAGGAACAGGTTTGAAATTTTTATACGGTACCATGGACGATAATGACCGTCAAGACATTGAGGAACATTTAAAAATTATAGAAACAAATAACCATAATGAAATTAACAATTTAAATAAACAAATAATAATCAACGACAAATTTAATAACCAAATCAGAATATTAACCGAAACTTTAAAAAATGAAACAAATAGTATAATAAAAAGAATCGATAAATTTATAGAACCTATAACTACGAACAAGATATAGCTAAAATACAGTATGAAATCAAATTAAGAGATAATCTTGATTACTTACATGAGGACATAGGAAAAATTAAAGAAATAATAATGACATCCAGACTAGGAATACTTAGTAGAGACATTTTAACGACAGAAGAAATTAACAAGTATGGCATTAATATAAATAACCTAGAAGAGTTAAATCTGAGTTTAGCATTATATAAAACCAATATTATATTCATTATTAAAGTACCCAAATTTACAGATGAATTATACAAAAAAATTTATGTTCTACCAATCCCAAATAAGGATAATAATTTACAATTAAAAATAAATAACAATCTGTATCTGACCAATAATCAAATTATATATGAAGATACAAAATACATACGAAATTTAAGTAAAGTAAATGATGATTGCATCGAAAATATACTTAAGAAATCAATGAATTGTAAACTAATAAAAAATACAAAAGAAGAAATATTAGAAATAGGAAACAATAATCTTGTATTAATTAATGTAAAATTACAAGAAATAAATCAAAATTGTAATAATCAAAAAATTATAATAGAAGGAAATTACCTTATCAAATTTGAAAATTGTAAAATTAAAATAAACAACAAAGTTTATGAAAGAAATAATTATAAGCATGAGCCAATAATCCCCAATACAATTTTAAATATTAATTATACTAAAGTTGAAAATTTAACTCTTGAAGAATTACAATATCAAAATATAAACAATTTAAAGGAAATTAAAGAACTTAAATATAATCACAAGAAGTCAAGTTTAACTATATACTTTATCATTTTAACAATAATAATCATTTTAATACTTTATGCTTATTTAAAAATAAAAAATAGAGATAGGAAGATAATAAATAATGTAAATCTTCCAACGGTTACTTTGCAACCATTAGAAGACTCTAAAGGGGGAGGTGTTATATCAGAGCCCACTTGTGCATCCCCACAAACACTTGACTTCAAGTTCCAATAATGTAAACATTGAACAAAGAATATCAAACGATTTATAATTGAATGCCTTTCATAGCGGACGATCGTATCCGATCTTATAAACATAAAAATGCACATCAGCACTTTTTGCCTTAAGCAACTTGTGTGGAAGTGTCCAATACCAAAGATATTTCATCATATTATGAATCAGTTTTCATCCGCAGACAAAATGCTGCGTTAGCAATTAAGTAGTATAAAAGGGATTACTTGAGCTCAATTCAGTTAGTTCTTAGTTAGTTCTTACGACGTATAGCTGAAGATTTCCCCCCACCAGTGGTAAGGGATCTGATGCTTTTAACTATCCTCAAAATAAAGTTTATTCGTTTAAAATTAAAATACATTGTTTTACTCGGTGGTGTTCTCTAACGAGAACACAAATTCAATTTTTTTAATAAATTAAATAAACTTAAATAAAATTTATATGTATATGTATATGTATATGTATATGTATATGTATGTATATATATGTATATGTATATGTATATATATATGTATATGTATATGTATATGTATATGTATATGTATATGTATATGTATATGTATATGTATATGTATATGTATATGTTTATGTATATGTATATGTATATGTATATGTATATGTATATGTATATGTATATGTATATGTATATGTATATGTATATGTATATGTATATGTATATGTATATGTATATGTATATGTATATGTTCATATATGTATATGTATATGTATATGTATATGTATATGTATATGTATATGTATATGTATATGTATATGTATATGTATATGTATATGTATATGTATATGTATATGTATATGTATATGTATATGTATATGTATATGTATATGTATATGTATATGTATATGTATATATATATGTATATGTATATGTATATGTATATGTATATGTATATGTATATGTATATGTATATGTATATGTATATGTATATGTATATGTATATGTATATGTATATGTATATGTATATGTATATGTATATCAGTGGCGATGGCACCATATAAGCCGATTCCCATCGACTTACCTTTTGTAAATCTCAATATCAACAAACAAACTTCACTCAACATGTATATAAACAAATCATACAACAGCAACGCTTGTGACATCGACATTACTTTACAATAATTCAATCAACATGTATATTCTTCTTTAAAGGTATGCCGGGTTATTATTTTATCGCTGCATAGAACAAAATTTGTTTTCTCTCCCGTTTTCTCTTCTACTTCTCGCTAGGCGCGTGCTTCTTTATTCAACCAACGCTTTCTTAAGCATAGAAATAACCCGATGTTCACCGGCTTTCATCCGATGAATTTGTATGTATCTGAAAATTCACTTGCTTGTGCAAAAAACAAACAAGAGTGTTGGAAATGGAGAAATACGCATTGCGCATGTCAGGTCAGGTTGAGCCTAGCAAAGCAAAGCAATACGTTGACGCACTACACTTGTTATTCATTTTCATAGAGTAAACACAAATTCAACCATTCTGTATAGGAAAAAAGGCAAACGTAACCCGTCTCTTATGGACTTATTTGATATTTTCCTTCATTCTCGGCGGATATAGTTTATGAAGTTGGGGTTGCCAACTATGAAAATTGCGTAGTGGAATAATTTTTGGCAGAAAGTTACTGTAATTTTAGTTAAGTGGCACAAGTAGCCAAAATTAACTAGGCAAATGAGATTTTGTTCTAAAATACAGTTTGCAAGCAGATTGGAGTGCAAGGTGTAGATATGAATAAAAGTATGAACAACAAAATTATAGATAAAACGTTAATCAAAGTTTGAATTGGAAGTGATTTGGGAAAAGTGGTTACATTTTGTTTAAATTTTAGTTACTCAAAATTCACAATGGCTCTTATAGGAATAGATTGCTGTTAGATAAAAATAATGGTTTTGGGAAACTTAATTTCTTAAAGAAAAAAAAGTGATAGAAATAGAACGCTCTACCCCTCCATTGATCTTATCCATTAAATAAGAAAGCAAAGATTTTTGTAGGTTTTAGCGTTATGCTAAAAAAGTTGTCAGTTAAATTACATATTCTTAAAAATTTTAAAATTACCAACAGTATTTTTCATATAAAGAAATAGTTTTGTGAAATAGATTTTTAGTCGAAAACAAATGTTTACCAATTTGAGTAGCATTTCTTTTATTTTTACAAATTGGACGAATGAAATTAATTTAAAAGATATCAAGAACCGAACATCAATTTTTATCAAATTTGCGTACTGTTTTTTGTAGATTTTATTTTTTTATGAAAAAAACGGGATGTTGGATTTTTATAAAAAAAAAACTACAGAATATCGAAAACAATATTTTCTGTGAAATAAAAAAGTTTGAAGACAATATTTTTAATTTTTGAAAAGCAATTTTTAGTCGAAAGTAAATTTTTTACTAAGTTTTAGCATTGTTTTTTTTTAGGGTTTTATTTTTTGTAAAACAAAACTGTCAATTTAATTTTTCTCAAAATTTTTCCCAATGTTGAAAATAATATTTATTTTAAGATAAAATAAGTTTGAAGCCATAATCTCAAGTTTTTAAAAAGATATTTGAGTCGAAATTCAATTTTTACCAACTTTGAATAATGTTTTTTTAGGTTTTTATTTTTTATAAAAAAACTGTCAATTTGATTTTTCTCAAATTTTACCAGATGTTAAAAACGTTATTTTTTGTTGCATGAAATTGTTTTGGAGATATAATCATTTTTTATTCGTAAAATTTTTGACATGACAACATTTTTTTCGATTTTGCGGCTTTAAAAAATTAACTTAAAGTTTTGTACACAACTCCATCTCTTCGTCACCTTAAAGTTGTAGCACTCCATAAACATTTTAGGAATGATATGTTACGTGACACATTTTTTATTTAAGTATATTGTTTTTAACAACTCCGACTTACCTTTAGAAATAAGTCACGCCTCGCCACTGATGTATATGTATATGTATATGTATATGTATATGTATATGTATATGTATATGTATATGTATATGTATATGTATATGTATATGTATATGTATATGTATATGTATATGTATATGTATATGTATATGTATATGTATATGTATATGCATATGTATATGTATATGTGTATGTGTATGTATATTGTGTATGTGTATACATGTACATACATATATATGTATATGATCAGCACGGAGGAGGTAACGTAATGGTTTGGGGATGTTTTTCAGCACATGGACCGGGACCGTTTACCAAACAGGTGGTACAATGGATCGTTTTATGTACCGTGACATTTTGAAAAATATAATGCTGCCACACGTTGAGGATCAGTTGCTTTTGAAATGGATATTTCAGCAGGACAACGACCCAAAGCACACGTCCAATACGGTTAAGGCGTGGTTTCAAGAAATCCGGATTGACGTGTTACAATGGCCAGCACAGTCCCCAGATCTCAAACCCTTAGAAAGTCAATGGGAAATAATTGTAGATCGACGAATTGTAAATTATTGCAAAAATAAAACGATCTGTTTGATCCAATCAAATTGACCCAAACAGTATTATATGTAATTTATTTGTCTCCATGCTTCGAAGATGTGCTGAAGTCAATAAATCAAAGCTTTGGTACCAAATACGTTGCTTTTGTTTTAACCAGCCTAATATTGAATTAATTGTACTAATTTTGCTATATATAATGAACTATTAAAAAAAAACAACTATATTTTATTTTCCATTAGAAACTGTAAATGTTTATTTAAATTTTTAAAACAAAAATTCTAAGTTTGTTTTCTAGTTATTTAGTAATCGAGACAGTTAAAGTTGCTTTTGTTGCGGCCAACACTGTATATTGTAACGGAACCGAGGTGTTGTCGGCAAAAGGACTCTCGACAGAAGTTCCGCATTCCCTCATATGGTAGGGGTGCTATTATCCTTAAAACACAATCACATAGCACATGGTCGGAACATGTCGGTTAGAGCGCCTTTAAACCTTCCTTCCCTTACCACCATTACAACCCTCTACTTACAGCGGGCTGATCCTGGCAGCAGGAAGGAAGGGTGTTCAGGTCACAAAGGCGTGGCATGCTAGCATAAGCACGTCCTAGCTCGTCGGAATGGGGGGGTTCTTGCCTTCGTAACGCTGAACGTTTGTTACGTATTTTCATGCCGGGGTAGATATTAAAAAAGTTCGGGTTCAAAAAAAAAGGAGCCCAAATTCGTCCTGAAATAAAACTGGTCACTCAACAAAAGGTTCCAAGGAGGAGAGAGCCCGATGGTATTGCCTCTCAGAGGGTTAGCCCACCCACGTATCCTAAAAGATACGACCATGGCTGATATGTCCTCTATTGTATATCAGCCCCTAATCCAGAGACTACCTACATATCAACTCATCCGGAAAAACTCAAAATTCAATTTACATTTTTTCGACTTGACTGTACTCGGTCTTATTTGTTTACCTTGCGTCACCGCCACATCCACCAAAATCTTTACTTACATGAACTGCATACTACCAATCCACCGAGGTAGCTTGAAACTAAATTCCGAAAAAATAATGAAATCCAACAGAGGATTCAATAAAAGGATAAATTTTATTAATGACCAAAAAGATAAAAATTACATCAAAGATAATGATCTATAAAATACAAACCAAAAATAATATGAAAAGAGAAAAAATAACAATCTTTCAACAAACCAACCGTCGATATTAATGATGTAAGTTAAGTAGGTATATGTATCTAACCATAAGTAAATTTTTTTTTTCTATCAAAAAAATTCCTTCAAGCTATATTAATTATTTTATTTTTTCTTATACGGAACTTTTACTTTTTCGTAACCCAAATTAAAAAAAAAAAAAATAAAAAAACGTATATTTTACTTCGACGCAGACTGTACAAACGTTTTAAGTAAATGTCTTGTATTTTTGTTTGTTTGTTTTTTGGGTATTTCTAAATAGGCATGTATGTATGTACATATGCAAAATATTAATTGGTCAAGTAAAATATAGCATACACTTAGGATAAAATTAATAGTTTTAATTAATTTAATTTAATGAAATTACTTTTTTTTTTATTGAAATTTTTGCAAAAAAAAAAAAAGAAAATATTATTATTCAAAAAAAAAATTGTATGACTTTATATTGTTATATACAGAAAATGTTCTCCCACGATTTGCCTGACGAACATACTATAAAATAGCTTTTCACCATACTTCTCACTGAGTCGTTGTGGGGTACACTTGTGTAGAGAGCGTTAATTCAGTTTTTTTTTTTTGATTAAATCTTTTAAATAATTAAATATAAAATGTCTTGCACAATATGTAAATCTAAATTTACAAGAAGCGAAGTAAAAGTTAAGTGCGGGGACTGTGGAAGCATTTTTCCCGGTAGTTGTGTGAAAATCACTGCTGTCGACCTCGATTTTTTTAAAAAAAGTAAATCTACTTGGAGATGCCATCAATGTGCTAATCAACGGAGAGCATCTTTCTCTAAACCATCAAACAGCACAATACCATCAACCCAGCGAACGCCACCAACATCATCATCGTCACCGTCATTGCCACCACCAACATCATCGCCCCCACCATCATCATCATCGTCATCGAAATTGCCACCACCAACATCATCACCCTCGCCAACGTCTACGCCACCACCATCGCCGCAATCACCTATTGCTGCTGCAGCTCAACCGAAACCCTTGATACCATCGGATTTTTTTCCATCAAATTCCAGCCTACCTGTTGCTTCAATAACATTAGAGATGATATATGAAAAAATTCTCTCAATTGAAGAAAATCAAAAGAAACACATCAATGCACTTCTTGCCAAAAATGATGAGTGCGAAAAAAGAATAAATTTTCTTGAAGCTAAGGTCAATAACCTCGAACAACAACTGCTTTCAAATAGTATTGAAATATTTAACGTTCCTTCTATCAATTCCAAAATGCCATATACTGATGTAGCGCTTAAAATGTTTCGTGAAGGTTTGAGCTTGAACGTGCAAGAGGGAGACATAGATCAGTGTTACATGAAGAAAGTAAAGTTAGCCAAACCAACAACAAATGGTAACACAACCACCAAAAATATTCTTCACGTAAGACTGGTATCGAGTATATGTAAGGAGAAAATACTAAAAGCAAAGAGAGAAAAAAAAGAATCGTTAACCACGAACCTACTCAATGCCGATGCAACTGTGGAGAAGAATTATGTCAACGAGTGCTTAACATATGAAACCAGACGTTTATTTAAAACTGCAACAACAATGAAGACAACGAAGAAATATAAATATGTATGGACGAGAAATGGGACTGTTTACATGCGGAAAGAAGAGGGTGACAACTGTGTAAGAATTAATTGTACTGCTGATTTTCTTAAGCTATGAATGTAGTTAGATCTGATTCACCTTCTAATTTTTCTGTATGTGATAACCCAGTCGATCTCGTTAACTCTGTAGATTATTGTTTTTGTTTACATCAAAATATACGTAGCTTGAGAAAAAATTTTTCGATTTTTTTAGCTCATCTTGATTCGTTAATGAACTTACCTGTTGTAATAGTTTTAAGTGAAATTTGGATCTATAGTAATGAATTAAATTTGTATAATATACAGGGTTATACTCTTTTTGGGAATTGTAACGACTCTTATTATGCTGGAGGGGTAGCTGTATATGTGAAAAATGGATATGTGTGTAATTGCTCTTGCCTTAATTTATCTAGCGCTGATGTATTAAAATTATCATTCGTCTTTGAGAATATTGATTATACTTTGTTCTGCATTTATCGACTTCATGGTTTTGCTAAAAGTGTTTTCATTGATGAATTAAGCAACATTCTTAGTGCAACTTCAGCCAATAACTTAATTGTCTTGGGAGATATCAATATAGATATTCTAAATGAAATTGATATAGATTCTGAAAGTTACTTGTTTACTATGGCTTCAAATGGTCTTAAGAGTTTAATTAATGAACCTACCCGCTTGACAGATTCTTCTAAGAGCTGTATTGACCATATTTTTGTAAGATGTCATAAAAGCAATACAAATAATTTCATTGGTAAAGTGTATGATTTAAAACTTTCCGATCATAGCATGATTGCATTAAATTACTTATCTGTCAACCATTCTCAAAACATTAAAGCCGCTTCAGATCCAGTTAAATATTGTGTAAATTTTACGGTATTAAAAGAATTATTAACATTTGAATGTTGGGACCAAGTTTATGCCGAAAATAATCCCTCTGTTGCATTTGATCTATTTGTGGAAACTTTAAAAAAACATATTGACTCAAGTACTTTCCAAAAAAAGCTTTCGGGTAAAAAGAAACACCTTAAACGTTGGATGAATAACTATCTTCTGAATAAGATCAGGAAAAAGAAAAAATTGAGTTTAAAATGTAAAAAACATCCAAACAATAGCAAACTTAAAAAATACTATGAAACTTTGTGCAAAACGGTAAATAAAGAAATTGATGATACTCGTAATAACTACTATTGTGAGAGGTTTTCTAGAGCTGAAGGTAATATTCGTGAAGAGTGGAGAGTGGTTGATAGTATTCTAGGTAAAAATAGAAATTCGGTTAAAGTTGACTCTATTGAAATTGAGGGAGCTACAGAGTCCGATGCGTTGATCATTTCCAATAAATTTAATGAGTATTTTACTGAAATTTCAGAAAGATTAAAACCTGCTATTGAACCTTGTTTAAATTGCGATTGTTCCATTTCTTCAAATTTGTTTTCGGATAATACACAACCAAATAGTTTTGTTTTTGATAGAATAACATCAAGAGAAGTTTTCAAAGTTATTATGTCTCTAAAAAATAAAAATTCGTGCACTAGTGATGGTGTATCAAGTATTTTGTTGAAAAATGTTGCTTGGTATGTTGTTGACATTCTTACCTTCGTTTTTAACAAAAGTGTTGAAATTGGTTGTTTCCCTGACCATCTTAAATGTGCAGAAGTCATACTACTTTTCAAAAAAGGAAATAGGAAAATTATTTCGAATTATAGGCCTATTTCGCTCCTTTCAACCTTTTCAAAAATTTTTGAGAAGTTACTTAAGGTTCGAATTGTTTCCTTCTTGGAAAAGTTTAATTTCTTTTGTTATAATCAGTTTGGTTTTAGAGCAGGTTTGTCAACAGAAGATGCTATCTTGAGGGTATGTAGTCAGCTTTATGGAAGTTTAAATAGCAATAAATCAACAATGGGTCTGTTTATTGATATGACTAAAGCTTTCGATCTGGTGAACCATGATCTTTTGCTAACTAAACTTTATAATGTAGGCTTTCGCGGTAGTTTTTTCAATCTGCTGAATTCTTATTTAAAAAATAGAAAACAAAAAGTTAATAATAACGGAATCTTAAGTGAATCAAGGCTGTTAAAGAACGGTGTTCCACAAGGATCTATTCTTGGCCCTTTGTTTTTCTTAATTTATATTAATTCCATTTTCAAATTGAAATTAAATGGTACTTCTACTGCTTTCGCTGACGACATTGTTTTTACATATTCATCTAAGACTAGCTTTGAAAGTATTGTGAACATTGAAGAAGATCTGGAAGTATTAAGGTTGTGGTTTACTTATCATAAATTGATTATCAGCGAAAAAACTAAATTGATTTATTTTAATGTAACTGGAAATAGTCTCACTGATTTTAATTTACGGTTTCACGCTCACGATTGTAAACAATTTCCTTTACCTCTTCATAAGTGTGGTAAAAGTAATTTTATAACCAATTTACATTGCACAGATAATTGCTTTAAAATTGAAACAGTTCAACATTTTAAGTACCTAGGAGTAGTAATTGATAGCAATTTAAATCGGAAGAATCATATTCAAATGATCAAAACATACATGTTATTGGTCACACGAAAAATGTATTTAATTAAGCCTTTTTGCTCCCAAAAAGTTTTAAAAATTATATATTATGGGCTTGCAAACTCAAAGCTGCAATACGGCATAACAAGTTGGGGTGGTTCCTATGTTAATACTTTTCGACCTCTATTGATTGCACAGAAGCATTTAATACGAATTATTTTAAATAAAAATCGGTTGGCTGAAAGTTGGCCTTTATTTAAGGAGTTGCTAATTCTACCAATGAGGCATTTATATGTTTTTAAAGTTTTGAGAGAGTTTTTCAAACAAAGCGGAAATATTCCTAGTAGGAATTATCAAATGTACAACCTTCGTGTGAACAATATGAGCTTAGTTAATGTACCTTTTGCTTATAGAACACATTTTTCTCATTTTTATACATATACAGCTCCAAATATTTTCAATAAATTGCCCCTATCCATAAGAGAAACATTTCGTTATTCATGTTTTAGTAAAAAGGTTAAAGACTGGTTATTCACTTTAAATTTTAATTGTATTGAATCACTAATTTAGTATTTTTTTTTATAAGCTACAATAAAATGAATGTAAAATAAAATAAAATATCTATAAGATGTACATATATTATTTATGAATTGTTAAGTATCTTCTAATATTTTTTCTATACAGTTGCTAGCAAGCTTTTTCATTTTCTTATATTTCATTTTTTCGTTTTTTTCTTGTATTTTAACTTACACTGATTGTCACCCCACATCACATACCAATGAATTTTCAATGGATGTGTCATTCACCACTAACTTCTAGTTAAAGAATGAACACTATTATTCACCTTTCTTATTAATTAATTGTTATATAGTTTTAAGTTTAAATGAATGAATAAAAATACAATACAATACAATACAATACAATACAATACAATACTTTGTACTTGCAAGACAAATACTTTAGTGTGACACTGTATTTATTATCATTTGGTTTTTCTTCAGTTCATCTTCTATGAATATGTACATACCTGAAGAACAACCAATAATTAATGTAAGCCTTCTTATCAGCCTAGCAACGAACCGACGCTTATCGATTGACCAATGATAGTTGATGTTCTATCTTGATCATCTCCTTTTTAAGTAGGCTAGTTGTCCAAGCTCACTTCTCGTCCAACTCACTCTTCAATAAGACGTCCAAATTATGTTTTGTATTATTTGTAAGAAAAATATTAAAAATAATTTAAAGTTAATAAAATAACTTCTTGAACTTAAATTTGTTGTTTAATTGTGTTTAATAAAACACGAACCTTTACTATATACATAATGTTAATTATTTAATTCTTTAATAACTGTATAATCGCTTCGTAGTTCACCACGTAAGATAGTATGTACTTATGTACTGCCCAAGGTATACACGTTGCATACCCACAGGCTTACTTTCGCTCTCTTTTTTTTTTGTCTGTATGTATTTTTTTGGCACGAGTACGATAACTTTGGCGACAAGTTATAATAACGGTTTTTGGTAGAGTGGCTTAATACAAGCATTTTTTACTATGGGAGGAGGTCTATCTCCCCCCGTTTAGGCGGTAGGGGCAATTTAAAAAAATTGTTATTTAAAATGAAAAAAATTAATTAAAAAATAACGGTAATACTTACAATTAAGTATCATACCTTTTTTTAAAGCCAACATTCTATTTTATTAGCCAGTTTTTAATTCAAGTCAAAACTATGCGTAGTTTTTGAAAAATTTAATTTTAAACTCAAAATTTGAGTAAAAAAAGTTAAAAAAAAGGTTTAAAGTGTAATTTTTCAATACTTCAAAAATATCTACCTTTGTTTTTATTTCAAAATTTATTGCTCTTATTTGTTTTTGATCAAAAACTGAAAACTAGATGATTTTATGTCTTTTAGTTTTTGAGAAAATTGAAAATAACCACAACTACTATTTTAATTTAATTATTTTTTTTTGCTTGAGTGGTCTTATTTTGATAGCAATAATGGTATTTGCGTATGCGTAATGAGTGTTTGGGTGTATGCAACAGTAAGGTGTGCGCGAGTTTGGGTGTATGCAACAGTGGCATCTGCGACCCCCCTGCTTGGGCACACTATAGGATTTGGGGTGGGTGCGAGGTGGAGTGGGTGCAAGGTGGGGAGGGTGAAAGGTGCGGTGGGTGCAAGATGGGGTGCATGCAAAGTTTCTTTTGCATTTAAATAAGCTGGATTTAAGAAAAATGAATTTATCCTTGGTATATCTTAATCCATATTCGATTATTACTATCAAAATAAGACCACGTTAATACTTAAGCAAGGAAAAAGTAATTTAATTAAAATATTTTGTTTTGGTAATTTTCAATTTTCTCAAGAACTAGCAGACATAAAGTCATCTAGTTTTCAGTTTTTGATCAAAAACAAATAAGAGCAATGAATTCTAAAAAAAAAATAGTAGATAATCTAAAAGTTTTGAAAAATTACACTTCAAACCATATTTTTAACTTTTTTTTGACCAAATTTTGAGTTTAAAACAATTTTTTTCAAAAACAATGCATAGTTTTGACTTGATTTAAAAACAAGCTAATAGACAAAAGTGTTGGCTTTAAAAAAAGGTATAATACTTAACTGTAAGTATTACCGTTATTTTGTAATTATTTTTTTTTTTCATTTAATGTACATGTTTTTTAAATTGCCCCTACCGCCTAAACGGGGGGAGATGGACCCCCCTCCCATAGTAAAAAATGCTTATTTGTAACTGTTCTATACAAATCCGTCATTAAACTTTGTCGCCAAAGTTATCGTACTCTCTCCATTTTTTTTACGGAAAATTTGTGTAGAATAATTCTATTTATATGTTCAAATTGAAAGTTTTAAGATATACTTTTAACGAAATGACTTACCCAATTTGACTATTCCTGTGGGGAGGTGCACCGCTTCATAGGTTGATTGGACCTTTGTATGTACATTATTCAGGTATGGCTGCAAAACACAAACTTTAAAAAATGAACACAAAAACAAAATCACTACACTTTTTTTTCTGAGAGAATTTCCTTTCTTTTTTTCCAAATACCAGATAAAACGATCTTTTGCACTTATTTTTGTCGGTTAAATTCAATTTTTTTTTTACACGACGATTACTTTTTGGTGAACTTATGGTGAACCCGGAAGGATAGAGGTGAAATACATATCATTAGGGATATTATTAAAAAAAAGTAGGGATATTATATAAAAAAAACTACATAATGATACAATCGTAATAAAAAAATACGTAATGCAACAATCCAGGAAGTGATGGAGAGTGTGGTGAGGATGGTGGTGAGAAATTCTCGCTTAGACCGTAGGTACAGTCTGCACTAATGTTTTGGGTACAGTCTGTACTTAACACGTTTCTGGAAGATTTCTTCTAAAGATGATGACGGGTGCTGGGTATTGGTTTCGGGTTCGTTTGTGGGTGCTCCTGTGTCGTAGGCGAAGTTGGTGTCGTCGACTTTGTTTTTTGGGGGTGCTTTAGAGCACAGTCTTGCACTTTTTTTTTTCTTTTTTGTGGAGTTTTGGGTGCTTGGGCTGTTTTTTGCTTGTTTAGTATTTTTTTTGCACGTTTAGTATTTTTTTATTTTTCAATAGGGTTAACTATTTTTTTTCGTTTTGCATGGGCGAGTATTATAGGTTTTCTTTCCTTTTCACTTCTTTTTACGGTTTTTTTTTTGTATGGACTTTTTCTTTTCTAAAACAACGATCTCGGCACGTGTATTTCGGGTTTATTTTTTTTTATTAGTTTTTAAATTAATTGAAGAAACAAACTTCATAAACGATTTTTTTTTAAATATTTTAGTGTTCCGGTAAAAAAATTAAACAAACGTGAAAAATTACAATGATATATTCATGTATTTTATATAATTTTTTTTCCAAACAAATTTAAGTATAATGACTGACGAAAGCGACCCGGGCAAAAGATTGACATAAAAGAGGCTGACGTTTGGCAGTCACTCCTTTTTATAGTCAGACGGCAACCCTCAGTGTGTCAGTCATTTAAGGCGAGAGAGAGTTTAAAACATGGCGCCGGAAGCAATTTCGGAAAGACCTTTTCCCGGCCGTATTTTTGACCAAAACATAAAACTTTTTATTTTAAAAATCATTTTTATTTTTTTAATAAATATACATATGTGAAAAAAGTTAAATTTTCTGGTCAAAACCGGCGCAGAAAATTCATCCGGAAGCACTTCCATTGCAGAATACATTGATGCTTTGCAAATGTATTGGTTCTCATTTAATCAGAATATTACCATCTCAATTTGATTTCTCTTAAGCCAACTCTCTTTTAAAGTAAATGCTTGCATTGACCGCTCTTCAAGTTCCTCTTAACTCACCACACCCACATTCACCTCCATCTTTAGCAACGCCGCTGTATTGTGTTAAGGTTTTAAAATAATTAACTTAACTTGAATGGAATTGAAAGAACAGAAGGTTCGAATATTGGCTATGTGTCTACCGGATGATCTCAACTTTACCGACGGCGACGGTTGGTTTAAAAAAAAGGAAATAAAGTGCAAGGAAATGAAAAGCGTTTCCTACAATATGTAGTAGTATATTTTGTATATATGAATATTCATCCCCTAGCTGCTTTGCGAATAGGTAGTTAATTACACCAGAATTCTCATTCATCATTTTTTACAATTCTCCACACATTTTAGTTTATGATTTATCTATCCGGTTTGTGCATCGCTCAAAAATTATTGGCAAAATAGAAATAGAAAAGAATATTTCGAAAAATTGAGGAATCGATATAATGTAAGTACCTATTTACTACTATTCTACTATTATGATTTGATTATCATTTTTCTAACCTAATTTCTGATTTTCGTTTACGATTTCGTTGTACGTGTTCAAGACCAACAAAAATTACAAATGCTCATATGATTTCTATATGTCTCAAAATTCAAATAAGTCGATCGAACCAATTTATGATTCTTGAAATACAAAAAGTACCAAATAATTGGAAAGAGTTTAGTGCGCTTAAAAAAAAGCTAGAATTAATTTATTTTTTTTAAGAGCTTAATATAACTTTAATTTAGAAGTAAATTGTTTGATACATAGATATTTATAAACTTATTCGCACTAATATTATATAAACCGTATTATTTGTATCAATTTCAGATATTGCAAGTCACAAATACTGCAATGGAGCAGTATCACACGGCTTAAAAGAAAATGACGAAGATAACGATCTTGGCCCGTTGCCTTCAAAGTGGGAAACTGCATATACTGAACGTGGTGAACTTTATTTTATTGAGTGAGTTTAACGTGAATAGCAATCTTTGTAGTTTCTACTCTATTAATGCCTGGAAGTAAAACAATTTTTTTTTTAATGTTAATGGATTAAACTCAGTAAAATTTAATTTATTATTATGTTCTATATTTATTTCGAATATTTGCAGTTATTCATAAACATTATGAAAAATCATCATAAGCTGTTGGCCTTTATATATTCTACATAACTAACTTTATATCTTAAACAGAAATAGGCAAAACATTTTAAAATATTATAATAATAACGACCTTTCATGAACATTGGTCGCACAGAATCATTAACGCGCTCAAAAACTGGACATTATCCAACAAAGTGAAATTTATAGCTACATAACTGCCATTGAAACAAGTCAGCTTTTTCTCAAGGAAAAGAAAGAATTCCTAACATTTTTACAAATGAAAACCTATATCCCGAAACCCTAAAATATCGTTAACCCAAAATCCCAACAATTCAGAATCCCTGTCAATACAATCGTGCGCTTGTTCTTTACATCTCAACACAGTTACCATTAACACTCTAAATTGCAATCAAAGAGCTTGGGTTTTATCAAGAAGCTTTTGGGTTTTGAAGAACAAAACCATGTCAGAGCTTTAAAAATGAATTGCTAATGCACACCAATGCAATTAGAGTGAGAGGAAAACGTCCTTTCTTCCTTGTACTGACTATTTTTGTTGAACAGAGTATAATTTCTTTTTTTTTTAAGTTTTTTGTATTGAACATATAATTTTTATCTTTATGCAGAGTGGAATTTTTGGGCTTGATGTTCAAAGAAAAATGAATTTTTCTTTGAACATCAAGCCCAAAAATTCCACTCTGCATAAAAATAATTTCTTTTTGTTCAGTAAAAGTTTCACAGCTTTTCTGGATTTTGGGTTTTCCGAATCTAAGATCTTCGGTTTTTCTGGATTCAAAATTTGGGTTAGCTCTAAAACACCGGAAGCTTTCTTCTATCTGTTTCCTTGATAGCCTCTTTGCCCTTGTAGATAACTAGGACCATGACTTAGCTTTGGTTCTATCTTTATTCGGAATACAAGTTATCGTTTCTAAAAGAATCATATTACTTATCATATCTGCTCTGGAGTCTAGGGCACTACTGAGGAAGCATAGTGACCAGTGAAACATCCTAAAGAAATTATTTAAACCGTCGCTGTTGGCGTTATCGTATTTACCCGTGAAGAGTATTTTCTGTCAACTTTCTTTATTTAAATTCAAATGTAAAACGTATGTTTATGACCACTTAGTAACTGCATACCAAAAATATTTTTTTTTAATTGTATATTTCTTAAAAAATTCATACCTTTTTAGGATATTTAAAAGCGAAGAAAATATTTGAAATAAAAACCAACATTAAGTCATACAAATTTTTGTTAGCATACTACTTTTAAGATTTAAGTGCAAAAATGAGTTCGATTTAAATCGCTAAGTACTTATTATGTTTTAGCGATTTAGACGTACAAATCAAATAATACTTTATTGAATTTTATTAATACTAGTTTTCATCATTATATCGTTCAACGTTGATCGTTCAACGATTAAACCGTTTTTTTCTTTTTCTGTAAAAAAAATCGTTTAACCATAAATGTTTCAATGTTTGAATTAAGACTAAGAACTTAATAAGAATGAAGCTGAATATTAAAGATAGGGATTATAAATTCAGAAAATCATTACGAATTTTCTGTAAAATGAATTAATAGAACTTCTAAAAATCTCATGGATGTGCTTTTTTCTACGTACACTTAAATGGTTTTAGTCCATTTCACAAGTTCCTGTCGCTTGTTTTCGAACATAACTACAAAATGTTGCTTATTATAAGTTAATAAGTGTATAGTGATTTTGATTGTGTAATATATAATAGGTGACCTTTTTTTTAGTTTAAATATTTTGTTATATATTTGTAGGCCAAAAATAAAACACTTGTCTTTTTGATCACGACGCGACGGCCGTTTCGTCCATGTCAATGGACATCCTCGGGTGAAGATCAAAAATATCTATATTTCCATTAATTAGTTAGAATTACAGAATTTTTGCATATTTACAATAACAACAATTACTTAAGGTGGCGCTACAGTCCGGGGCGGACCTGGGCCTCAACCAACATGCGTCTCCAGCCAGCTCGGTCCCTAGCTAGCTGTCTCCATTTTCGCACGCCAAGTTGGTTGAGGTCCTCACCCACCTGAGTGCGCCACCTGAGTCGCGGTCTTCCTCTACTGCGCCGTCCCTCGGGATTGGATTCGAAGACCTTCCGGGCTGGAGCGTTGATGTCCATTCGCTCTACATGACCCAGCCATCTAAGCAGTTGGGCTTTTATTCTGCTAACTAGGTCAGTGTCGCTGTACAGCCCGTACAGTTCGTCGTTATATCTTCTCCTCCATTCTCCATCTATACGTACGGGACCAAAAATCACCCGAAGAATTTTTCTCTCGAAGCATCCTAAGGCGTTCTCATCTTTCTTTGACAGGGTCCAGGCCTCAGCGCCATAAATAAGAACCGGGATGATGAGTGTCTTATAGATGGTGATTTTAGATGCTCGAGAGAGGACTTTACTTCTCAATTGCCTTCTAAGTCCAAAGAAGCAGCGATTTGCAAGAGTTATTCTTCGTTTGATTTCAGCGCTGCTGGTGTCGTTGTCTGTGTTTATAGCGGTGCCTAGGTAGACAAAGTCCTTAACTACCTCGAAGTTATAGCTGTCCATGGTAACACTTTGTCCAAGACGTCGTTGTTCATTGTCCATTGTCCTTTTTTGATGACAGCATATACATACTTGGTCTTGCCTCCATTGACCACTAAACCCATCTTCTTCGCTTCCGTCGCAATGCTCAAAAACGCTCCACTGACATCACGCTTTGATCTTCCAATTATGTCAATATCATCTGCGTATCCGAGTAATTGGATGGACCTTTGGAAGATTGTGCCTCTAGTGTTGACGGTTGAGTTTTACACAATTCTTTCCAGAACGATGTTGAAGAAGTCGCATGACAGTGCATCGCCTTGTCTAAAACCTTTTTTGACATCAAATGCATCGGTGAGATCTTTTCCGACCTTGATATAGCAGCGTGCATTCTCCATCGTCATTCTGCACAAACGGATAAGTTTGACAGGGATGCCAAAACTAGACATTGCTCTGTAGAGCTCTTCCCTATGGATGCTGTCATATCCGGCTTTAAAATCCATAAAGAGATGGTGGGTATCGATTTGAAGCTCCTGGGTTTTTTCCTAGATCTGCCGTAGTGTGAATATTTGGTCGATAGTGGACTTTCCTTGTCTGAAGCCACACTGATAAGGACCTATCAGGTTGTTGACGAACGGCTTCAGACGTTCACATAATATGGCAGAAAGGATCTTATATGCAATGTTAAGGAGACTATTGCCTCTGTAGTTGGCGCAATTTAAAGGGTCTCCTTTTTTATGTATCCGGCAAACTATGCCGATATTCCACTCATCGGGCATGCTTTCTTCCGACCATATTTTGCAGATGAGTTGGTGCATGCTCCCTACCAAGTCATCGCCTGCTGCTTTAAATAGTTCGGCAGTGATGCCGTCAGCTCCAGCAGCTTTGTTTGACTTCAGTTTAGATATAGCTATCTTCACTTCGTCTAGGTCGGGTAGGCGGAATTGTTGATCTACGTCGCGTCGCCTAGGTTGAGTGGTTCTATCTCCCTTACAGCGGAATTCGGTTCGTCATCGCCGTTATATAATTTGGAGAAGTGGTCTTTCCATATTCTCAACATAGACTGCGATTCTACTACGATGTTCCCCTTATCGTCTTTATAGGCTTCGGTTCGTGGTAAAATTTACGAACCTCATTCCTGTTGTAACATCCCTCTATTTACTCGATCGCGCGCTTCTCGTGCTCTCTTTTTTCCATCTAAGAAGCCGGTTTTCCTCTCTCCTCTTCTGCTCGTAGAGCTCGCGAGCAGCTCTGGTCCTTCTCTGCAGCGCCATTTTGTATGCCTCTTGCTTCGCTGCATGCGCTTGCCGGCATTCGTCGTCAAACCAGGGGCTTCGCTGTTGTGGACGTGTGAAACCTAGCACTTCAGAGGCGGCATCTCTGATGGCTGCAAGGCAATGTTGCCACTGGTTTTCAATGCTTAATGGTTATTAGAGACTCGATCGGAAAAGGACATGGCAGTCTCTTGCGATTGTAGCCGTCTAACGTCGAAACTTCTCACAGTACTTCCTTGTTTTGGCTTGGATCGGGATATCCGTAGCCGTACCTTGGCTACAACGAGGTAGTGGTCCGAGTCAATGTTGGCCCCTCGGAATGTTCGGACATCCTGTATACTGGAGAAGTGTTGTGCGTCGATCGCAATGTGGTCAATCTGGTTGACAGTTGATTGATCAGGAGATTTCCATGTCCCCTTGTGGATATTGAGATGTGTGAACTGCGTACTAGCTACCAGAACGTCTCGCCCCGCAGCGAAATCGATCAGCCTGAATCCGTTGTCGGAAGTGGTGTCGTGCAGGCTGAATCTCCCAATTGTGCCACCAAAGATGTCTTCTCTTCCTAGCTTGGCATTAAAATCTCCTAAGATAATTTTAATGCCATAGCCAGGGCACTGCTGATATGTCTTGTCCAAGAGCTCGAAGAATATGTCTTTGGTGTCTTCATCTTTCTCCTCTGTTAGGGCATGCGCGCATATTAGGCTTATGTTGGCGAATTTAGCCTTGATGCGGATTGTAGTGATGCGCTCGCTCACACTGTTGAAACTCAAGACTTTTTGCCTGAGTCTAGTTCCAACAACAAATCCACACCCAAATAGACGATGCCATTGTTCTCGATAGCAGTCGCCGTAGTATATATCGCAGTCTTTTAGATTGCGTTTGCCCGGTCCATCCCATCGCACTTCTTGGATGGCGGTAATATCTGCCTTGCAGCAGTTTAGGGCTTCCGCTAATTGTTCGGCTGCACGTGGTCTGTTAAGGGACCTAACATTCCACGTACAGATCCGAAGTTCGTTGTCCTTATTTCGTTTGCTTGGGTTGTCAACAGTGAATCCGTCCGTATCCGAGGCTTTTTGGTGCTTCGCAACTAGAAGATTTTTACGTGGTCAGGAAGTCACCCCGACGGCACAACCCCCAACATGGAGGGCCAGATCCTTAGTACCTATAACTCAAAGGACGGGGAGCCGGATAAACCGCTCCTTATAGGCCTGGGCTCCGAATAAGTCGTAGAAGCCCTATAAGGCGTTTGATTTTATATGCACAATACAATAAAATAATAAAAATGACTTTAAATAAGAGAAGTAAAAATAAAATAAAAAAATAAATAATAAATATCTGTAAGGAGTTTTTTGTATAGATGTATAATAATCTTGTTGGAACCTCTCCTTTTATCCAGACGTTAGCGAAGCGATTCCCGACATAGAATCTACGTTTGCGTCTACAGTTTCAGTTAGGTTAAACTACTTAATAAACACTTTACAGCGCTTCTACGACATATTCCGAGCTCAGGCCTGTGAAGAGCGGTTTATCCGGCAATCCGTCCTTGCAGCAGTTATACTAAGGATTTGGCCCTACAGGTTGGTTGCTGTATCGTGGGGGAGACTTCCCGACCACTTAAAACTATTTAGACGAACCAAGCAAACGCGGTAGAGACAACGAACTTCATATCTTTACATGAACTGTTAGATCCCTTAATAGACCACGAACAGTGAGCGGAAACCCTAAACTACAAAACAGATATTATAGCCACCCAAGAAGTACGATGGCTTGGACCGGGTAAACGCAAATTAAAAGATTGCGAAGCGTACTGCGGCGACTGTTACTAAGGAAAAAAGTAGCGACTATTTGTGTATTAATTTTTTTTTAATTGGACTCAGGCAAAAAGTCTTTAGTTTCAACAGTGTGAGAGAGCGCATTGTAAAGTGGGCCCTACCTCACCTACAAATCTATGGGGGATATTGGAAGGCTTCCCCAAGCCGAAAAAGGTTGATGGCTAAAGAGCCGATCTGCTTCCAGAGTTTAAAGTAAAAAAACAAGGCTGAAGAGCCGAACTAGTCTTTTCACTTCCAAACTGAAAGTGAATTTATTTCAATCAAACTTAAGCTATTTATACAAAAATAATTTACTTATACACTAACATCTTAAGCCTATATCAAATACATATTATAACTTAAACACAGAAATATTTTATATAAACATAGACATATTTTGTATTCCGAATTCTGTGGGAAATTTATGGACAACGGAACCAGGCAGCATACTTGCTATGTCATCAAATTAATAGTCGATTATCCAATGTGCATAGGCCTTCTAATACAATGCACAAATGTATCCAAATACATCCAGCCATATGCACTACACAGTATGCAGTGCATTGAACCTCAGCGAGTAGGTAGAAACACTTGACCAAAGTAATCTGAAGCGTCGGGTCCCGTCATCGTCAGTGGCATTGAAATTATTTCTTAATATTTTAGTGCATGAGGGTGATATTCTTGACCATGAATGAAATGCGAGTGCATTATTAACCCTCTGTGGTCACACCTCTTTCCTGAAACTTAAATGTCACACGGGTGCAAATTGGGATCCCATACTTTTGGCATCTTATAACTCCTATTCATTTTAACTTATTTTTATTAAAAACCAGTGTTTTTTATGGGAAATTTTCTCAGGAATCCAATGGTGCAGGGCAGAATATTCTAAAAATTCATTATCTTATAAAAAAATGCGATTTATGAAACAAAATTTTTGAAAAATCGCGTTTTACGAATATAAGCATTAAAAAAAATATGTATACATATACGGCTTTGAAATTTAGTATATTTGCAGTTTAATAGTTGTAGAAAGAAATGATAAAAAGGTTTTTTTGATAAGGGCAATTTTACTATTTTTCCCGGGTGCTTGAAATATGCTAATTTTTAAAAAGTAAAAAACAGGCTTATTTATAATCAAATGTGTTTATTGAATAAAATTTTGTAAAAAAAAAAGTACAAAATATTTAGGAACATAAATATTTTTTTTTGTATAATAGGTATTAATTTATTCGACGGTATCTATACAATTTATGCATATACCTGCCCGGTGTTCATCGCAAACGCGAAGATGACAAACTGCGCATTTGGCACGAGTCCGCGTAGCTTGCGGCCCTGTGCACAATCCACACTTCGCTCGAGTTTCCTCCCTCACAATGCTGACATTTTGTACCACGACCTGCCGAGCGTGGCATTTTTGGTCAAACATGTCAGTTCCACCTTTATTTTTATTATAATCCAAAACAATACATGGCTTATTTTTTATTGGATCTATTTCCGCTTTATGGTGTACAGAAGACAAAAGCAAAACTACTTTATTTTTTTTTGGAGTGTATGATAGTAGAGTCAAATCAAGAGTAAAAACAAATCGCGAAGAACCGATTTCAGCTTTTGATTTTAAATTTGCTGGCACGTCTCGGCGATTTCGTCGAATTGTCCCGACAGCGCGAAGCTGATAATCGGTTTTCAATTTTTTGAACAATAAAATCGAAGTAAACCAATTATCCATGGTCACGGTAAGCCAAGTGTTTTCAATGCCAGCAGCTAATATGAGCTTGCGTACGAAGTACGTGGGTACATCGTCGCCAGCTTCAGGCGTCACTTTACCGTTCTACACAAGTCCCGAGAGCATAATAACTAGTACTACTATCATTGATCATGATCATCTTCCGAAATGTCGGACTCGTCCTCTTCGTTTCCTTCATCCTCCGACAAAGCGTTGTACATACACTGCCTTAGCATTACGTAAATTATAGCGTGGAGCCATAATTAGTACCTACGCAACATGAAATAAGCATACACGTTACTATTTGTTCGTATTATGCGTATAACTGCGTATATATATAAAAAAAAATGGTAAAAAAAAGCAAACAAAATTTTTTTATTAAAAAATAATAGTATATATACTTACGTAATAATAAGTGAAACGTTATTTCTCGATGCGAAAAGTAAAAAAAAAAAATTGTATTTATTAAAAACACTTGCACTGACGGAACTTTACGACACTAAAGTCACACGGGTGCAAATTTGGCCTATGTGCACTTTTGCAACTTTACAGCGCCAAGCCCTTCAAGAGACTGACGCCGCACTACTTACCCTTTAGTAGCCCTATAGTAAGACATAATTACCATGCCCACTAGATGGCGCTAAAGCGCTTGTGCTAAGAGTGCGGGAACTTTGAATTTTTTGGCCTGCCCGATTTGCACCCGTGTGACCACAGAGGGTTAAAAATAGAAAAGTAATGCGAGTGCATTTAAAATATAGGTCGGCTATTGTAAAGCGTAGAGTGGATTTAAGTCAATGACCGGAATTAAATGTAAAATGAAGTGGTCGCTAGTGTGATTCCTTCACACCACCCTTCCTGGGGAAAAAGGAGAAATCATGACATATCTTGATTTCTTCTTTTAAGCGACACTAAACTTGTATAATAGGAATATTCTTTTTTTTTTCGGAATCAATTTTTTTTTTTTTTAACATTATTTTTTTCTATATTTTTTTTAATAGTACATACTTAGTTTGTATCATTACTTACGTATATAATATAATATATTTTTTTTTTTTTACATTCATTCATACAAATAACTTATTTTATTCTTCTTATATTCTAGTTGCGTTTTATTTATTGCTAAACAATGTAATTTACTTAAATCCTATGCCGGCCTTATTAAAAATAAAATGAAGTAGTTATCTTGTACATATATACATATATTATTATTTACATTCTCAATTAAAAATTAAATGAAGTAGTTATCTTGTATATACATACATATATTATTATTTTCATTCTTTCCCCTTTTTTTTTTTTCTTTAGACTTTGATTTAATTATTGATTATATTAAAGTTAAATACATGTAAAATGGTTTTAGTCTATTCTTGTGTACTGTCATTCTTTTGTTATCGTATTGGATATCACAATTTACACCATTTTGAGACAAAACTTCGTATGGTCCTATAAATATTGGATCTAATTTCTTTCTGGATTCGTTTCTTAATAAAACTAAACTTCCTTTTTCAAAACTACTACTCTTTGTTTGACCCTCTTTATCATATCTATCTTTCCTAACATTCTTCTTCTTTATAAGCGTTTCTCGGGCATCTCTATGGGCAACTTGTAATTTATGTTTAAGGTCAATTACGTAATCGTCATAATTGTACACCGGTTCCAATTGTTTTGTCAGATTTTTGGGCAAGCTACATTGCTTTCCGAATATCAACTCGAATGGTGTGAAATCCTGTTTCTGAGTGTACAGAAGTGTTATAACAGAAAACGTAATATGGCAACCAAGTACTCCAGTCCGTGTGTTTTTCTGAGACGTAACTTCTAAGATATGCTCCTAAAACCTTATGTGAATTTTCTAAAGCTCCTATGCTCTCATGATGGTACGCTGTAGATTGTAGTTGTTCTATTCTCAAAAGCTTACAGATACTTTTGAAACCCTGGTTTATAAATTCGGTTCCCTGATCAGATGCTATTGTATGTGGTACTCCGTACCTTAGAATAAAACCTTCTACTAGAGCTTTAGCTACTGTGCTTGATTCTTTATTTGGGAGTGGTATAGCTTCGATAAACTTGGTAAGCTCATCTTGAATGGTGAGTATGTATTTAGATCCATCTTCAGATTCTTCTAAAGGTCCTACTAAGTCTATAAATATTTTATCAAAACCTGATTCGGCTGTTGATGTGATAGTCATTGGTTGTTTCTTTGGTTGGATATATTTGTTTCGTTGACATACCGGGCAGTGCTTAACGAATGTCGTCACATGCATTCCTGTCCAAAAGTATTTTTTCTTTATATTTTCAATCATACGGTTTATACCTGCATGTCCACTGGTTGGAAGTATGTGAAAGTCGTTTAGTATTAATTTCTTCTTACAAGGATCGGTAATTTTAATAACATTATCTATGAGGTATACCTTTATATTTCTTTAAACATTTCTCCTAATATATTTTTTAATTCATTAATTTTATATTCTCGACGGCCGTCCGAGAATTTCATTTAATTTTTAGTAATATATATTTTCTTAATTGATTTGGGTCCGCAGAGTTTTTGCACATTCCTTGACAATATTTTGCCAAATAATGTCGATTGGGTTGTAGTGCTGTCCTTGGACTTCTTTAGGAGTAAACTATTCCCTTTTGGAATATACGCCAAACCTTTGTTTGGTCCTATAATTATGTCGTCCTTGAAATTAACTAAATCTTCCGTAAAATTGTCAACGATTTTTAATTCAATAACTCTTAAGCAGCATTCACATGAGCGCGACCAACGAACGACGAATGAATTACAAAATGTGAGTTTATATACGTTTAAAGACATATTTCCACACAAAATCTTAACAAAACGATAGCAATATAGTTTCTATTTGATTTATGATGCATACTTTTACTTTTCAATATCAAATATTAATAAATTTAAGAAAACAAATTTATTCGTCGCGAACAAAATTTTAGTTGATACGAACTATCAAACTTTATTCGCGTTCCACATCATCCACACTCGCAACGAATAAAATAATCGCGCGTACTTAACCTAAAAAAATCATTCTTGTTTTGGTTTCGGTGGTGAATGTCAAACTTCATTCGCGACGAATTAAAAACTCTCATGTGAAAGAAATGTCAAAATCGACGAATATTCGTGCATTCGTTGGTCGTTGGTCGTGCTCATGTGAATAATGCTTTAGTCCACTTTCGGGTGGTTTCAGAAGTTCTGTTATCCTTTGTTCATGGGTTTGTATCTTATTATTTTTAGGTGTATTTTCATCTTTATTTTCTACTTTCGACTGGGCTTTTGTTACTACACAGACATATAATTGTTTTAATTCTTCAGACTTTACTTTAATGCGACTAAGCGCGTCAGCGGTACAGTTATCTTTACCGGGTGAATATTCTACGTAAAAATTGTATTCTTCTAATAATAGTCTGAATTTAGTCAGTCTACTACTAGGTTCTTTTAGTGAGAACAAGTACACTAGGGCTCTGTGGTCTGTCAAGATTTTGAACTTTCTTCCGAACAAGTATGGCCGATAGTGTTTTACTGCCCACACTATAGCAAGTAATTCTTTCTCAATGGTGCTATAGTTTTTCTCTGCCTTATTAAGAGTTTTGCTTGCGTAAGCAATTGGCCTGTCATCGGAATTAGACAAAACAGCTCCTAAAGCGAAACCTCAGGCGTCTGTGCGTAGAATGAATTCTTCACTAAAATTTGGAAATTGGAGAATTGTAGGACTTATAAGGATTTCTTTAAGCAAATTGAATGATTTTTCGCAATCTTTATTAAAATCGAATTCAACATCTTTTTTCAATAAACGATTTAATGGGATGCAAATGGTAGCAAAATTTTTAATGAATTTTCGATAATAATTTGCGAATGCTACGAATCTTCTTACTTCATCCGCGTTAGTAGGAGTTGGATAATTTTGCATTGCGGCAGATTTGGAGGGGTCAGGTAAAATTCCTTTGTTCGATATAAGGTGTCCGAGGTATAATACTTCTTTTCGCAAGAAAGAACATTTTTTCGGGTGTATTTTGAGATTTACTTCTCTCAGACGTTCGAAGACTTGGATCAAGTTTTTGTTGTGGTCCATTAAATTTTTACCAAAAATTATAAGATCGTCAAGATAGACGAAACATCGTGAATATGTTAGTCCTGACATGGCTATAGACATCATTCTTGAGAACTTACTGGGTGAGATCTTTAAACCCATTGGTAGACGTTTTAACTGGTAGTGACCATCCTCTGTTGAGAATGCCGTTATTGGTCTACTATTGGCATCTAGCTCCATTTGGTAATATCCTTGAATTAGATCTATACATGAGAAGTAAGTTGCTCCTCCGATCATATCATAGATGTCCGTTATGTTTGGTAGTGGAAATTTATCATCTTCGATTCGATCGTTAACGTGACGATAATCGATCACCACTCGGAATTTTTGTAGACCGGTAACTGGGTCTTTCTTTTTCGGCACTATAAGTATTGCAGAATTCCATGGGGAGATGGATGGTTCTATTATGTCATCTGACAAAATTTTTTTTATTTCCTCCTTTATATCTTTCTTCTGAGTATGTGGTAATCGATACGGGGTGGTATATTTCGGTGATGATTCATTTTTAAGTTTAATGTCTGCCTTTCCAATATGGGTATACGTAAGTTTGTCACCATCTACGTGAAAAATGTCTTGGAATTTTGTACATATTGCTTCAATCTCGGATTTTTCTTCGCTATTTAATGTCTCAAAATTTATTTCATTTAGAATTTCCTGAACTCGCTTGTTTATGGATTTATCTATATGGTTATAATGTAAAATAAAATGTTCCGAAGAAGAGAATGATATGGGTTCAACCCATTTTAGAGTTACAGCTGAATCACGTGTATTCAGAATTTTAACGGGTATTTTTCCATTTTTAACAGTTGATAGTGAACCTGCCATGAAAACATTTTCACATAATTCTTGTGGATAAAATATTCGAGAATCAGAATGTTTTGTAGTCATCCAATAAGTTGCTTCACACCGTGGAGGTAAGGAAACAACATCTATGTTTTGTTGAGTATATATAGGTAGAATGACTGGTTGGTCATCTACTTTCAATTCAAACGAAAATTTCTCCAGATTTATAATGGCACTGAACTCTGTTAGGAAATTCGCTCCGATTATACCATCAACTGGGATCGGAAAAGAATCACTTACTACATGAAATTCATATGGAATGGAAAATTCTCCTAGTTGTAATACATAGATACATGTCCCTAAAGTTTCTAGATTTCCTGATATCCCTAATACTTTTGTATTTTTTCTTTCATCTATATTAATGTTTTTAGTAAGTGAACATTTTTTTATAACGCATATCGAGGCTCCTGTGTCTAGTAAGAATTGTTTGTTTATGTTGTTTTTTAATGGTATCTGTATGTAAATGCCGTTTGATATTCCAACAGTACAAATGGCATCTGTTATCTGTGGATTTAATGAATTCCCTCCGATGGGTCGGCTTCCCCTTCGGTGGGTTGCTCGTTTCTCATTACCAACACCTGATTATTATGTCTATTATAAGTTCTGTTCAACGAGGTTTTTTCTAGATCAGAACAGCACAGGACAGCACAGTTTCGTGAGAAACGTCAGATCAAGTTAGAACAGTCAGTTAAACGTCAGTTGTCAAAAAAAAAAAAAAACAAATTGCAAATTGTGTGAATTTTTCGTTTCTCGCTTATTTTTTTTTTTCATTTTTTGTGTTTTTACTGTGAAAAATATTATTAAAAATTATTGAAATGGAAAATCAAATTATTGCTAAGATAATATTAAATGAAAATGTTAGTGGTTCAGACACCGATAGTGATTTTTCATCGGATTCCTCTTCAGATGATTGGAATGAAAGTGTGACGAATGGTATTACCTTTTCTTTGATGAAATGTAAAATGTATTTCATAATTATTTAATTAAACAAATTGGCAAAATAACTTTATTTTATTTCTTTTAAATCACAAGAAAAAAAACACAAAGCACAGCCAAATCAAAACGTAAACAAAAAAAATGACAACTTCGATTTTGACATTTCTCACGATTCTGTTCTAACCTGATCTGACTCAAACGCAAGAACAGAAAATCCTGTTCTAAACTGTTCTAGGTTTGTCAATGAACAGGAAAGTAGAACAGTTCAGCACAGAAAAAACCTCAATGAACAGCAAAAAGCTGTACTTTTCTGTCTAGAACAGTCAAGCACAGCGTCACTGAACAGACTTATTATTAGGTTGACTTACATTATTCGACCTATTGGTATTATTGGTATTAGTGGTATTATTGTTGTTGTTACTGTGATTATTACCGTTATTATTATTATATCTTTGTCTGTCGTTGTTGCTTGTATATTGTTATAATAGTTATTATTATTATTTATATAGTTATTATTATTACGATTCCCAAAGTTTTGTTGGTTGTGATATGAAGGCCTAGTTAAGTTGTTATTCTGTGGGTATGAACTTCTAGCTTGGTTATTGAAATTGGTATGCGAGAATCTAGCTTGAGGGTTGTTAAAATTATTATGTCCATGATAGTTTCTACCTCTATTATTCATGTACCTAACAGTGTTTGATGTGGATGCAGAGGTTTGGTCTAATTCTACTACATGCTGGATAGCGTCTTGGAGATTAGTGTGTCTGGCGCTATCTAATACTATTTTTAACCTATCGTTTACCCCCTTTTTTAGAAATGCTAAACCTCTTCTTTCATTAGCTTTTGTTAGGATTTCCCTGGCTTCTTCACCATGGCAAGATACTTCTAGTTCTGTCATTTTTGTAATTAGTGTTTCGATGTCTGTTACGAATCCTCGCACAGGTCGATTTCCCTGATATATCTTACTAAGTTTGGTTTGTATCGTTTCTATTGTGTCTTTTGGTCCACATTTTTCTATTAATTTTTTTTTTAATGAAGCAAAATTCTCTGGTTTTTGATTACCTAGTTCAGTAAGAGCTTTACCTTGAATTTTGCATTTCAAAATAAATTTTATTAGTGTGGGTTTTGAGGTCTCACTAAGGGTGTCATGGTAGAATTCTATGCTGTTTATAAAATCCCCAATGTGTTCAGTTCTTTTGCCATCCTCATCGCAGTTGAGGGTAGGCAATTTCTGAGCTATACTGAAATTGAATATTTCTGCCATGTTTTCAACTATTTCTATTATCTCTTTGGCTTCTTTATCTTCTTCTTCCCCTATATTTTCTTCGCCTAGCAATTTAGTTTTTTCTTCTAATATTTGATTCAGTCTGACTAATAAGTTATCTATAATTGTTTTTAAAGTTTGTTGGTTTGTATCCTTTTCTAATTTTTCATATTTTTCATTGAACTCTTTTTCTAATTCAGATATTTCTTGTCTTTTTTCGGTAATATATTTTTCGAAATATTTTCTTTTTGGGGTTTTATTGAAATTTGCAAGTATTTCTTTTAGTGATTTTACTATGTTTAACATATTTTTAATTATATATACATTTTTTTTTTCTTAAAACATTGTTATTAATTTTTTTAGGTTTTTTTTTTTTATTTTAAACTGCTACATTTTTAATTTCATTATTTACAATTTGTTTGTACATTTTGTTTAAAATAAAATTTTACAATTTTTGTGATTAAATAAACTATACAGATAATCAAAATTATGATTACAATGTCCATAATTAAAAGATTTGAAGTTACTTCATTATTATTGTTGTTATTATTGGTCACAACGACCCCTTCTTTGGAGCTTTTGCCTCCCATTATAATTTTTTTTGTGTACAAAAAAATTTTTTTTTTTTGGAATTTAATTAAAAATTTTTTTTTTAAGTTATTTTTCTTTTTGTAAATTTTTTGCTTGTTGCAAAAAATTTTTCTTAGTATTCCCTGTGCTTAGACTTGCTAATCTGTATAAGTTGCCTACTTTTTGCCTTAATTTAACCTTTTTTCCAGCGCGTTTCCTTTTAGTTGTTTGTGGTTGCACTTGTTGTTGTTGTATTGGTTTTTTCCTCTTCAGATATTCCTCGATGGTTAGAGGCTTAGATCCAGCCGTCTTTGGTGTGGGCACGTATACGGGTGCCCCAATCGTTGGTTGTCCGGGAGTATAAGGACAATCTAATGCTTCGAAGAGCTCGTCTAAAGCCTCCTTCTGATATGACATTGGTGCTTCCAAACGTGGCACCTTATATTTCTCGAATTTAATAACGAATTCAAGAAATTCAACCAACTTCTTAACTAGACACTGGCAAGATCGCCATGTAAAGTGGGCCCTACCTCACCTACAAATCTATGGGGGATATTGGAAGGCTTCCCCAAGCCGAAAAAGGTTGTTGGCTAAAGAGCCGAACTGCTTCCAGAGTTTAAAGTAAAAAAACAAGGCTGAAGAGCCGAACTAGTCTTTTCACTTCCAAACTGAAAGTGAATTTATTTCAATCAAACTTAAGCTATTTATACAAAAATAATTTACTTATACACTAACATCTTAAGCCTATATCAAATACATATTATAACTTAAACATAGAAATATTTTATATAAACATAGACATATTTTGTATTCCGAATTCTGTGGGAAATTTATGGACAACGGAACCAGGCAGCATACTTGCTATGTCATCAAATTAATAGTCGATTATCCAATGTGCATAGGCCTTCTAATACAATGCACAAATGTATCCAAATACATCCAGCCATATGCACTACACAGTATGCAGTGCATTGAACCTCAGCGAGTAGGTAGAAACACTTGACCAAAGTAATCTGAAGCGTCGGGTCCCGTCATCGTCAGTGGCATTGAAATTATTTCTTAATATTTTAGTGCATGAGGGTGGTATTCTTGACCATGAATGAAATGCGAGTGCATTATTAAAAATAGAAAAGTAATGCGAGTGCATTTAAAATATAGGTCGGCTATTGTAAAGCGTAGTGTGGATTTAAGTCAATGACCGGAATTAAATGTATAATGAAGTGGTCGCTAGTGTGATTCCTTCACAGCATCGTGATGGTTAGTGCGTAGGACTGTCATGCCAGAGGTCTTGGGTTCAAACCCTGCCTGTGCCATCTAAAGTTTTTTCACGGGTACTGCCTCTTGCGAGGAATTGACAAATCCTCCAAGAGTAATTCTTGTCATGAAAAGTGCTTTCTCAAATAAGCCGTTCGGAATCAGCTTAAAACTGTAGGTCCCCTAAATCTCAACAATAGTATTCGCACACATGAATGGTTAAGAGTTGTAAGTCACTAGGCCCTAGTTCTCAACGGACTGGCGCGCCACCTATTTTTTTGTTTTTTTAATCCTGATATGAAAGCATGCCCCGGATGTGACATTTAAATAATCTTAGGAAATTTTAACGCTAAGAAGACATCTTTGATGGCACAATCGGGGGATACTGCTTGCACAACACCACCTCCGACAACGAATTCAGGCTGACGAGAGGTTTTGGTAGTGAGTACGCAGTTAACACATCTCTATATCCATAATTTGACATGGGAATCTCCCGATGAATCAATAGTCTCGTTGTAGCCAAGGAGCGGCTAAAAGATACCCCAATCCAAGCCAAAACAAGGTAGTACTGTGAGAAGATTCGAAGTTATAGAGCTACAACCGCAAGAGATTGTATTTCTCCGATCAAGGCAAGCTTTGGCAACATTGCCCAACAGCCATCGGAGATACCGCCTTTGAAGTGCTACGTTTCACATGGCTACATCTGTAAGTGAAATAACACCTTGACGAAGTGAAGATATACATATATATTTCATCTGAAGTCTAACCAAGATGCTGGATCTGACGGCAGTGCTGCCAAATTATTCACAGCAGAAGGCTATGACTTGGTAACTCCTTCATCAACCTAACAACGCAACTATTATAGCAAGGGTCAGACCCTTTTCTTACAATTAGAGTTCACGCTACTTTACCATTTACAACACAAAATAGGTATCTACCCGTCATGTCATAATGAAAACAAATTTTTAGGTTTCTGAAACTGACCCAGAAAGAAACCAGGTGATATGTAATTGTCATATTTTTATAGTCAAATTGACTATCAATGGAAAAAAGGTCACTGATAAAATATTGCAGTTGTTTATGAGAGCGTCTGGATCTCTATTTCATATTTGTTGGAAAATGACTACAATATTTTTGTTGTGACAGCTATCAATTTGACTATCACCTTACATAGATGAAATTCGCCCTTTTTGACTGTCATTTATCAAATACTATCTTAGCCGATTCTACCCAGGATCCCAAATTGTTATTGTATTCGGTGTTAAAAGATTACCCATAATCATGTTTCTTAAAAAACGCAGTTATTATTAATTGCATTTATTATTTAGTAGCTACCTTTGGTTTGAAATGAAGTAATTTAATTTTCTTGAATTTATTTCAACTAATTATTTTTTGTATTAAATTTGTTTGTCATTATAGCCACAACACAGGCACATCCCATTGGCTTGATCCTAGACTGTCAAAATTTCAAAAAAAATCTCTGGAAGATTGTAGTGAAAATGAACTGCCCTACGGTTGGGAAAAGATCGATGATGCTCTTTATGGCACATATTACATAGATCACGTTAACCGTCGTACGCAATATGAGAATCCTGTTCTTGAGGCTAAAAGAAGATCTGCTGAACAGACAAATCAAGAACATATGAATGTCATTGATTTGGTACAGCCCAATGAAAACAATTCAATATTGCCATATAAATTCACCAAAAACCCTCAAGAAATGCAAGGAGAGAGGATAACAACAACTCTTTTGAAATCATCTCGTGGTCTTGGCATCACAATTGTGGGAGGTGATGATAATGAAGAGGAATTTTTGCAAATTAAATCCATTGTTCCAAATGGTCCAGCATGGCTGGATGGTCAGTTGCAAACTGGTGATATTCTCGTTTTTGTAAATGACACCTGTGTCCTGGGGTTCACTCACCATGAAATGGTTAATGTATTCCAAAGTATATTACCCGGGGAGACGGTTACGCTAGAAGTGTGCAGGGGTTATCCCCTTCCATTTGATCCAAACGATCCAAACACTGAAGTTGTAACAACAATTGCTGTCGATGGAATAAGCTCGAACGCAGAAAAAAATCAAATGCTAATGAATTTGAATACGGATGGGAACTATAATTTTGTAGGTATATCTGACTCCACAGGATTGAATAGAATTAACCAACCGACACACAATATTAGTCCAGGAACATCAAGTGAATCAAATGAAAAGAACGTAAATGATGAATTCATTTTAATGAAAAAACCCGAGGTACTTACGTTGCATATTTCTAAAGGCGGTATGGGTTTTGGGTTTACTATTGCTGATAGCGCTCATGGTCAGAAGGTGAAAAAAATTCTAGATAGAAACTGTTGCAAAAATCTTCAAGAAGGAGATATTTTGCTTGAGATAAACAATTCTCCAGTGAACCATATGACACACTGTGAAGTAGTTCGGGCTTTAAAAGATTGCCCAAAAACTGAATCAACTACGGTCAAAATTCAACGAGGGAACAATATAAACAGTTCAAATGCGAGTGGTCTATCGTCTGTTAGTAGTGGTAAATTAAGAAAATTCAGTTTAAGCAGCAAGCAAATTTTAGGAAGTGGAATGTTTCGGAGTAAAACACCAAATGCGGAACTTTATAGCACTCAACCGAAAGAGATTTTGCCAATTCGGCCTAAAACACCATTGGTTGATACACGACGTGCTCGCGTCAAGACTCCTTCGCATGAGCTTAATGAAGAAATAGCTGCAGTAACAAATATACTGGAGAAACAAAGTGAAGACAACAAGTCCATTGGTGCAGATGCCAAGTCGACCAATAGTTTGCAAGAAATTGATTCCATAAATAACGATATCCCATTTATGGATCCATATCCAAAGTTAGTAACGAGCTTAAGTGAAAGATTAGCTGAAGCATCATTAGTAAATGAAAATCATAATAATATTTATCCAATGGATACAAATAGAATGCTGCCTAAAACAGATGGATATGAAAATATGCTTACATCTCCAGACTTCGGATATAATTCTCTATACGATGGAGTAACACTTCAAAGAGAGCCTTATGAAGGCAGTGAACCTGCTCAACAAAATGGTGAAGTAGGAAGCGGATTGTACTCACCTCATATGGCAATAATGGCTCCAGTGCCTACCTATCACCAGGATAGTTGCTATTGCTATGATTGTCAGGACTATCAGCGCTACAAATTCCATCATGGATTCTATCATAACCATCAAAACTCTCAAAATGGAAGGATTCAAAAAAGAGTGACTGAGTTATTGAACGATCGAAGGAAAACTGGATTTAGTCCACTGGAGAGTCATCGTCCATTGTTATCGGAGCAACAACCACAACAAAACTATATGCAAGTAGCTCCACAAATGTGGAACTATATGAGTGGAGTAAGTAGTACGACAACTAGAAATGATGTATGTTTTTTAAGTTGTTTCATTATTACTTTTTATTGTTTTTTGTTGTTCTTAGGATGAATGCGAGCTATCTGAAGTAACGTTGGAAAGACAAGCCCAAGGTTTTGGATTCCGAATAGTTGGAGGAACTGAAGAGGGTTCCCAAGTAACTGTAGGGCACGTAATCCCAGGAGGTGCAGCTGATGGAGATCCTAGAATTGCTACTGGTGATGAAATTCTAAGTATCGATGGAGTGAATGTGGTATGATCAAATATGATACAAAAACGAAAATTATCAAAATCTCATCTTCAAAATAATTCAAAATATTCTACTCGAACTTATTATGACAAATTCCATTACAACTTCTACTAACTATGAACTTGAACATTTAAACCATAAAATGACTTAATATGTGATATCTTTTTTTCTATATAATATTACTTCCAAAGTAAGTGTAGCGTAAAGCATATTTTGCAACCTTGTGCTCACATACTATTAAGGAGAATTCACATGCTATTAGGCTAGGTTATCTAAAAAATTATCTAATTATCTAAAAAATACTTCAAATACAAACAATTATTAAAACGAAAAAACTTACAAGTACAAGTAAATCATTTCCATTTGTAACATTTATCTTACTTTTAGAATATTCTGTTAAATCGTCAGGCGATTTAAGAATTGTAGGATGGAGAGGATGTTTTTTATGAACAAAGAAAGACTTCTTTTCTATCAATCAAAATTTTAATGATTTTGTGCTTCGCTACTTTTTGTGTGTGTTAACCAAAAAAATAATGCCAACTGTGTATGAAGGCATGTAGTTGTAAATATCGAGTCCATATTCAAAATATTCTGCGGCAATAAGCAACAAGGAAGTTTTTTTTTAAATATTTTAACGCGAAATGATTGACACAAAATTCAGTAACTAAAACACCTTCAAAAATGAAAATAAATATTTTTACATATTTATTTGTAGCTGTGAGGAAAAATTAATATTGGTCAGTAATATGCAGCGTTTTTAAGGTTATCAAGGTCCTTACAAAATTATCTTTTTTTTAAGGAAATAAGTAATTATAGTTTTTATAAAGAGGTCTTTTATTATAAATGCAATCAAAAAAAAGTTTTAAACAAAATAAAAAGTACTGACCGGTTTTATTTAAAAAATCATGCATTTAAAAAATGTACAAAAAACTATGTAACGTTGTTTTACTTTTCTTTAAAAAACATTCAATTGTTTTCACATAACCTAGTACCCCTTTTTGTTGCAAACAACTAATTTCTTTCGTACCCAACCCCAATTCGTATAAACCAAAAATAAATAATGTCAAGGTGCTGCGTTTGTAATATTACAAACGTGTGGCCGTTACCGCAGGGTAAGCTCTTCCACCAGAGTTGCTCTGATATCAACAAAATAAACAGATAACTTCCCGGTTCGTGTTCAATTGCGACGAATGCAGTGAAATATCGTTGACCAATAAAATGAAAGAACGAAAAAACCAAGTCATCAATAAGTGAAATGAATGATAAGTGCCGGAAAAAAATTAAACAAACAAGAAAAAATGTTTGTTTGTTTTTAATACATATATCCGAATCATGCACATACATATATCGAATCTTGATGATCTTGAAAAAATAGTTAATTTATTACCCTTGATGATCTTGACAAAACAGTAAATTTATTACCCAATTCCAATTTCTCAAATTCGAGATCAAGGGGAAGAACTCAAAAAATAGAATGTGCAATAAATAAAATCCATTTCAATAAGCCATTAGAATTGATGTGTAATGATTAAAACTCCTCTGCGGATAGTATTCCAGCCGTTCAGACCTCGACGTTTATCTACAAAGTAATTCTTGAACAAACTTATTCCACAATAAATCGGCAATTTTTCTTTTGAGCTCTCGATCGATATTGAATCGGTCCAATCGACATATGCCTTGATATAAACTTAGGCTGGAACTCACCTTGCGGTAGAAAAGCAACTTGTTAAATGAAAGTTGATCATTAATTTTAAGCTTAAGTCGAGTATGAGAACTAACTTTAGTTTCAAAACTAATATTTTTGACAACAAATGGGTTGCCTGGAGTCGGGTATGCCAGCACAGAAGAGTCACTTAAGCGTCGCTTCAGTTTCTGAAAGCTTTTCTCACACTTACCTGAGCATTTGAACGGCTTACCCTTTAAAACTGGTGCAAGCTTATGGTGATTGCAGCAAAATCTTTAACGAAACGTCGACAGTATATTGCCGGACCAAGGAAGCTCTGTAGTTTTCCACAGTGTTAACTTTTTTACGATCAGTCGTTACTCCTTGGGAAGAATGATAATATACCTAAACAAAATAAATTAGGTGGCGCAACAGTCCGTAGAGAACCAGGGCCTAGTGACTTACAACTCTCAACCATTCTTGAGTGCGAGTAATTGCAGGGATGGAAGGGACCTACAGTTTATATGCCGAATCCGAACGGCTTATTTGAGAAAGTACTTTTCATGACAAGAATTACTTTTGGAGAATTTGTCAATTCCTCGCAAGAGGCAGTACCCGTGAAAAACTAGATGGCACAGGCAGGGATTGAACCCAAGACCTCTGGCATGACAGTCCAACGCACTAACCATCATGCCACGGGTACTATGCAGATGATAATATGCTCCAAATATGTAACCTCCTTCGCATATCTCTGAATTCAACTTTTGATATTCTACTTATAGCCCCTGGAACATAGCTATACGGTTGTCACAATATTCGTCTTCAATAAACGATGACATCATCCAAATAAACTAGGCAACATTTACAGGTTAAGCCATAAACGTTTAAAAGTAAATAAAACGGTGCACTCGATCGTCTTGCTTATTTTTGTCAAATTTGTTCATTAAACGTTTTTTCTTCATCTTTTGTAAATAACATCCAGCTCGATCTAAAGGTCTCAAATTTAGATGGGAAAACAATCAATACTTTGCTTACTAACATTAAATCTGGAAATGCCTTTTATTTGCAGCTTTTAGACCATTTAGTTTTGCAAAATGCGTGGAAACATGTTCACTAGAAGACCAATTTGACGCAAAAAATCAGTGCACATTTTGAACACCTTATTGATCTTCAGAAAGTACTTGCTGTCTAAGTGCATTCCATGCATCGTATGCAGTTTCTTATCTATGATTTTCTGATGTACTGCATCTGTAACAGAGGTTGTTGTCATCGATTTAGTATAACTATTGGATTTTATATAACTATTTGGTTTTAGGAGAAGCTTCTAATATTCCATCTATTGCATCTAAAGATCCTATGTGGTAGTCCAGCAAATCCCTATTTTTTTTTTTCCAAATTGGCCAATCTGACTCACTAGCCAAAAACTTGGAAATTTATCTATACTTCACAAACAAAATATAGAGATGGAACATCCAATTTAAATCAAAACAGTAATTTCATAAGTTATTATTATTACTGAACTGAATATTAAATAAACGTATTTAACGTATAGAGAAAAACTTAAACTTAATTAAAATATACATACATATATAAGTTTTAAACATGTAAAGTAATTAAATTAACATTAGCAATCTTCATAGAACTTCAAATTTGTTTGGTGCTAAAAGAGTCTTCCCAATTATGATGTTTTGTTCAGCGTCTGGTTTCACAATGAGGTATCGATGGGGTCAATAGTCACCTTTTGGTTTTTCCACACGAAAACTTCAGAAGAGGGAGGCAGGCGTAAGTCTTCTTTAATGACATTTTTAATAACTGTTTAGTTCTTGTTGTCATAGTCCATTGGAATCTCCACATTTCGGTATTTCAGAGCTTGATTACTGATGTCCAAAATGATTCTATGCTCCTTCATATAGTACATATTCCAATGATCAAATATCTGTTACTAAAAATTGATGCGAAACTTCAAGCTTTGCCATACGAATCGTAAGACAAACTTCGTTGTACACGTTCGTTGCTTCTACAGGGGCATTTTTTAGATGGTAGATGTTGGTGTTATGTAACCATGTTATCTTGAACTGGTCTTTTCCACAATGGAGGCTGTAGCCTTGTTGTTTATAGAATTGGGTTTTGAGCATAAGTGTTATCACCTATCTGTTATGTGTGTCCACATTTTTCGCAAACATCATGAGCTATCAGAGCTTCTCTGACTTTTTTTTCCTTAAGCTGTAGAACTGTATTTTTTTTAGATAAAATTAGTCAAAAAACTATTCGTATCCTGTTTTTTTTTTCTTATTTTAAAAGGTTGGCACAATCACTACTTAAACTTGAAAATACATTTTGAAAATGGATGGTATCTTAAGACTGAGATAGGGATATTAGACAATTGCACACCACATTGATATTGGAAATACTCAATCTCACTATCTTAACTTCATTCTCAAACATTATTCTCATGATACTGGACAAATGGATTATGCATACCACCCAATGACACTTCATCAGTCATAGTGTAATCAGTTGGGTAATATCGGAATGCAAGGCGAATGTATTCGAGTGATGGCTCATCCATGTCCTCTGAACTGAATCCCATTACGAACATTTTTGGAGACATTAAGAGACCAGATTGTGATATCAGATCAACTTATATTAACCATCTTTTGGAAATTTCGTAATCAGAAAATCAAAAAACTATCAAATATTTCAACTTAACAAATTCTTATTAGAAACGGATTCGGTCATAGTTTCCTTCGGAATCTAAACGAGTTCCGTCCGTCGTAACCAATTAATTTCATAAGGAATAAAACAGTATCTGTCTAATGAATATCTTACTTTGTTTTATCTACACCTAAATGTCATTTTACAAAAAGCCAGTATGGGGTTATTGGTGGACTTTTGGCGTGTTGCTTAAGATGACATCCTGCGTCGATTCCATTCATAAAATGTCTTGAATTATTTATTGGGACCTTTGACCCTAGCTTTCCCAGACTAGTGTACGAAACTTTAACATATTATACACCTCAAGCTCTCTTATGAATCACTTTATTGATAGATAAAAACCACATAGTTTTTGAAATTATTGCGAGCTTTCAAGCATACAGACAGAATCGACAAAGGACCTTAAGGCGCCAGTTATAGCTATCATTGGTTTTCATCATTGAAAACAAACATTGGAATATTTTTGGCAGGTCGTTTATAGCTATCATTAGAAATTTCTGTCATTGAAAAAAATTTCCTGATTGAAAGCCAACGAAAAATTTGTACTGACAGAAATCTGTCATTGGAATTGTGTGAAATTGGAACACAAACCAGTGGAACGATTCGTTTCACTTTTGAACATAAAAGTATCAGCTGTTCAGGAAAATGAATTTCCTTCCGGAAAATAGAAAAATACATATTTAGAGAAAAATAAATGCGTAATTACAATTTTTTTTGTCAAAAAAAATTCTTTGTGTGATTTCCGATCGATCGGTATGTATATAATTTTCATTTCTAATCAAAGGGAAACACCGTCAAATATCGATTCAAAAATTTTTCCGGATCGATTTCAATGATAGCTATAACTGGCGCCTAATATATAATATCTAATGATAATCTTAAATTATTATAATTTTTATTTAACTAAGTTCTTCGTATTATATTAGGTCAATTCATCTCATCATAAAGTTGTTTCTTTAATGGGTGAAGCTGCCCTACGTGGACAAGTGATAATGATATTGAGACGTAGAATGAGACATTCTTCAGCTCCTACTCAAGGACGACCGATTCGATATCCATACGATGTTATTGTTAGTCGACATGAAAGTGAAGGTTTTGGGTTTGTTATTATATCATCATCGAATCAATACTTCGGATCAGCTATTGGTAAGTCGCTTTATTTTTATAATTTTATTCGGAATTAACAATTAAATTATTTAACACATATATTTGATGAATAAAAACTGCGTGTTCTATAATTCCATAGATATTTAATGCAAGAATTACATTATTCAATTTTAACTACCTAATATGAACTATAGATTGAGCGCTCATATACATAAATTGATTTAATAATTTTATATTTAATTTTCACATCATTGCTGTCGTGGGTTTTTAAAACACATTAAGATTTTTACATATATACAGAATTACATTTATATATCGATTCTCGTATACCGAAACCGAATTGAGGTCGTTTCGTACCGGTTTCGGAAGTTAAAACTTATTAGTTTTTCAGTAGGTACATAGATAATTTTTTTCCATGTGTGGGCAAGATAAAATCGGCACACTAAAATTATATTTTTCTAATGGAAACTCTTACTTAAGTTGGGACCACAGTCCTGTATGGACAAAAGGCTAACCCAACAAACTTCTCCATCTAGCTGTGTTCCCTAGCTGTCGCCAATCTCTAGTTGCGCCAATATGAATAAAGTAACTTTTCACTTTTATGCGGCACCTGATCTGCACTGTGCTGCGATTCAAAGACTTTCAGTGCTGATGTTTTAGTGCTCTACCCTTAGACTTTGGACTTTTATCCTCCTGGTTAAATCTACGTCACTGTAAACCTACAGATTGTCTGTATACTGGACCCTATATCACGGGAGAACTTTTCTCTCAAAGAAGTCTAAGGTGTTTTTATTTTTCTGCATCGTACGAAGAAGTTATAAAACCACACTTTGATTTAGGATGGAGTTTCCTACTCAATTGCTTTTTAACTGAGTAAAGCAAAAGTTTCTTTGATCTCAGAGCTGGTGTTCGTTTCTATACTACACCTCAAACACACTCCGATTCAACTGAATACGCAAACACATTTTCGAAAAAGCTTTTAAATTTGTTTTTCCAAATATTGATGGTTAATGTGCCATCTGTTCTACTCCTTAAGGATATTAAGAAAAGAATTTCAAAAGACTCATCATTTATTCACCCATTTGCTAAGCTTTCTACTAGGAAAATTTGATTTTTTTTGAGTTAACTGTGGGTACTAACCATCCTTAAGTATATTTAATGTTTTTAATTTAATAATGTTTATACCAGATGAGTGCGGCAGCCATTAAACAAAGTGCACATTTTGCTCCTTTGCCCAAGCTTTAATTATTTTTTTTTTTTTTTTTTTTATTAAAATAATTTATTAAAAAAAATGTATTTGAATTAATCTGGAGGTTAAAAAAAATCCCTATTTTTGGTAAGTATTTAGTTTTTTTTATTGCAATTAACTCCATAGATAATTTCATTTTAACAAAAGAAAATCGACTGTACAACTTTTTTTTTGGTTCACTGAAACCGAATTCAGGTTTCTTGAAAAAATAAATTATTCCTAGGTATTTGTATTCGTGGACACATTCTCTATCTTCTTCGTTGAAATTCCACTTTTCATTCGAATGCATTTCATCCACCACCCTTCTTAAATATCATCACCTTAAATTTTTGAGTACTGACTGTAAGGTTCCATGGGCAGCAGTAATGGTATACTCTATTTATCATAAGTTGTAATGTTTCTGGGGAATACGCAATGACTATATCATCAGCAAACATTAATGCCTTAATACGAAATCCTGCTAAATCAACACCACCTGGAAGGTAATCTACAAGTTCGTCTATGAAGAGCGAAAACAAGATGGGACTCAATGTGCACTTCCGAGGTGTCTTACTCCCGAGGTGGTTGTGAACCAATCAGAAAGCTCAGCTCCGTTCCACATTGCAGCCTGTGTTCCTCTATACTGCTCTTCAAGAACGCGTCCAAAGTTCAGAGAGAAGGCCAGACCATATAGCTTGCAGAATAAAGCACCTCGGTTGATTGAGTTGAATGAAAAACTTATAAGTCGAATTAAGAAAAAAAATTCCTCGATAGTTTGCTGCATCCAACAAGGATCCTTTTTTGTGTATCGGGAAGATTATAGCGTCTCAAAATTCATTTACGGAAATATGCCCCTCAAATACTCCATTAAAAAGTATTACCAGACGTTCTTTTAGCATGACTGTTCCGTATTTATAGAACTCAACAGGAATACGATTTGCACCCTCCGCTTTTCCATCTTTAAGAGATACTAGAGTTAATTTCACTTCTTGAAGGTTAATTTCCGTATCTGGGATTTCGTTTTTGAATCCAGGTATCGCATAGTGCCAATTTGTTTGTATGCTGCTTCAATTCAATAATTCTTTGAAATTAGTGGATAAAATGTTTGCACATAGTCTCTTATGCACCGCGATTGTTTACCATTCAATTCCCAGGCAAGTTTCCTAAATTCGGTGGCGGTTTTGCAGGTTGCTAGTTTAGATGCCTGCAGTTCTTCATAGTTCTTCTTTTTGGTTTAACATAGCTCCTTATATTGGGAGTTGGCCTCTAAGTAGTTTCTTCAAAACAATCCTTGGGAATTCCGGAAATTTCGCAATCATGCAAAGGATTTCTTACGAGCTTTTTGACATTCTACATCAAACCAAGGCTCCTTTCTAAATTTGCACCTTTTTCCACTGCCCTGTTGTTGAGGGTGAGATGACTTTAAAATTTGCTCTAACATAGGGAAGTCTACATTTTGGTGTGATTGAAGTTTCGAATGAAGCTGTTGTCTATATGCCTCAATTCTTGAGATATTCCCGTTGAGTCTAGGAATTAATGGCGTGTTACAGGTTTCTTCATTTGGTTGTATAAGAAGCCATTGAAAGGTAACAACCCCTGGAAAATGATCTGACTATGGGAATTCTTTGATCTCAAAATCTTTCACAAAGGGCACCCAATCTTCACCTAAAATTGCATAATCTACCACTATTGCTCCTTGTTCCCCACAAAATTTATGATTTCCCGCACAATCACTCGCATAATTCTAACAGTTTCCTTCCTCTGTCATTACAAATGGTATCTTTTGTTCATTACTCTTGACTCCAGACCGTTTATCGTGTTCAAATCACCAATCAGCATAACGTTTGAAGATCCTCTTTCGTTGATTACTTCCGTTATTTTTTCAAAGTCGTTTTCCCAATTATTGCAGTTTAAATATGAAGATAGTATCCAAAGCCGTTTAGTATTTATTTCCAAATCTGTAAACAATATCTCTTTGTGAATCCGGAACTCGCATTCAACGTATTTCAGCTTTATTTTGAACCCAAAATAACACCCTCCGCTTGCTCTGCCACGCGTGCTAGTTCTTACAGCCGGGATCCATTTAATCTTAAAGTCTATCAATTTATTTTCAATATTTACATAACTGTTTTCTGTTACAAAAGTTTCATATAGAAATATTATATCAAAATTGTTTACAAATTTATAAAACTCGCGTTAATAAAGTTTTATTAATCAAACCTTATACATTATATGATAAAATATATACATTTTTTGTACTTAAAACATTTGTTTTTAAATTACTTTAGTACTAAACACTACAATTTATATTCCCAACGCCCCATAAAATAATGTCTGGTAGGTAAACTAATCGGCGGTTTTTGTAACCTATCATTTTTTTTAAATTAAATTATTTCAATGGAAAAATTAAAAAAGAAAAACTAGAATTATTTAAGCCTTCATATTGCAAAGGACTAGTGCTACAAGAAATAGTTATTGTAGTAATAATACAATTTCAGTACATCAACAAAATTTTTATCTTTTTTTTGGACAACTTAAAAATATCTTTTCATATTGAAAGCAAAAAAATCAAATCCAAAATAACACTAGAGCACAACTAAACACAAATAACAACAACAAACAGAAAAGAAAAATGACAAACTACAGGTTATTACCAACAATATAAAAGGGTTAAACTAGAATATATTAGATAAAAAGGAATCCCACTTCACAGTCAAGCGAACTTTAATTCTCTTGTCCTTTTTATGAAAATTTTGAGACTATATACAAGAGTGATAAGAAGAAAAAAGAAGTAGGTTCAGTCTATTTTTGGTAGAATTGAAGTAGGTAGAAACAGAGTGATAGTACGAAGTAGGAAGTAGATTTGAATTTTTTTTTGAAAAAAAGAAGTGGATATACTTCAATTGAAGTAATGTAATAGCGCTGTCCTTTAATACCCGTGGCGTGATGGTTAGGACGTTGGGCTGTCATGCCAGAGGTCTAGGATATAACGCTGCCTGGCCATCAGACGTTTTTTTTTCACGGGTACTGCCAGTAGGAATGGGGGCACTGTGGGCTGGGAATTCGGCGTAAGAAAGAGACAGCACTAGGTTTGAGTGAGAGAGGTGATTAAGAATACTTACAATGTGTTGGTTGTTGTTGTGGCGCGTGGATAGATGATAAGAAATGTTTAGGAGCGCGTGGTAAAGAGGTCGGCAACCTTTGAATGTTGTGTATGGCTTATCAGTAAAAAAAAAAGAAAAAATCTAATGTCCGCTGGAAACATATTTTTTCGGACGCGCAGTTGTTCTATATTTTGTCTGTGGCGCGTGGATAGATGATAAGAAATGTTTTAATGTACCGCATGATGTATAATTTATGATTCATTGTAATTTGTGGTTTGTATTTTGTTTAATGGGTTTATATGCCTACATACATATGTGAGAAAAAAATTTATATTCTAGCAATAATTGCGGTAATCATTAAAAAAAATCTAGAACGTTTGGCTTAAGTGTTTATTTTTAGAACAGCTCTGATATATAGAGAACATTAATTGGGGGAAGTAGAAAAAACAATATGTTTTGGTGTGAAAGATTAAGGGAAAGAGAAACATTTTGTATCTGTGAATCTGGATGGTTGGAGATAAAATTTTTGGATGTAATATTCTATAATGACACATTAAAATTGATGCTACAGCCAGAATATGGAAGCGAATGCGTTTTGTTTCATATTAGAAATGGTGAGACCGTATCGCCTATTCTGAGTTTTAAGTTGCAGTTTCAATCTATGCAACATGTACGGTTTAAACTTTTAGATGAGAATATTACTTTTCATAATGGTAATGCATGATGGTTAGTGCGTTGGACTGTCATGCCAGAGGTCTTGGGTTCGATCCCTGCCTATGCCATCTAAAGTTTTTTTCACGGGTACTGCCTCTTGCGAGAAACTGACAAATTCTCCAAGAGTAATTCTTGTCATGAAAAGTGCTTTCTCAAATTTGCCGTTCGGATTCGGCTTAAAACTGTAGGTCCTCTCCATCCCTGACAACAGTACTCGCACACAGGAATGGTTGAGAGTTGTAAGTCACTAGGCCCTAGTTCTCAAAAGGACTGTTGCGCCACCCAATTTATTTATTTTATATTTTATAAAAAAAAAAAGTAAAATGAAATGAATAAAACATAAAATTATATTATAGGAGGGGAGTTAACACTGAGCGGAACGATCACACCTCATTCGAATGCTGTAAAGAGAAAAGAGGGTGAATATCCATCGCTTTGTCCATTTGGTGAGGCTGAATTACTTAATGAACCTCAAAAACTTAAAAAGAAAAAAGACAGTCATCGCAGAGAAATAAAGACAGTTGAACGAGTTCATGACACATCATTTCAATCGAATGTATTTTAATATATACAAGATGAGATAAGAATAAAAGATGCGAGAGAGAGATGAATATAGATAGAATAAAAATTATATAAAATTTAAAATTTGAGTGTAATGTTTATTAGTTTATGACAAACCTTTGGATAACAAGCATCTTTTTTAAAAATGTAGTTTTACTCATCAGTCTTATGTCTGCTTTTAATTTGTCCTTCATTAATTGCTACTTTGCCATTACCTGTGGATATAAATTTGCAACAAGCAAACATAACTGACAATCTCTCTTTTTCATTGAGTTTACCTAATAATGATACTGTGCAGATAGGTTTATCGTTTCGTTTGTTAACCTTTACAAATGGTAAAAATTTGCTTAACACCACAACAACAACCGATACAACATCATTTCAAAATGATGCATCAGTGACTTCAACAACAGCAAGAACGGAAAATACAATTTTGGAGGAGAAAAAAATAGTAACCGTAGAGGAAGCAATTGAGAATTTTAGGCAAGACTTAATTAAAAAAGAAACTGAAATATCAGGAATTATACAAAGTAAGGATGTTTTTTATAGACATTTCAAGCTTGAGTTTGATGAAGATAAGGCACTAACTGTTCGATGTTCGTATGATAGCAATTATAATTTGCGCACTCTAAGCATTAAATGTTATGAGTATCATGAATATGAAACTGAGAGAGTATTAAGTAATGGAGAAGTTGAGATCTTTATGCAGGAGGATCTCGCATACAAATCTGATGTCGAACTACTGAATTTCAAATTATTAAAACAATCATACCATATGAATATCTCTTAGGAAAAAAAATGTATAAGTGTATATATCAATAAAGATTTTTATTAAAAAAAATTACAAAAAGATGTGTCTTATTTATTAATTTTAGGTATAGGAATCCAAGAGTTGTGATCGGATGAAAAGCCGAGCCATTTAACAAATAATCGATCTTTTTTCCTTTGAAGCACTTCCTCGACTAGATATGTATCGGGGAACTTAGTTTTCTGTAGTTCAAGCTCATAAAACCCTCCCTTAATGTAATGTCCTTGGTGATCTTCCAATAGGTACGTTATTGAATTTGAGCGTTGCACTTTGGCTATCTTAAAGATTTCTGTGGTCCAATTCGGTGTGTATCCTTTATCGAAAACATGTTTGTATTTACTAATTCTGACAAAATCCCCGGTTTTAAACTTTGGAGTAATATGTATTTTGATGTGATTATAGATCTTGGAGAGTAATATTTTTTCATTTGCAGCATTGACTTCAGATGGTTTCATATTTATCGTACGATGTTCGGAATTATTGTACGTTTTTGTTAGTTGTTCTATAATATCAATCCAACGATATGAACCATTTAAACTAAATTCTTTCCACATCCAAGTTTTCAAGGTACGATTAAATCGTTCAACAATGGAAGCTTTGAGAACACTAAATGTAGAGTAATGATTGATTTGAAACTTTTTCATAAGTTTTTGAAACGATGCATTGAAAAATTCTTTTCCATCATCTGTTTATAAATTTTTTGGGTGACGACCTTTATTAAATATATCTTCCATAACCTGAGTGACACTCGTTCCTGTTTTATTTTTAATAGGAGCCGTCCAAGCAAATTTAGAAAATGTATCAATAACTGTGAGAAGATATCGATAATTTTCGTTTTCGGGTGAATACACACCCATCTCGACTAGGTAGGCTTGCCATAAATCATCTAGACCCTTAATAATTACTCGTCTTTTTGGAAAATTCCTTCGAGCAGGCTTATGTAGTTCTTCAACAATGTTTCTCTGACTCATCTTTTTATTGAATGATAAAAACAAAGTATTTGTTCATGCATTTTATTAATTAAAAATATTTCTATATAATAACTACAAGTTTAAGTCATACTATTTCAATCTTTTATACAAAGACATCAGTTTTTTTATTTTTAACAGTCTATTTTCAAGCATGTAACATGCGCATGTATCTGGACCATTTTTGCATAAGTTTGAAGACCATGGGCAGTTATCGAAATGACATCCATGTTTTGATGTTGTAGTAGATACATTCATAAATCTTTTCAAAAAGATTACACAATTCAAAAGCTCTTCATGATGTTCTTCCACTATATTATGATGATTTGTTTTCAGAAACTGTAGAATTTCATCAAAAATTAATAAAAGATCTATGTTAGACATAATGATTGAGTTCTCCACACTAAGGAGATAGATTAAAGACTAAAGTTATATAATGACTGGTTTTAAGTTTTAATAATTAATAGAATTGTCTTCAATTTCTTTTTCAAATTTTTTTTTGTTATTATCAATTGTGTCAAACAGTAGTTTCTCAAATTTTTCAACTACTCCATTTTGGATGTATTCTTTAAGTTGTTGGTATGTTTCATCAACATATTTTTTGGTAGTAGCGTCTTCCTGTTCTTGTGGTTCTTAAACATTTTTTAACCGTTTAAAGTGTATGTTGTAATCTCCGCTTTCTGTTTTGAGGAATCCCTCTCCAGCTGGTCCAGGCAAACCTCGCTCTCCCTGTACACCTGGTGGTCCCTGCTCTCCTTGTTTTACTCTTGGTCCTCTGGGTGGGGTTCTATTTGAGAAACGACCAAATTTATCAACACTCATCTTTTTTTTTATTATTATTCGATAATATTGGCTTCTTTAAGTTCTTCAATGATTGAAATAATTTCGCTAGAGTGATTGTTGTGTCCAGCTTGTTGTGAACCAATAAGAAGTCTCAATCGATCTACTAGTTCATTGGGATTATCCCAAAATATATAGTCTTTTTTCAAATTTGATAATTGCATTATTCCACTTCCTGAAGGTATTTGTAGTTTTGAAGATGATGGCGATGGAGTATTAGAAGTATTTGTTCTTAATCCGAATAATTTACTTATAATTTTTTTATACTTATAACCTCTATTGCCGTGTACTTGTCTCTGCGAATTATGATCAATTCTATGAGCATTAGTGTCATGTAATATAGTCCTGTAGTTTTTTAAATCTTCATTGGTGTAAACTTGTTTATCAGGGTTTTTCTTAAATATAAGTTCATATAACCCATTTGTTTCTTCGAAGGTTTTATTTTTAATTTCTATATCTTTTCCGATAAGGTTTAACTCACTATTACCGATGTACATTTTTCCATCTTTTAAATGTACACCATACGTTTTATCAAGGGTGTTAGGTTAGGTTAGGTTGGAGTGGCTGTCTAGATGTCATTGACACACTTAGACCTCAAGGGTCCATTGTGATACCACTAATGAGGTTACTCATGGAAGAGTAATGAATTTAAACAAACCATTTTGTGCTTTTAATAAAGTTAGAGAGACACTTTGCGTCAATCGTTGCCAGTTCACTGGTATTGTCGAAGAAGGAATTGCCAAGAAAGTTATTCCTTCTAATGGAGAGTGCTGGACATGTACATAGAAGGTGTTGGACTGTTTCCTCTTCCTCCTCGTCCATGCAGCTTCTACAGAAGTCATTTGTGTAGACCCCTAGCCTCAGAGCATGTCTTCCTATGAGGCAGTGTCCTGTTATTACTCCAATTGTAGAGCTTATATTTTGTCTGCTCAAGGATATCAAGCCTTTTGACCGATTTGAGTCTATGCTTGGCCATATTTGCTTGGTTGCTAGGCAGGTGGTACTCTGTGACCATCTAGCATTTGTTGCTTCTAGAGCATATTGTTTGAGAAGATATTTGCATGTAGCAAGTGGTGTTCCTATGTTATGTTCTTGTCTAACATGAGGCAGAAGTGTTCCATTTTTGGCGAGCTCATCGGCTTTACAGTTTCCCGGAATGTCTCTGTGGCCCGGCACCCAAATGAGGTGAATATTAAACTGTTTTGTCATCTCATTCAGAGATGATTGACAATCGTGGACTACTTGTGAGTTTGTGGAGACAGACGCGAAAGATTTAAGAGCGGCCTGGCTGTCCGAGAAGATCCGTATATCCTTGCAAGATATAACGTTTTCTTTGAGCCAGGATAGTGCCTCTTTAATCGCCATTACTTCTGCCTGGAATACACTACATTGATTGGGAAGTCTATATGATAGACTTAGATTCAGTTGTTCCGAATAGATACCACTTCCAACTCCGTAATCGGTCTTTGAACCGTCTGTATAGAAGTGTATCGCATTGTCTTCCAGGGGTCTCTCTTCTTCCCAGGAGGATCTGGAAGGGATGGACACATGGAAGTTTTTACCGAATACCATTTTAGGGGTGGTATAGTCTAAGCGATCTGGGATAGATCTGAAATTGTCTAGAATGATAGTATGTCCAGTATTGTTACTGTTCCATTGAGAGGTGGCTCTAAGCCTCACACATGAGTTGGCTGCCACCATTTTGGAGAAGATGTCAAGAGGTGTTAGGTTTAAGAGCACATCCAGGGCTGCGGTTGGTGTTGAGCGAAGTGCTCCTGTGATGCACATACCTGCTGACCGCTGGACCTTGATGAACTTATTTAGATTTACCATCTTGTCCAGTGCGGTCCACCATACGACAACTCCATAAGTGAGTATCGGTCTAATTACCAAAGTGTATAGCCAGTGGGTTATTTTTGGGGAGAAGCCCCATTTTGATCCTATTGCCTTTTTACAAGTATAAAGCGCTACAGTGGCTTTTTTTACTCTTTTATCGATATTTGCCTTCCAATTTAGTTTTTTGTCTAAAATGAGGCCTAAATATTTAGCTTGGTCGGAAAAGCTTAATGGTATTCCTTTAATCTTGGGTGGGCTGATCTGAGGAACTTTGTACTTTCTCGAAAAGAGTACTAGTTCTGTTTTATGTGGATTGACGTCCAAGCCACATTGCTTAGCCCATTTTGTTAGCCTATTCAAGGCATTTTGTAGGAGTTCCGAGAGAACTTGGGAGTGTTTTCCAGATACAGATATTGCAACGTCGTCAGCATAGGCAATCAACCTGAAACCCTCTGCTTCTAATGATGTTAGAAGGTCGTTTACTACCATGTTCCATAAGAGAGGCGAAAGGACCCCTCCTTGGGGGGTACCTCGATGCACCGATCTGGTGGTAGTAAAACTTCTCATGCTTGAAGTTATTGTCCTGCTTTTGAGCATGAGACTAATAAAATCTATGAGTGGTTTCTTTAATTGCAGCTTTTCCATTGCTGTCGTGATCGCCTGGTAACTGACGTTGTTGAAAGCTCCTTCAATATCTAGGAAAGCTACTAGGTTATATTCTTTGTAATCGAGGGAATATTCAATACTGCGTACCAGCGAATGAAGTGCTGTTTCTACTGATTTTCCCTTAGAGTAAGCATGTTGAGCTGTGGAAATGAGACATGGTCTTAGGTTATGTCTGATGTAGATTTCAATCAATCTTTCCAAGGTTTTAAGAAGGAAGGATGATAGGCTGATTGGTCGTAGATCCTTAGGGTTAACGTGGGAGGGTTTCCCTGCTTTAGGAATAAAGACTACTTTTGCCATTCTCCAGGCTTTGGGAATATATCTCAGCCTTAGACAGCTTGTCAGCACTTCCTCGACTAGATATGTATCGGGGAACTTAGTTTTCTGTAGTTCAAGCTCATAAAACCCTCCCTTAATGTAATGTCCTTGGTGATCTTCCAATAGGTACGTTATTGGATTTGAGCGTTGCACTTTGGCTATCTTAAAGATTTCTGTGGTCCAATTCGGTGTGTATCCTTTATCGAAAACATGTTTGTATTTACTAATTCTGACAAAATCCCCGGTTTTAAACTTTGGAGTAATATGTATTTTGATGTGATTATAGATCTTGGAGAGTAATATTTTTTCATTTGCAGCATTGACTTCAGATGGTTTCATATTTATCGTACGATGTTCGGAATTATTGTACGTTTTTGTTAGTTGTTCTATAATATCAATCCAACGATATGAACCATTTAAACTAAATTCTTTCCACATCCAAGTTTTCAAGGTACGATTAAATCGTTCAACAATGGAAGCTTTGAGAACACTAAATGTAGAGTAATGATTGATTTGAAACTTTTTCATAAGTTTTTGAAACGATGCATTGAAAAATTCTTTTCCATCATCTGTTTATAAATTTTTTGGGTGACGACCTTTATTAAATATATCTTCCATAACCTGAGTGACACTCGTTCCTGTTTTATTTTTAATAGGAGCCGTCCAAGCAAATTTAGAAAATGTATCAATAACTGTGAGAAGATATCGATAATTTTCGTTTTCGGGTGAATACACACCCATCTCGACTAGGTAGGCTTGCCATAAATCATCTAGACCCTTAATAATTACTCGTCTTTTTGGAAAATTCCTTCGAGCAGGCTTATGTAGTTCTTCAACAATGTTTCTCTGACTCATCTTTTTATTGAATGATAAAAACAAAGTATTTGTTCATGCATTTTATTAATTAAAAATATTTCTATATAATAACTACAAGTTTAAGTCATACTATTTCAATCTTTTATACAAAGACATCAGTTTTTTTATTTTTAACAGTCTATTTTCAAGCATGTAACATGCGCATGTATCTGGACCATTTTTGCATAAGTTTGAAGACCATGGGCAGTTATCGAAATGACATCCATGTTTTGATGTTGTAGTAGATACATTCATAAATCTTTTCAAAAAGATTACACAATTCAAAAGCTCTTCATGATGTTCTTCCACTATATTATGATGATTTGTTTTCAGAAACTGTAGAATTTCATCAAAAATTAATAAAAGATCTATGTTAGACATAATGATTGAGTTCTCCACACTAAGGAGATAGATTAAAGACTAAAGTTATATAATGACTGGTTTTAAGTTTTAATAATTAATAGAATTGTCTTCAATTTCTTTTTCAAATTTTTTTTTGTTATTATCAATTGTGTCAAACAGTAGTTTCTCAAATTTTTCAACTACTCCATTTTGGATGTATTCTTTAAGTTGTTGGTATGTTTCATCAACATATTTTTTGGTAGTAGCGTCTTCCTGTTCTTGTGGTTCTTAAACATTTTTTAACCGTTTAAAGTGTATGTTGTAATCTCCGCTTTCTGTTTTGAGGAATCCCTCTCCAGCTGGTCCAGGCAAACCTCGCTCTCCCTGTACACCTGGTGGTCCCTGCTCTCCTTGTTTTCCTCTTGGTCCTCTGGGTGGGGTTCTATTTGAGAAACGACCAAATTTATCAACACTCATCTTTTTTTTTATTATTATTCGATAATATTGGCTTCTTTAAGTTCTTCAATGATTGAAATAATTTCGCTAGAGTGATTGTTGTGTCCAGCTTGTTGTGAACCAATAAGAAGTCTCAATCGATCTACTAGTTCATTGGGATTATCCCAAAATATATAGTCTTTTTTCAAATTTGATAATTGCATTATTCCACTTCCTGAAGGTATTTGTAGTTTTGAAGATGATGGCGATGGAGTATTAGAAGTATTTGTTCTTAATCCGAATAATTTACTTATAATTTTTTTATACTTATAACCTCTATTGCCGTGTACTTGTCTCTGCGAATTATGATCAATTCTATGAGCATTAGTGTCATGTAATATAGTCCTGTAGTTTTTTAAATCTTCATTGGTGTAAACTTGTTTATCAGGGTTTTTCTTAAATATAAGCTCATATAACCCATTTGTTTCTTCGAAGGTTTTATTTTTAATTTCTATATCTTTTCCGATAAGGTTTAACTCACTATTACCGATGTACATTTTTCCATCTTTTGAATGTACACCATACGTTTTATCAAGGGTGTTAGGTTAGGTTAGGTTGGAGTGGCTGTCTAGATGTCATTGACACACTTAGACCTCAAGGGTCCATTGTGATACCACTAATGAGGTTACTCATGGAAGAGTAATGAATTTAAACAAACCATTTTGTGCTTTTAATAAAGTTAGAGAGACACTTTGCGTCAATCGTTGCCAGTTCACTGGTATTGTCGAAGAAGGAATTGCCAAGAAAGTTATTCCTTCTAATGGAGAGTGCTGGACATGTACATAGAAGGTGTTGGACTGTTTCCTCTTCCTCCTCGTCCATGCAGCTTCTACAGAAGTCATTTGTGTAGACCCCTAGCCTCAGAGCATGTCTTCCTATGAGGCAGTGTCCTGTTATTACTCCAATTGTAGAGCTTATATTTTGTCTGCTCAAGGATATCAAGCCTTTTGACCGATTTGAGTCTATGCTTGGCCATATTTGCTTGGTTGCTAGGCAGGTGGTACTCTGTGACCATCTAGCATTTGTTGCTTCTAGAGCATATTGTTTGAGAAGATATTTGCATGTAGCAAGTGGTGTTCCTATGTTATGTTCTTGTCTAACATGAGGCAGAAGTGTTCCATTTTTGGCGAGCTCATCGGCTTTACAGTTTCCCGGAATGTCTCTGTGGCCCGGCACCCAAATGAGGTGAATATTAAACTGTTTTGTCATCTCATTCAGAGATGATTGACAATCGTGGACTACTTGTGAGTTTGTGGAGACAGACGCGAGAGATTTAAGAGCGGCCTGGCTGTCCGAGAAGATCCGTATATCCTTGCAAGATATAACGTTTTCTTTGAGCCAGGATAGTGCCTCTTTAATCGCCATTACTTCTGCCTGGAATACACTACATTGATTGGGAAGTCTATATGATAGACTTAGATTCAGTTGTTCCGAATAGATACCACTTCCAACTCCGTAATCGGTCTTTGAACCGTCTGTATAGAAGTGTATCGCATTGTCTTCCAGGGGTCTCTCTTCTTCCCAGGAGGATCTGGAAGGGGTGGACACATGGAAGTTTTTACCGAATACCATTTTAGGGGTGGTATAGTCTAAGCGATCTGGGATAGATCTGAAATTGTCTAGAATGATAGTATGTCCAGTATTGTTACTGTTCCATTGAGAGGTGGCTCTAAGCCTCACACATGAGTTGGCTGCCACCATTTTGGAGAAGATGTCAAGAGGTGTTAGGTTTAAGAGCACATCCAGGGCTGCGGTTGGTGTTGAGCGAAGTGCTCCTGTGATGCACATACCTGCTGACCGCTGGACCTTGATGAACTTATTTAGATTTACCATCTTGTCCAGTGCGGTCCACCATACGACAACTCCATAAGTGAGTATCGGTCTAATTACCAAAGTGTATAGCAAGTGGGTTATTTTTGGGGAGAAGCCCCATTTTGATCCTATGGCCTTTTTACAAGTATAAAGCGCTACAGTGGCTTTTTTTACTCTTTTATCGATATTTGCCTTCCAATTTAGTTTTTTGTCTAAAATGAGGCCTAAATATTTAGCTTGGTCGGAAAAGCTTAATGGTATTCCTTTAATCTTGGGTGGGCTGATCTGAGGAACTTTGTACTTTCTCGAAAAGAGTACTAGTTCTGTTTTATGTGGATTGACGTCCAAGCCACATTGCTTAGCCCATTTTGTTAGCCTATTCAAGGCATTTTGTAGGAGTTCCGAGAGAACTTGGGAGTGTTTTCCAGATACAGATATTGCAACGTCGTCAGCATAGGCAATCACCCTGAAACCCTCTGCTTCTAATGATGTTAGAAGGTCGTTTACTACCATGTTCCATAAGAGAGGCGAAAGGACCCCTCCTTGGGGGGTACCTCGATGCACCGATCTGGTGGTAGTAAAACTTCTCATGCTTGAAGTTATTGTCCTGCTTTTGAGCATGAGACTAATAAAATCTATGAGTGGTTTCTTTAATTGCAGCTTTTCCATTGCTGTCGTGATCGCCTGGTAACTGACGTTGTTGAAAGCTCCTTCAATATCTAGGAAAGCTACTAGGTTATATTCTTTGTAATCGAGGGAATATTCAATACTGCGTACCAGCGAATGAAGTGCTGTTTCTACTGATTTTCCCTTAGAGTAAGCATGTTGAGCTGTGGAAATGAGACATGGTCTTAGGTTATGTCTGATGTAGATTTCAATCAATCTTTCCAAGGTTTTAAGAAGGAAGGATGATAGGCTGATTGGTCGTAGATCCTTAGGGTTAACGTGGGAGGGTTTCCCTGCTTTAGGAATAAAGACTACTTTTGCCATTCTCCAGGCTTTGGGAATATATCTCAGCCTTAGACAGCTTGTCAGCACTTCCTCGACTAGATATGTATCGGGGAACTTAGTTTTCTGTAGTTCAAGCTCATAAAACCCTCCCTTAATGTAATGTCCTTGGTGATCTTCCAATAGGTACGTTATTGGATTTGAGCGTTGCACTTTGGCTATCTTAAAGATTTCTGTGGTCCAATTCGGTGTGTATCCTTTATCGAAAACATGTTTGTATTTACTAATTCTGACAAAATCCCCGGTTTTAAACTTTGGAGTAATATGTATTTTGATGTGATTATAGATCTTGGAGAGTAATATTTTTTCATTTGCAGCATTGACTTCAGATGGTTTCATATTTATCGTACGATGTTCGGAATTATTGTACGTTTTTGTTAGTTGTTCTATAATATCAATCCAACGATATGAACCATTTAAACTAAATTCTTTCCACATCCAAGTTTTCAAGGTACGATTAAATCGTTCAACAATGGAAGCTTTGAGAACACTAAATGTAGAGTAATGATTGATTTGAAACTTTTTCATAAGTTTTTGAAACGATGCATTGAAAAATTCTTTTCCATCATCTGTTTATAAATTTTTTGGGTGACGACCTTTATTAAATATATCTTCCATAACCTGAGTGACACTCGTTCCTGTTTTATTTTTAATAGGAGCCGTCCAAGCAAATTTAGAAAATGTATCAATAACTGTGAGAAGATATCGATAATTTTCGTTTTCGGGTGAATACACACCCATCTCGACTAGGTAGGCTTGCCATAAATCATCTAGACCCTTAATAATTACTCGTCTTTTTGGAAAATTCCTTCGAGCAGGCTTATGTAGTTCTTCAACAATGTTTCTCTGACTCATCTTTTTATTGAATGATAAAAACAAAGTATTTGTTCATGCATTTTATTAATTAAAAATATTTCTATATAATAACTACAAGTTTAAGTCATACTATTTCAATCTTTTATACAAAGACATCAGTTTTTTTATTTTTAACAGTCTATTTTCAAGCATGTAACATGCGCATGTATCTGGACCATTTTTGCATAAGTTTGAAGACCATGGGCAGTTATCGAAATGACATCCATGTTTTGATGTTGTAGTAGATACATTCATAAATCTTTTCAAAAAGATTACACAATTCAAAAGCTCTTCATGATGTTCTTCCACTATATTATGATGATTTGTTTTCAGAAACTGTAGAATTTCATCAAAAATTAATAAAAGATCTATGTTAGACATAATGATTGAGTTCTCCACACTAAGGAGATAGATTAAAGACTAAAGTTATATAATGACTGGTTTTAAGTTTTAATAATTAATAGAATTGTCTTCAATTTCTTTTTCAAATTTTTTTTTGTTATTATCAATTGTGTCAAACAGTAGTTTCTCAAATTTTTCAACTACTCCATTTTGGATGTATTCTTTAAGTTGTTGGTATGTTTCATCAACATATTTTTTGGTAGTAGCGTCTTCCTGTTCTTGTGGTTCTTAAACATTTTTTAACCGTTTAAAGTGTATGTGGTAATCTCCGCTTTCTGTTTTGAGGAATCCCTCTCCAGCTGGTCCAGGCAAACCTCGCTCTCCCTGTACACCTGGTGGTCCCTGCTCTCCTTGTTTTCCTCTTGGTCCTCTGGGTGGGGTTCTATTTGAGAAACGACCAAATTTATCAACACTCATCTTTTTTTTTTTATTATTATTCGATAATATTGGCTTCTTTAAGTTCTTCAATAATTTCGCTAGAGTGATTGTTGTGTCCAGCTTGTTGTGAACCAATAAGAAGTCTCAATCGATCTACTAGTTCATTGGGATTATCCCAAAATATATAGTCTTTTTTCAAATTTGATAATTGCATTATTCCACTTCCTGAAGGTATTTGTAGTTTTGAAGATGATGGCGATGGAGTATTAGAAGTATTTGTTCTTAATCCGAATAATTTACTTATAATTTTTTTATACTTATAACCTCTATTGCCGTGTACTTGTCTCTGCGAATTATGATCAATTCTATGAGCATTAGTGTCATGTAATATAGTCCTGTAGTTTTTTAAATCTTCATTGGTGTAAACTTGTTTATCAGGGTTTTTCTTAAATATAAGCTCATATAACCCATTTGTTTCTTCGAAGGTTTTATTTTTAATTTCTATATCTTTTCCGATAAGGTTTAACTCACTATTACCGATGTACATTTTTCCATCTTTTGAATGTACACCATACGTTTTATCAAGGGTGTTAGGTTAGGTTAGGTTGGAGTGGCTGTCTAGATGTCATTGACACACTTAGACCTCAAGGGTCCATTGTGATACCACTAATGAGGTTACTCATGGAAGAGTAATGAATTTAAACAAACCATTTTGTGCTTTTAATAAAGTTAGAGAGACACTTTGCGTCAATCGTTGCCAGTTCACTGGTATTGTCGAAGAAGGAATTGCCAAGAAAGTTATTCCTTCTAATGGAGAGTGCTGGACATGTACATAGAAGGTGTTGGACTGTTTCCTCTTCCTCCTCGTCCATGCAGCTTCTACAGAAGTCATTTGTGTAGACCCCTAGCCTCAGAGCATGTCTTCCTATGAGGCAGTGTCCTGTTATTACTCCAATTGTAGAGCTTATATTTTGTCTGCTCAAGGATATCAAGCCTTTTGACCGATTTGAGTCTATGCTTGGCCATATTTGCTTGGTTGCTAGGCAGGTGGTACTCTGTGACCATCTAGCATTTGTTGCTTCTAGAGCATATTGTTTGAGAAGATATTTGCATGTAGCAAGTGGTGTTCCTATGTTATGTTCTTGTCTAACATGAGGCAGAAGTGTTCCATTTTTGGCGAGCTCATCGGCTTTACAGTTTCCCGGAATGTCTCTGTGGCCCGGCACCCAAATGAGGTGAATATTAAACTGTTTTGTCATCTCATTCAGAGATGATTGACAATCGTGGACTACTTGTGAGTTTGTGGAGACAGACGCGAGAGATTTAAGAGCGGCCTGGCTGTCCGAGAAGATCCGTATATCCTTGCAAGATATAACGTTTTCTTTGAGCCAGGATAGTGCCTCTTTAATCGCCATTACTTCTGCCTGGAATACACTACATTGATTGGGAAGTCTATATGATAGACTTAGATTCAGTTGTTCCGAATAGATACCACTTCCAACTCCGTAATCGGTCTTTGAACCGTCTGTATAGAAGTGTATCGCATTGTCTTCCAGGGGTCTCTCTTCTTCCCAGGAGGATCTGGAAGGGATGGACACATGGAAGTTTTTACCGAATACCATTTTAGGGGTGGTATAGTCTAAGCGATCTGGGATAGATCTGAAATTGTCTAGAATGATAGTATGTCCAGTATTGTTACTGTTCCATTGAGAGGTGGCTCTAAGCCTCACACATGAGTTGGCTGCCACCATTTTGGAGAAGATGTCAAGAGGTGTTAGGTTTAAGAGCACATCCAGGGCTGCGGTTGGTGTTGAGCGAAGTGCTCCTGTGATGCACATACCTGCTGACCGCTGGACCTTGATGAACTTATTTAGATTTACCATCTTGTCCAGTGCGGTCCACCATACGACAACTCCATAAGTGAGTATCGGTCTAATTACCAAAGTGTATAGCCAGTGGGTTATTTTTGGGGAGAAGCCCCATTTTGATCCTATGGCCTTTTTACAAGTATAAAGCGCTACAGTGGCTTTTTTTACTCTTTTATCGATATTTGCCTTCCAATTTAGTTTTTTGTCTAAAATGAGGCCTAAATATTTAGCTTGGTCGGAAAAGCTTAATGGTATTCCTTTAATCTTGGGTGGGCTGATCTGAGGAACTTTGTACTTTCTCGAAAAGAGTACTAGTTCTGTTTTATGTGGATTGACGTCCAAGCCACATTGCTTAGCCCATTTTGTTAGCCTATTCAAGGCATTTTGTAGGAGTTCCGAGAGAACTTGGGAGTGTTTTCCAGATACAGATATTGCAACGTCGTCAGCATAGGCAATCACCCTGAAACCCTCTGCTTCTAATGATGTTAGAAGGTCGTTTACTACCATGTTCCATAAGAGAGGCGAAAGGACCCCTCCTTGGGGGGTACCTCGATGCACCGATCTGGTGGTAGTAAAACTTCTCATGCTTGAAGTTATTGTCCTGCTTTTGAGCATGAGACTAATAAAATCTATGAGTGGTTTCTTTAATTGCAGCTTTTCCATTGCTGTCGTGATCGCCTGGTAACTGACGTTGTTGAAAGCTCCTTCAATATCTAGGAAAGCTACTAGGTTATATTCTTTGTAATCGAGGGAATATTCAATACTGCGTACCAGCGAATGAAGTGCTGTTTCTACTGATTTTCCCTTAGAGTAAGCATGTTGAGCTGTGGAAATGAGACATGGTCTTAGGTTATGTCTGATGTAGATTTCAATCAATCTTTCCAAGGTTTTAAGAAGGAAGGATGATAGGCTGATTGGTCGTAGATCCTTAGGGTTAACGTGGGAGGGTTTCCCTGCTTTAGGAATAAAGACTACTTTTGCCATTCTCCAGGCTTTGGGAATATATCTCAGCCTTAGACAGCTTGTCAGAATGATTTCCAATGGTGGAATGATCATGTCTGAGCATTTTTGTAGTTCGGCCGGGATGATTCCGTCTGGTCCTGGAGATTTATATGGATCAAAGCTATCTATGGCCCATTGCAGTTTATCCCGCGTTATTAGATCAACTAAATCGCTTGTAGAAGCTTGAGACTCTGATGTTAAGTCGTTAAGTATGTTAGAGCTACCTGGAAAGTGGGTGTCTAATAGCAGATTCAGAGATTCTTCATCTGTGATAGTCCATGTGCCTGCATCTGTCTTTAAAGCACTGGGTATTGTTGGACTTTTTGAGAGAATTTTCCTGAGTCTTGAGGCTTCTGAAGTATTTTCTATTTTGCCACAAAAATTTCTCCAAGAAGACCTCTTACTCTTCCTTAATTCTTTTTTATATTGCTTTAGAGCTTGTTTGTATAAGTCCCAGTCAGAAGGAGATCTAGTGTACTTAGATCTATTGAAGAGTTTGCGACAACTCTTTCTGAATGGTTCTAGTTCTTTACGCCACCAATGAGGTTTCTTTTTTCCCTTTATAATGGTTATAGGGCATGAAATTCTCATTGATTCATTGAAGGCTTCAGTGAGATGATTCACAGAAAGGTCTAGTTCATCTTTACTGGAGGAGCTTTTAAGAAGGTTGTAATCAAGTAATTGTGTTAGTACCTCCCTATATCGTTCCCAGTTTGTATTACGGTGATTGCGAAAACCCGTAGATATGTTTGCCACATCTCTGAGCTCAAACTGAATGTATTTGTGGTCAGAGAAGGAATTCTCTTTTGAGACATGCCAGTTTGAAATCAGATTGTGGATCGAGTCAGAGGTAAGTGTAATATCAAGTACCTCTTTCCTATTCTTGGTTACAAAAGTGGGTTCATTACCAATATTACTTATGAGTAGGTTAGTGCTTAGTAAGTAATCAAATAAGGACTCACCTCTCTCATTTATGTCCGAGCTACCCCATACCGTGTGATGAGCGTTAGCGTCCGATCCAATTAGGAGACCAACTTGTTTCGATTGCGCGTCCGCAATTGCCTTCCTCAAGGTGTCACCTGGAATTGGGCTGTCGTGGCCAAGATAGGAGGATATGAGCCAGTAGGTGGCTTTATCCGTTGTTAAGACAGCGGTGGTTGTGTCCTTGTCGCTGTAATTGGGGAGTAAAAATACATTTAAGTCATTTTTTACTAACATACATGACCTTGGTTCACCTTTCTCCGATGCATGCAGTAGCTTATAACCAGGAGTCCGGAGGCCTCTGATGATGGAGTTTGAGACCCACGGCTCCTGTATCAAGACGATGTCATCCTTGTTCGCGTGCAGTCGGAGTATGAGGTTATTTGTGGCCATGATGGCGTGATGGAGATTCTGTACTAATCGCAGCATTGCTACTATTAGTCAGATTAACCTCCACCACAGTATTATCGGCGTTTTCATCGTCTGAGGAGGAATGAAGTAGGTCTTCCTCACTCAGAGTGATGCCTAAGGTGGCGTCTTCAGTCTCCATGTCGGAGTTACTGTCGACTGTAAGTTTTGCCTCCACGTCGGATGGCTTGTTTGGGGCTGTGGAGGTCGATGGTTCCACTTGTGGTATTGCATCGACCTCCATTATTGGTGGTAGTGAAGCGTTTCCTTCCGCTGAAGGGGCTTCTGTGGGGGGCGTGTTAAGCGAATCTTCGTCTTTCTTGTAGATTCGGATCACGATTTCATCGAAACCATACCTAATCACGCCTTTGGTCGCGGCCAGTGGAGCCAGTGATTCCCTATTGATCAACACGAGAGCTGATCTATAGTGACCCACCGTCTCCTTCTCAACCTTTGGGACTTTCCAGTCGTGCGTAGGCAGGTTCGGATTACTCGCTTTGATCAATTTCATGATCATATCCGGGCAGTTGTGTAGAGCCGGGACCATTATTCGTGCTCTTGGCCGGCAAGGAATATTCTCCCTTGTTACAACCTCGAGCTTGGCACCCGGCCAGACTTCTGGCAAGCCATTGACAGCAGCCCTGTACAGATCGAAAGATCTCTGATCACCACAGGCGATGAGTTTGATACGATTTTGGTACCATCCTGCATCGGCTGTGTCTGGGAGAGGTCCCGGATTCTCCTCGATGACAGATAAAAATCTGAAACCGAGGTGAGCCTTGACGCTTGCCCATTGATCATGAGAGATGTTACCATCCACATGACCCCTGTCAATGACCGTCTATGATCTTACCTTTTAGCGCGTCGCTAAAGGAAAGATCCTTATTGAAGGCTGTTGTGCTGTTCGGATGCACCTTCTGCCTTTTTGGTTCGGGCTTGTCGCCCTCGAAAGACCTATTGCGCTTTGATGTTGAGTCGCTGCAGGTCTGTTTGGTGATATTGCTAAGAAAGCCACTAGCCCACTCGAGTTTTCGCGTTTGCTCCGGGGTTCTTTCCGCCGCCGGTATAACACCGACTGCGGCTAGAATCCTCTCAGCATTGCGTTGGTCTCGTTTGGCTAGTGACTTCCTGGACTTCTTGCTGGCCGACCCAGAGCTATGTCCGTGTGACACAGTTGTGGGTCCACCACCAGAATTCGTCGCTGCCGATACCAATCGGGGTGTGCCCTCACCTTTTGAGCCAATTCCACATGTCGCAGATTTTGTCTCTCCGGATGGGGTGTCCCTTCTTGGGGTCGCTTGCGACGTCCTAGCAGGAGCGGGGAGGGGTTGGGGTGTGGAATTACCGCCCTTGGGACAGCCGAGCGTCACAGCTGTTCCACTGACGGGTACTTCCTTCAAGTATAGGTTGCGGCTAGTAGAGGGAGAAGGACTCCCGCTACTAGTGGCAACCACAGGGTTGCCAACACGTTCACACCTCTGAGTAGGCTCGACAGCCTTTCCAGTGGATGTGACCGCATTGGCAGCCATGGCGCGATTTTTGTTGTTATTTTTAAAAATTTTTCTGTTTGATGTTTTGTTTTGTTTCATTTTTGTTCCCACGAGTAGGGCGGAAAGACGGTCAGCCCCGGCAGAGCCGCTTGCCGGGGTAAGGCAGAAATATGACGGACCTTGCCACAGCATCCGAAAGAGCTCGTTAATGGCTGGTTTATCCCCCAGCCTTTCATTCTTCGGCACGGTTTTCGTACAAGTACGCTCACACCACCACTGAAATTAGGAACCTCTAAACTATGATTGAATTGGGTTTCCGAACGTTGCACTATTGAGGAGTTACAACAATTCGGCTACCCAACTCAACCTTAGCTAATCACCATCCTGCCAAAAACGCACAGGACTTCTGTAGTGATCATTGCCCGCCTGGCACCCACTTGGAGGGTTTGAATGAGGATTTTGCCAAGCCAAGGGTGTTGGAATTATTTAGAAATAAATCTATATATTTTTTAGGTGTGTCATGAAATTGTTCTTGTGACAAGCGTTCTGCAAAGCTACTATGACTTGACTTGTTCTTTGTTCTTTTTGGAGTAGTATTATTACTATCGACGGAAAAAATTGGTGAATCATCATCATCAATAGAAGTTTTGGGGGTGGTGAATTCTTCATGAAAATGTTTCTTCTTATCATAATCATTTTCTTGTGATTGAGGATGTTCAAAATTGAGTTTTATTTTCTTAAAAGGACCATTTATAAGGTTATGTTGATCTTGTTTGATATTTGATTTTTTTACTAATTCGTTTAGTGATTTCGTAAGAGGTTTAAGAGTTTCTTCAATTTGAGTTTCGTAAGCTTCCCTACCGATCTTAAGAGCTTTGTATTTCTTTCGTAGAGCATCTGTAGTTTTATTTAATTCCTTTGTTAGTCTTACATCTATATTCATCATAATGTAAACATTTATTTCTTCCTACAGAGGCAAGTGGTTAATAAGTTTCGAAGTTGTTGAAAGAATCGTTCAAAAGTTTTTAAACTGAATTTGATATTGAGATTACTGGTCTTAACTGAAGAATACTGGGTCTCAATCTGGGTGGAACTGCTTTTTACTGCTACTATCTGCTCGCTATACTGCTCTGTACTGTTCTCATAGAACATTTCTATACATATGGTATTAAATCAAAAGTGTTATTTGTTTTATAACTTAAGAAAACAGTCAAAGCCTTTTCTATAACGACCTTCATTCAAAGGACTATCCTTGTCAATTACCACAAATCCGTAATTTGTCTTCCAACATTCTGCACAAACTATTCGGAATGTATTAAATACTTTAATAAACAAACCACCTCTTGAACTACATTTACCTGGTTATCAATACTGTGGACCTGGAACAAAACTCCGACAACGTCTAGCTCGAGGGGATCCGGGAATTAATTTGCTTGATCAAGCGTGCAAGGAACACGATATATCTTATTCTAAATTTAAAAATACATCTGATCGACACATTGCCGATAGGATTTTAACTGAAAAAGCTTGGCAACGAGTTCAATCCGGAGACGCTAGTATAGGTGAAAAGGCAAACGCACTATTGGTTACCAATATTTTGAAGGCAAAAACAAAATTCGGTATGGGTTGTTCTAAGAATAAAGACAAAAAGCCTAAGAAAAAAGCGAAAAATAAAAAAGAAAACGACAATAAGTCAAATTTAGATAAAAATGCTAAGCAACTCTCATTTAGAAAAATAATAACAGTTATTGGAAATAATATTAAACGTAAAAAACCCTTCAACCTGGAAAAGGCAATCCAAATAGCCATATCATCTGCTAAGAAAACAGTAAGAAAAAACAGTAATAACATTAAGACACCCAGAGTTATTTCTGTACCGAAAATTGGTGGTGTAATTCCATTTCTTGTACCGTTGTTTGCTGGACTTTCAGCTCTTGGAGCTTTAACGGGAGGTGCTGCAGGCGTAGCAAAAGCTGTCAACGATATTAGCATTGCTTAAAAAGATTTAGAGGAGAAAAAGTGTCATAATCAACAAATGGAATCCATTGCAGTAGGCCAGGGCTTATACCTTAAACCTTATAGAAAAGGGTTTGGACTTTATTTAAATCCACAGCCAAAAAACTTCTAAGTTCGCTACCCAATCGTGCATTAAATTAAATAGATTTGAGAAATTTTGCAAGGAAATTCATTCCGAATTTTCGAGGAGTTTTCATGAGAGATAATTTACCAAAAACTAAACCTTTGAAAAACGAGTGTGGAATTGTAAATCTAGACTCATCAATTGGCCCTGGAACACACTGGGTAGCGTATTATAAAAAAGGCAACCAAATTGAATATTTTGATAGTTTTGGAAATCTTCAACCTCCTATTGAAATTATTAATTATTTGGGTGAAAAAATTAATTATAATTATACAAAATACCAAGATTATGACTCTTTTAACTGTGGTCATTTATGTTTAAGATTTTTATATGAATGTTATTTTCAATAAATAAAGAGTTTTATATACAATGACTTTCATTATGTTTTTCATCATCATGGCAATGACACTTACACTGAGCGGGAGAACTTCCCTTCTATCAGCTGAATATTTTCCACCGCTGAACCTGGACAAAGACTATGTTTGTGGATTGATTGATTTTCACACGTACAACTCTATACCGAATGTTGATGCGAATAATAATTTGTTTCATGTGGGCGAATATGAAATTGAAATACCAATAGGATCGTATGAAATTGATGCTATTGCAGAATATATATCCGAAGAATTATTATTGCGAAAATCCTCCATTATTATTGAAATAGAAGCAAATAATAACACAATGGAATGTCAAATCCGATGCAGCGAGAACATATATTTCAATAAAAACAGAACCATAGGAAAATTATTGGGTTTCAGTAAACGTGTTCTCGAAGGTAATAAAACTCATTTGTCAGATTTACCTGTTGACATAAACAAGGTAAATGTAATACGAGTCGAGTGTAATATCATTACTGGCTCTTATTTTAATAATACTCCTATGCATACAATACATGAACGGAAATGAAGGAGAAACTAAGAATACCAAAATTTCTCTGGAGGACTTAAGATTACATTTTTCAGGATTGCTAAATAACTCTTCAGAACAACTAGTATGGAGTTATGCGACACCACATGCTGAAGATGATATCCTGGATGCGCAGATAACGGTTTTGGAAGTAGAAAGGGTACTAGAGTCGCTTAAAGATGGCAAAGCAGCTGGCACAGACGGGATTCCCGCAGAGTTCTTCAAATATACTTCCACCGAATTTAAGCAAAAACTGGCGCAAGCACTCAATATCGTCTTTAGTTTTGCTGTACATCCCGATTGCTTCGATGAGGCTATTATATGGCCAATACTTAAAAAAGGTGACCCAAACAACCCAGCAAACTATAGGGGAATATCATTTCTTAATGCAAGTTTGAAGATTTACACTTCAATACTAAATAGAAGGCTTATTAACTGGGTAAATTTAAACAACAAACTGAGCGAGTATCAGTCAGGGTTTCGGAAAGGGTATTCTACAGCCGATAACATTTTTATTCTTGGATGTATAATACGAAGCAAACTCAACCGTAATGCTAAACTTTATACCTTTTTCGTTGACTTCAAAGCTGCATTTGATACAGTTGACAGAAAAACGCTGTTCTATAAACTTTACAACTTAGGTGTATCATCCAAGTTTGTTAAAGCACTGGAAAAACTTTACAATCAAACTACAGCTAGCATTCATAATAGATGTGGCAAATCAAAAGACATCCAAATAAATCGAGGACTACGTCAAGGATGCAATCTCAGCCCATTATTATTTGCGTTATTTCTTGATGACTTGGTTGATTGGCTTCCTTGTGGAGTGGAGTTTGAAAGCTTAAAAATAAAAGTAATTATGTATGCTGATGACATTGTCATTTTGGCAGAGTCCCCAGCTTCACTTCAGCTTATGATCAATAGGCTACATGATTATTGTAAAAAATGGGGACTGGAAGTAAATTCTGCAAAATCTAAGATAATGGTATTCCAAAATGGTGCAGGACGGACCGCAAGAGGAGAAAACTGGAGATATGATGGAGTAGTATTGGAAGTAGTCAAGGATTATGTTTATCTGGGAATGACTCTAACGTTTAATTTGAACATGGACAAACATCTCAAAGCCAAGGCCGATACTGCTAGAACGGCTATTTGCTCCAACTGGAAGAAAATTTTCAATAATAACAATATATCAACAAACGCCAAATATGAAGTTTTTAACGCAACTGCAAAAGCAGTTCTGTTTTATGGAGCGCAGATCTGGGGTGCTCGGAAATACGAAACTGTTGAAAATTTGCTTTGATTCTTCCTTAGAAAAGTATTTCTCCTCCCTCTTAGTACGCCTAGGTACATGTATCATTTGGAAACAGGGCTTTCGACACTCTTTGTGTCAACATTGAAGCTGAGCGCAGACTATTTGATACATGTGATTAATATGGACCGAAACCGATTGCCAAATATTATGTTGAGAAGTGTCATGCGTCGAAAAACTGGGTTCTACAAGGATTGGATTGATCTTGCTGCAAATAGTGGTATTATTCTAGAACTGAATGGATGTACTGGTCTCCAGATGAAAAAAGCACTCTACGAGGTTATCCAATCGACCGATGAAAATGAAAGGAACACATTCATAGAGCAGGCGAGAGCATCTTCGGAAAGGGACATTTATTCGAAACTTAATTATAATCTAAATGAACATAATTACTTTAGGCTCGATTTTTCAAGAAAAACTATTGGAACTATTTTTAAAGTAAGAGGTGAACTTCTTAACCTAAATTATATGCCTCACAGAAACGATTTGGTTAATATTTGCTCCTTATGCAATATGGGAGAGAACGAAAACACTATCCACTTCATCGGTGTATGTCCAATATTAAAGGAGCTAAGGAAACTCTTTTTTGGAAAAAGTTATCTAAGCGACAGTGAAACAAAAAGTTACCTAAATGGAGAAAATTGGTTGCTGATCCAAAAATATACCACCGAGGCGATGATCTATAGAAGAAGAATCATAGATGAAAATTTTTAAACTACCTACTTTTTTTTGTATTTGTGTGGTTACTAAAAGTCATGTTTCTCCTTGGATTTTGTAAATAATCTTAAAGTAGCAAATTTTCATTTGTCAGTAAAAGTAATTAAAGTAATTTTGTTTCGACTAAACTAAAAGTCACAACTACTCTCCTTTTTATTGTTTAATTGAATTAAAAGTAAATTATGCTACAAGTCAATAAGTACCAATTACTTGAAAAAACTAAAAATTGTATCATTTTAATTTGAATATAAAATTAAATAACATTGTCACTCGGGCAGACGACATTTTTGTCATGCCTTATTTTTTATTCCTTAAACCAAAAAATGTATGTAACAAGAACCTTAAAATTATTGAATAAAAATATCTATCTATCTATCTATCTATCAATACATGAATTCTCACCAGAAACAGGGTCAGGGTATAAAATCATTGAAGTTCCAAAAAATGTCATCTATCTACCTGTGAGTGTCAAACGAATAAGTACTATAACATTAAAACTAGTGGACCAGAACGGAGACTTAATAAATTTTAGAGGAGAAAGAATAACTGTTCGATTACATTTAACCCCAATATTAGAATAATGATAATCTACAATAATTATATAACAGATATCAAAGGTAACCATTTAACTAGTTCTTCCCGAACATCAACACTGTCAACACCTAAGTTATCACCTGAAAATAAAGCCTATCTTCTGTCACTGGGATTTAAATTAAAATAAATTTACAATATGAACGATATATTAAATATTACTCAAGGACCCATCTTTGATAATAGCATATCTAAGTTTGAGTACCATTGTTACTCTCCATTTCTTCAGTCCTTCAATCCGAGTGATGAAATACGTATTCCCATACAACAACAAGACTTATGTATATTACCTAGTGAAAGCTATATTTATAAAAGGGAGTCTAACAAAAGCAGATGGAACTGTTTCAGCAGGAAAATTAACTAATAATGCAATGGCTTTTCTTTTTGAAGAAATACAATATGAACTGAATGGAGTAAACATTGACAACAATAAAAATGTGGGAATAACATCGACCTTAAAAAATTATATTTCTTTAAACGAAAATGAAAGTAAGAGCTTGGAAAATGGATCATGGACTGGGGATAGCAGTTTTTCTCTTGCATCGGGTACTTTTAATTTTTGTATAAAATTAAAATATCTGTTATAGGATTTGCTGAAGATTATAAAAAGATCATAACAAATGCAAGACATGAATTGATTTTAATTCGTACTCGATCTAATGAGAATGCTTATTTTTCTAAAGATAACGAAGAATTAAAACTTTCGATTTTTAAACTGCAGTGGAGAGTACCACACATTACCTTATCTGATTCGAATAAACTTACATTATTGAAACAAATACAATCAAATCCAATTCAAATTCATTTTCGAAATTGGGAAATGTACGAATATCCAACACTACCAACCACCACTGATCATGTATGGACAGTTAAAACTTCAAGTCAGCTTGAGAAACCAAGATATATTATCATTGCTCTACAAACTGATAGAAAAAATCAACGAAATAAAGATGCTAGCATATTTGATCATTGTGATGTGAGCAATGTAAACGTACATTTAAATTCCGAATCTTACCCTCGCGAAGATTTAAATGTTAAATATAAACTGGATCGATATGCTATTCTCTATGAAATGTATAGTAAATTTCAACAATCGTATTATCAACAACAATCAAATCCACTTTTATCGCGACAAGAGTTTAAAGATATCGCCCCAATTCTGGTTATTGATTGTTCTCATCAAAATGAGTCAATCAAAACTGATCCTGTGGATGTAAAAATTGAACTTAAAACATTAACTTCGATTCCTGCTTCAACAACTATGTATTGTTTAATACTTCATGATCGCATAATCGAGTACAATCCATTGACTGGGGAAGTTAACAAACTTATTTAAATTGGTGTCATAATCTATATTTTTTCAGTGGAAAAAGTGCATTTGCTTAGAACAGATCTAAACATGGATACCTGTTTTTTAGACTTTCAAGGAATGAACAATGAGTTTATCTTAAAGGAAATGGCTGTGCTTTTTAATGGATATCACCAACATTTCATACTTACTCCACCATTTCACTCTAACTTTCTTTCGTCACCCCTCAAAAGACAAGCTCATTGGTTGCGCGAGTATCATCATGGTTTTTCCTGGGATGGAGGAGATACAGATTTTTGCAAAGTTAAGTCATATCTTCGAAAAAAAATTAAAAATGTTGTTTACGTCAAGGGTAAAGAAAAGAAACATTGGCTACAAAAACTTATTAATAACGAAAATGTTGAAGTCATTAACCTTGAAGATCTTAACTATAAGTGTCCTAATTTAAAAGAACTAAAAAGAATTTATCCAGATATAACTTTGAAATGTTGGTATCATGGAAAAATATGTGCACTCCAGAATGTTTATCTTTTGAGCAGATACATTAAAGAAGCTAAAAATTGTAATTAATATTTTCAAATAAAACAAAAAACTTTTTGCTTAAAATTTTAAATTATTTTTTTATTTTAATATTTGCATAAAGTGCGAGTTTTTATTACTATAATGATTATTATGATGATGATGATGATGGTGGGATTGGTTTTTTTCTTTTATATCCGTACGGCAGAGAACTGTGATCGTCGAAAAATTGACGTTTTTCAGCTCTTGGTTTATATGTCTTGACTTCTTCTACAGTAACTACCTGATGTTCTATGGTACGTCGTATATTGTTAGACTTTATGACAATACTTACATCAGAATCTTCTTGTATAGAAGAATTTAAAACCGATTCTTTTATTGAATCGAAATTAATTTTTTGGGAAGATTCATAATTGAGGAAGATACCCTTCACTTTACAGACAGTGTGTTCTTTTTTATCCTTTGTGCTGTATACTTTGTAAGAATAATTTTTTGGTCCACCACTTACAAATTCGGTAATGTAACTTCCTTGACCATAGCAATCCAGTTCGTTTGTCATATCACTGATAAAGTCTCCAGTAGGTGGATCGAATTCTCCTTGACGACAAACATAAATAACGGAATCAGTGTCGTAGTACAAAACTCTTTCCTGAAGTTTTTCTAAGTAGCTATATAATTTCAGGCGAGCTTGAGTTGTGGTATATGCGGCAATAGAAACATTAACAGTTGATAGAGTTTCAACTGCTTCTTCTTTCATTTCGAAACTTATCACAATATTGTTTTCATTAATTAGTAGAATTTGTGAAACTTCTATAGATGGATGAGTAAGCAAATCAAACAAATCTGAAGGATTATTAATAATACAGGTTTTTTGTTGATTTTCTCTTTGTCCAAATTTACCCCAAAAAGAATTTAAAATCAGCTTGGCAAGTGATCTCTTGCCAGGATTATCTGTTATTTCGGAGTATTCCAACTTGATTTTTTCCTTCTCGAGAAAATCCGTAATATATTTGTTTTTATCCTCTTCAGATAAACATATATTTGGCCACCCTGAAGCTTCTTGCTTTATTTTAAGGTATTTATTCATCATTGAGGTAAATAATCCTTCAGAACCTGTAGTAGGGTTATATTGGATTACTTCGTATTCCCAAATTTCCATTATAGTTAGTAGCTTATAACCCATTTCAATAGCTTTTACTACTTCGTCAATCACCCATGTTCCTAACAAGGCCCTCTGATCATCAGAATGGGTACAAACTCTTTCCTTAGTTTTTTTCACTGCTACAGGTTCTACACAATGAAAACATTGTTCTGTTTTTGGGGTAAGACAGGGTGAAATAAGTTTTCTGGTGGCAGAATTTTACATTTAATGAGCCCATTGATGCCATCAAGTTGCATATTAGAGCAAATATCATCATTACTTGTATGAACTTTTGGATGTCCAACGGGAAACTTCCCTTTTTTACATACCCAGGGGTATAGTGAACATACATCAATGTATTTTATTTGCTCACCTTCCTTACACTTGTAATAATTAAATGAATTCCCAGTTCTTCCTCCATAGAAACCATCTCGTGGATTTAACGGGGTATTCTGTACTAGTGGGTGATTGTTTAAGAAATGTAACTCTTCATCTTTTAGAAAACTTAGTTGGGTCTCAAATTCACAACTCCACTTTTCGATCACTTCATAATTAAACGATCTCAAACGTGCTGTTTTGGCCATTGTTCTCTCGTATCTGTAATTCAACGTATCGTGTTGTTCTTTATCAGATAGAGGATCGTCTCGTTTATGTTTTAGACAAGCAGGATGACCGTGATAGTAGCAACCATGAAACTCAAAAACTTGTTTATTTTCTTCGCAGAAACCATCGACTTTAACTCCGTTAATTATGGCTTCGCGTCCTTTAGCAGCATGTTTTATGTTGATTTTTCGACTTTGCTCTTCCAAAATCAACCACTTAATTGCTTCCGTTGACTGATTATCGACGCACCTAATATTGAGAAAAAACACATTTGTTTTAACATTTATTTTAGATATTGTATTCATTTAAATAACAATTTACCTGTATCCATTTTTGGGTATTAACCCAATAGTGTTCGGCTGTAGAAAATTTCTTCGGTACACCAGATTGCATGAAGAAGCTATAGTCGTAGCTTCTAAGAATGGCTCAATATTACTTTCAATAAGAAAAAAACGTCTGAACTTCAGACAAGCCTCAGTCAGGATATTGACATCACTGATGCAATACTCCAAAAGTTCACGTTGGAGTTCAAAAATGTCATTTTTATGTTCTCCGCACCATTTTAGAAATACTTCAAGTTCTTCTGCTTTCATAGTATTCGGACTGTAGAATTCTAAGGCTGGTAACTTCCCGACATAGTTTCTATTTCCTCTTGTATTGAACAAATGAGGAAAATATCCTTTTTCCAATTCCGACGATAGCTGGAAGGTTTTCGGTAGCTTAGAGAGAGCCATCGGGAAATAATTTAAGGAATCTATAAACTTAATATTTCCTATTATCATTAATATTATTTTACTGCCTCGCATGATTAATTCCGGACTTAAATTTGTTTCATTCAGTATATAATTTAATATAAATTGATGGTCATAAGATTGTCCGTTATGCGCTAATACAATGACGTTTTTAAATTTTTGTCGAACATTCAGAATATGTTTTAAGAATTTGGGGATAATTTTTCCTTCTTCTTCTTCTTCCTGAACAATGTTCAATGAATGCCCACACTTATTACAAAAGGTCAAATTTGGGATATCAAAACATTCATAACACTTTTGTTTAAAAACACACAAATTAGGCTCATGTATTTTCACCTGAGTATTATAAGTATCATCTGCAATAGATATGGTTTTTTCACCGATAACTCTCTCTTGACGACTCTCTAAATCATAAAAAATGTAAAGAGTGTCTTTACATCTAGGTAATCTACTATCGGGAAGTATATAGCACAAATGATCTTCTTCCACGTGCTTACTACATAATTTACAGTAGTATTCGCCACAGATATGAGTTCGATTGCCACTATATGTTTTTAAACATAGTATGCATCTTTTAACTTGTTCACAAATATTGTTTCCTTTTGAGCTGCCTGCCTTGTGTTTGTCGAAACAGTTTTTCCCTCTAAAATTTCGATTACAATCTACACAATTAATTTCATTTGCAATTTTCGGGCACGGAGGTGTGTTTTGACATTGTGGACATGTTTTTTGACACCTATGTTTGCTCTTCATATTGTAGGGTACATGGCAATCATCGCAATAATAACTGCAACAGAATGCAGCAGTTAAGGACGTTATTAAATTAAAGTGATTATTGTGGTAGATTAAATTGATTTTTTTTTTCTCATCATTATCACCTTCAAATATGATATCACGCCCTTTTGTTCCGTGGTTATACACCGTTATTTTGTATTCCTTTAAATGTTGTTGGAATATTTTTAATTCCGGAATGCCACACCCTTCAGGGGGTATATTTATGTGTGCCTCATTAATTAGTTTTAAGGCATTCTTTGTTTGAATTTTTCCAATATCTCTTCTTATTTTTTAATGATTACCGCAATCATTGCTAGAATATAAATTTTTTTCTCACATATGTATGTAGGCATATAAACCCATTAAACAAAATACAAACCACAAATTACAATGAATCATAAAAAAAAACATATTGTGATAACACCCATTACACATTTCTATAACTCACACTGGCACGCGCTCCTAACCACAAAACATCAATACTGATAAGCCATACACAACCATTCTTTAAGTATTTTAATCCGCAGAATTATTTTCTTTAATCTGTGAAATTCCCATACATATTTTTTTATGAAACCACAATTTCTATTTACGACAAAATATAGAACATTTGCACATCTAATCTGTGAAATTCCCATACATATTTTCATGAAACCACAGTTTCTATTTGTGACAAAATATAGAACAGCCAATGAATCATAAAAAAACATATTGTTTTTTCTACTTCCCCAATTAATGTTCTCTATATATCAGAGCTGTTCTAAAAATAAACACTTAAGCCAAACGTTCTAGCTTTTTTTTAATGATTACCGCAATCATTGCTAGAATATAAATTTTTTTCTCACATATGTATGTAGGCATATAAACCCATTAAACAAAATACAAACCACAAATCATGAATCATAAATTATACATCATGCAGTACATTAAAACATTTCTTATCATCTATCCACATGCCACAGACAAAATATAGAACAACTGCGCGTCCGAAAAAATGTGTTTCCAGCGGACATTAGATTTTTTCTTTTTTTTACTGATAAGCCATACACAACATTCAAAGGTTGCCGACCTCTTAACCACGCGCTCCTAAACATTTCTTATCATCTATCCACGCGCCACAACAACAACAAACACATTGTAAGTATTCTTAATCACCTCTCTCACTCAAACATAGTGCTGTCTCTTTCTTACGCCGAATTCCCAGCCCACAGTGCCCCCATTCCTACTACTGCCTCTTGCGAGGAATTGACAAATCCTCCAAGACAAATTCTTGTCATGAAAAGTGCTTTCTTAAATTAACAGTTAGGAATCGGCTTAAAACTGTAGGTCCCCTCCATCCCTGACAACAGGAATGGTTAAGAGTTTTAAGCAAAAACACTATATGAAGATATATATCCTTCGTACGTATCACCTTCCAAAACCGGATTTATTAGTGTATTTTTGGTTGAAGTCAATAGACCCTAGTTCTCAATGGACTCTTGTGCCATTATTTTTACTTTCACAAGTTTCACACATAGATACAATGGGCGCATTCATTAAGCTAGTCAAAATTCAACTAGCTTTGTGAATGCAAAACTACACTACAAAGCTAGTCAATCCGGAATTGTTATATTATTGACAAATGGAAATATATAAAATAAGAAACATTTTTGATTTAATAACTTTAAATATTTAAATGTTTTGTGTTTTGTCCAACACTAATGAACACATCTAATTCATAAAGTGGTTAAATGTGTGGGTGACATTTCCCGGCAAAGCTCCTTATTTAATTATATTTATTTGTGAAACAAGCAACATTTTTTGTTGAAATCTACATCTTTTCATCGACATTACAAATACAAAAATGGGTTTTGGTAGGGTGATACGTACTAAGGATTTATATCTCCATATAGAGTGCTTTTGCTGTTGCCCTTACATTGGGCTTATTCATAAGGCTAGTTACTACGTAGTCAAAAAACAACTAGCTTTGTGAATGCAAAATTGCACTACAAAGTTAGTCAATCCGAACTGTTCTATTAATGATATATGCAAACATATAAAAAAAGAAACATTTGTGTTTTGAGAACTTTAAAGATTAAATTTTTTATTAAATAAAATCAAATCAAATATAAGATATAATACGAGTGATTAATATTTGTATTAAAATACTGAACGATTTATTTAATTTTAAATCCTCGAGTCGTTACCGAGTAGCTGATTGTGAAACGTCAAAATCAGGGTGCACTAACTTTGTAGCGGAAAATTTTACACTATGTCGGAGGGGAAATTTCAACTCATTTTGTAGTTGTATTTAGCCAATCAGAATGCCTTTACTGCGAAACCGCTATTTTAGTGAATGCCCCAGTTCTCGTTCTAGGATACCTATAAACTGGAGCTCTAGTCATTTTACTGTTTTGTTTTACATGTTGACGTTATACAGGGTGTCCCATAAGTAATGGTCCAAACTGTATATGCTGAATGGTCAAGTCATGACCTACCAGAACTTGGTAACTTGTCTATACCGCATCCTAACGGTTTTCGAGTAACGGTTGTTTTAATTAAATTTTCAAAAACACCTACTTTTAGTCGGTTTTTCAATCACCCTGTCCACAAATAATTTTTGTTTTTACTGTTATGTTAATATTTTACAATTTTGAATAAACATTTAATATTTTTGCATTTAAAAAATTTAAATTTTCGGCATTATTTTGCAAAATATTGATAGTTAAAATCATATTCTTATCAAACTTAATTTTTTACATCGAACTTTAAAACATTTTTATTAAAAAAAATCATATTACACAATACTAGTTATCGTTTTTAAAAACCTACTTGATTTTTTAGCTTTTCAAAAAAGTATAAAACATCACAAAGCTAGTTTTGGTTCAAAAGTTATAAGCATTTCAATTTAATAAGTCACGTTTAAAAAACAAATATAAAAAGAAAAAAATGTGTTTCTGTTAGAATTTGTATCACATCACCAAAGACATCTTGTTTCCAATTCATTGAACTAGGCTCAGCAATGGCGATTTTTTCTTTATCAAGCAGCGCTTATGAACGACTACTACTACTTCTAGTACTTGCACTAACGCTTTTATTATTTAAACCGGAAATAATATGGCTGTTTGTATTATCGCCGTTTTTAAACCAATGAAGTTGTTAAGCTATAATAGTGCGGTACTTTATTTATTTCATAAAGAAGAAATAATTTAAGAAAATAACTAAAAATGTCTTACACGTCACGAAGAAGCGTATGTAAAAGATTCGGATTTCTGTTTGGTATTTTCAAAAGTAATACTTACTAAGCGGAGATATTTAACCAAGTTCTTTCTTATAGGGCTCACCCAAAAATTTATCAATATCAGTTTTGCAATGAAAACTATTGTAGTACCCGTGGTCTGGGTTCAAACCCTTACCTAGGTCACCTATTTTTTTTCACGGGTACTGCCTTTGGCCGGGAATTGACAAATCCTCAAAGAGTACCTAATTTAAAACATGAAAAGTGCTTTTTCAAACTAGCTGTTCGAATTCGCTTTAAAACTGAAGGTTGCCTCTATCCCTGAGAACATTACTCGCACACAGAAATGGTTGAATGCAATTTATGAAACTATTTGTTTCATTTTGAAAACAGGGATTTGAAATTGGTAAGAGGCCAGAAGAGGAATATCATCTAATAATACACAGATTCTGTTTTCCAAAAATTCTAAATAATTTTCATTATTTATTGTGTCGGGCAATTCAAAGGGTCCTATGATTTGCCCATTTAATATTCCACACCACAAATTAATTTTAAATTGGTATTGAGATCTTCCTTTTCGTATTAAATGTGGATTTTCTTCCTGCCAATTGTGAATATTGTGCATATTCAAATATCCATCTTGTTTAAAGGATGATTCATCATTCCATAAAATTTTGTCAACGAAATCAGGATCTTCTCGGCTTTTATCATAATTTGGCAGAACTCAACTCTTTTAGGGAAATCCCTTGGTAACAAGGCCTGGCCACGTTGCAGGTGAAAAGGGTGCAGGTTGATCTGCTTCAGAATCCTCTGAACAGTAGATTTGGGTATCCCAGTTGTACTCTCAATGGCTCTAGTAGAAGTACTTGGATTATTTACAATTTCCCTCAACACAACTTCGTCATTGAGATGGTGTTGGGGCCTTCCAATCCTTCCACTGCCAGGGATTATACCCAATGGTCAGGACTGCTGCTCTTGCATTTCCCCCACGTCCGCCATAAATAAAATGCACCATAGCATATTCACGTGACGTGTAAGACATTTTTAGTTATTTTCTTAAATTATTTCTTCTTTATGAAATAAATGAAGTACCGCACTATTATAGCTTAACAACTTCATTGGTTTAAAAACGGCGATAATACAAACAGCCATATTATTTCCGGTTTAAATAATAAAAGCGTTAGTGCAAGTACTAGAAGTAGTAGTAGTCGTTCAGAAGCGCTGCTTGATATAGAAAAATCGCCATTGCTGAGCCTAATTCAATGAATTGGAAACAAGATGTCTCTGGTGATGTGATAAAAATTCTAACAGAAACACATTTTTTTCTTTTTATATTTGTTTTTTAAACGTGACTTATTAAATTGAAATGCTTATAACTTTTGAACCAAAACTAGCTTTGTGATGTTTTATACTTTTTTGAAAAGCTAAAAAATCAAGTAAGTTTTTAAAAACGATAACTAGTATTGTGTAATATGATTTTTTTTAATAAAAATGTTTTAAAGTTCGAAGAATATGATTTTAACTATCAATATTTTGCAAAATAGTGCCGAAAATTTAAATTTTTTAAATGCAAAAATATTAAATGTTTATTCAAAATTGTAAAATATTAACATAACAGTAAAAACAAAAATTATTTGTGGACAGGGTGATTGAAAAACCGACTAAAAGTAGGTGTTTTTGAAAATTTAATTAAAACAACCGTTACTCGAAAACCGTTAGGATGCGGTATAGGCCAGTTACCAAGTTCTGGTAGGTCATGACTTGACCATTCAGCGTATACAGTTTGGACCATTACTTATGGGACACCCTGTATATTGCAAATAATTTTCGAGTTGAATTTATCAACCTTAGCACGACAGATACCACACTATACATTATGTTTCACGATAACAATTGAAATGTTGATATAAATTGTGAGAAATTGATTTTTTTAAATGTATTTGTTTTTTAATTTTTACTTGTTTAAAATAAAATTAATCATTTTTCAAAATAATATTTTCTTTTTTAGGGAAGTTAATTCCGGGAAGCCCTGCTGACCGTTGTGGAGACTTAAAAGTTGGCGATCGAATTGTAGCAGTCAATAAAATAGATATAGCAGGCATGAGTCATGGGGACGTCGTTAATCTCATTAAAGAATCAGGCTTGCATGTTCGACTGACAATTGGGTCACCAAAAGAAGATAACCCCATACTTAGTCCATCACAATCATCACCCGTGTTGACACAACTTAAGGGTGATACTCCCACATATTTTGACAGAACCCACATAAGTCAATACCCACAATTATGACTCTGAGATTTAAGAATTCGGTTATATAAAAGCTTCCTACTAGAAGGATTTTAGTAAAAGCAACGCACTTGTGATACAATCAATAATTGTAACACCTAGTGCGTTTGAATTGTAATTTTGTAAATATAACAAAAAAAAACATCAAAAACGTCGATAAAGTTTGGTTCTTCTTTTAAAGACTGATTGGAAAAGAACTAAGAGTATATATAAGTATTTTATGGCGATTTAAAAGACTATGTATTTGTGTACATTTGGAATAAAAAAAACTTTCAACTCTTTCAACTGTCTCAATTAAAGCTTTTACTCAGAAGCATTGGATTCTTGTTCTCTAAGTGATGTACATAATGTACTTACTCAGATTGGTCCAAAAAATAGGTCATATTGAAAAATAGCATTTTAATTTTTTATTAAAATAATGAAATGATAAAATATAGAAAAAAGTTTATTTAAATAAATTAAAATAATATTAATATAGGTATGCACATTAAATTTGTAACTTTGCTACTTGAAATGTTTATCTATTAAAATAAATTAATAAAAAAACAGAAGTCATTGTTATTATTAACTATTTATTTAAGAAGATTCATAAATATAACGAACATTAGCAAGCGGTAATTCATTAAAAAGAAAAGCTTGCAGGTGTTCTTTTATGTATAGTTGGTATAGTTTCAATTTTAATTAAAAAACATCAATTTTCGATTGCCATGAACAGTTTGGTTTTTGTTTTGTTATACAAATCTTAGAATTTAGAAATGTGAAAATATGCATCGTCTGAGGTTTCATCTCTTGTTTCAATAGAACTTAGAGAATTATCAAATGCAGTTCTCATATCATTAAAGTTGTTTTTTTTTTCAAATGAACTCAACATCTGCAACATCTTTCTTCTTTTCTTTCGTTTTAACTTTTTCATGGTCGATAATTAATCCTGATAGTGGAACAGCTTTAGACTTCGACATTACAGTCGAAATTGGTTTTTATAATGCCAGAGTCTCAGAATATATTCCAAATCCCATGCGGTGTCGCAATTGCCAACTTCTTGGTCACACTACCAAACGTTGCAACGGCAATACCAAATGCGAAACATGCAATTTGCCCTTCACACTCCAGATGATTGCATCCGCACCGTGTGCGCAAACTGTTCCATACCACACCCTTCATCATCCAAAGATTGTCCTAGCTATAAACAAGCCAAAGAAATTCTCTCAATTCAAACAATGAATAAATGCTCTGCTGGAGAAGCAAAGCGAATTTATAAAGAACGTAATCCACTACTTTCAAGTTCTCGCCTGCGAAATCCAAGTTAATGTAAAAATAACCTATATTGCTATTTACCTTCCACCACATGAAAATTTCCAAAAGAGTGATCTAGATAACATCGTAAATCAAACTAACTCCCCTCTAATTTTTGGCGGTGACGTCAATTCTTGGAGTGTGCTCTCAGTTTTTAAAGATTTCCTTCTAAACTCCAACCTCATATTATTAAACGATGGTTCACCAACTCATCTTTCACAACACGTTCACCCATATAGACATAACTTGTTGCTCTCCTGAATTAATTCCCAAAACCACTTGGAAGACGTTAGACGATCTTCATAACAGCGATCACTTCCCCATTATAATATCAATAACTGGACATGAAAATGGAAAAAACATCCCTCATTCAAAATATAAAACTGACTTTGCCAACTGGCCTTTATTCAAGACCAAAACAATTGAATATCTGACAGACAAACCACCGACCACAATTACCAACAAGGAAGCCGCTTTGATACAAAAAGCTATTAGAAGAACAGCCGCAAACCACTCAATCCCCCAAACTCACCCTATCATTAAACAACAAGCGAGTTTTCCCATGGTGGAATTCTGAACTTTCTGCACTCCGCAAAGATAAAATGTTAACCCTTAAAGAATTCCAAAAACGACCTACTCAAAGCAACCTAATACAATATAAAAAAGCAAATGCAAAATTTCGCAGGTTGCTTAAAGACAGTAAAGCAAAAAGCTTTTTCGATTTTACAGCTAATATAAATGCAAATTCATCCCCTGCGAAAATCTGGCAAAACATTTGCTGCTTGACTGGACATTCTACAGGGCTGAATATCAAAAGTATTAGATCATCGGACAACATAATCACAGACCCAGTTCAAATTTGTAACTTATTTGCCCAAAACTGTTCGCAATTCTCAAATGATTCAAACTTTAACTCCGATTTCATTGAAGCTTAGATTGATATTCTCAATTATCCTGTGCCGCAACTAATCCATCAGCTAGACGAATTGAGGAACCCATAACGTTTATCGAATTTGAAACTTGTGTGAACAAAGTAAAAGGTAAAGCACCAGGTAGGGACCGGATATCTTATCCAATGTTTAAAAATCTGCCGACTGAAATCAAAATAAGACTAATGAAATTATATAATAATATTTTTGATTCTGCGATTATTCTACAATTCTGGAAAACAGCCATATTACTCCCCATCCCACAGCCAAACAAAGACAGAAGTTTAGTTAAAAGTCATCGCCCAATATCCATGTCCAAAATATTAGAAAAAATGATAGCTAACCGCCTTCTCTGGTTTGTCGAAACTAAGAAATTGATCTCTCCTAATCAAATTGCTTTCAAAGCGAATAGAGGTTGTATTAACGCTCATCTTCATATTGATTACTCTATCTCAAAAGCATTATCTTCAAAAAATCACGTCTCAGTTCTTTCCTTAGATTTTGAAAAAGCATTTGACAGAATTGGTATACATATTGTCTTGAAAAAACTAAAAGAGTTGCGTGTTGGTAAAACAATGTATGGGTATGTAAAAGCCTATCTAAGTGATAGAAAATTCTACACAAAAATAAATAACCGCTACTCCAATCTATACCCCTTATTCAACGGCATCCCTCAAGGATCACCTTTATCGGTAGTGCTTTTTATTATAGCTTTTGATGACATCTCTAGAATTTTAATGAGACCCAAGTCTCTTGATTTTTTGGATGATATTTACATTCTTTCCAAGATCAATGATTTGAACACATGCAAAAACCTTTTTATAAATGCTGTAAGTAAACGGTATCCTAGATTGGACAGTACTCTCTGGCGCAAAATTTTCGATAAATAAATGTAAAACACTTCATGTTTGCCGTAAACGTGAATGTTCACAATTAATATCTTAAATATTAATAATATACAAATTGTAAATGTTGATAACTTAAACATACTAGATATTATTATTAATAAGAAATATGATTGGAATAAACATTGTATAGATCTTAAAAAGGCCATAGCTGCAAGAACTAACATTATTAAATATATAGGTAGTAAAAAAGTAGTAGGTACACATATTAACACCTTATCATCAATCACAAAAATTTTAGCCTTTAGCAAAATAGATTATGGTTTATTTATATAGAACTCTAAATATCATCAAACCAACGTATCACCAAGCTGCAAGGAGAATCATCAACGCCTTTCCTACAACCCCGATAAAAAACATCTTAGCAGAAGCAGGACTTCCCACCACAATTACATTGAAGCTAACGGCCAAGTTGGCTTTTTCCAAAAACTCGGTAATTGATAAGGACATCAGGCAATCTAAATCCCATAAATTAAAAAAACGAATCCCATCCGCAATAAGAAATATCCTCGACAAAGCTTCGCAGATGGATTTCCCAACCAATCGACCACACAACGTGGTATCAACCTACCCTCCCTCATTCTTGTGTTAGCAGTTGAAGTGAGTGCAAGTATTCTCATACCCCTCGTGTTTTGCATAAAGAATTAAAAATTTCTCATAAAAGAGTTCGTTGTGACTCTGGTGATGGCGATCCTCGCTCTCCCAGCAAACATTTAAATAAAAATAAAAAATATATTCATGACCAAATGAATAATAATAATCAAAACTATTATCAACCCTTGCAAAGCCTCATGGCTGATGCAGATGATATGGATGAAATATCCGAAAACGACAATAATGAACGTTCCAACGTCATTAAAGAAAGTGTACCTCCTATAGTGGTTCTAAAATCTACAAGTGAACGAGTGCGTCAAATGCTAAGTGATTTAAAGATCGACAAGTATCTCATCAAAAATATCTCTCTCGGTCAAAAAATTATCTCTCCATCGAATGAAATCTTCGAAAAAATTAAAACAGAACTTGTAAAATCTGACATTCAATTTTTTTCATACTCGCGCAAAGAGATGCGACCTCTTAAAGTGGTATTATCTGGGCTTGATTTCATAGCCGAAAAATTAGTAAAAGATGAACTTATTTCGTCTGGAATAAAGTGCATCGATGTGAAAGTGATCACTAACAAACTTAAAACAAATACCCAAACTAAAAGCTACATTTACATCGTTTATATTCAACGCGGTACTATAAAACTAAACGAACTTAAGCGAAACCATTCATGTTTATTTAAAACTCTTATCCGCTGGGACTTTAAGAGGCAAAACCCCGGAAAAATAACGCAATGTCATAATTGTCAGCTCTATGGACATGGTTCCATGCATTGTCACATTAAGAGTTTCTGTGCTAACTGCGCCGGCAACCACAAAACAACTGAATGCAAAATTTCTGACGTGATTCGATGCGCCAATTGCAATGGTCCTCACAAGTCATCCGACTCCAGCTGTATAAGTCGCCAACAATACCTAGATATTCGTCATAAACTCTCCAACCATCGACGTGTAGCCAACAATAAGCACACACCACCTACACTATCATCACAAAAACCTCTTGATCCACATTCTCTTTCTCATTTTCCTCCCTTACCCCAACGCCCCCCTCCACTGCCACCAAGGCTTACAACTAGAAATCGCCCTGCTGTTTCCTCATCATCACCATCATCATTGGCACCTGTACACCACAATCAAGTTCCACTTGAGAACAAAACATCATCATTTAATACAAAAGAGCACAATGCATTATTCTCCTTTGAAGAGATTAATTCTCTTTTGAGTGAAGTTTTAGCTAAACTTAGAGTCTGTCATACCAAAAGTGATCAGTTCAATGTAATTACATCTCTTGCTATTAAGTATATTTACTCAAATGAACATGTTATATAATTCTCTTAACATTATTACTTGGAATGCCAGAAGCATTACAAAAAAACAATTAGAATTTTTTAATTTTATTATTGATAAAAAAGTCGACATTGCTTTAATTTCTGAAACCTGGTTAAATGTTAACAAATCCTTTTCACACCCAAACTTTAAATGTTATCGTCTTGACAGGAGAAACGAAATAGGAGGAGGTGTTGCTGTTGTCATTAGAAAAGATATCCGTCACTCGGTTCACTCCAATCTGCAACTAAGATGTATTGAGTCAATAGGAATAGATGTATTTTTGGAAAATGACTCCAAAGTGAGTATTTTTTCTGTCTACTTCCCGGGTGGAAATAGAACTCTTGATAAAATTACTCTATTTAAAAGCGATTTACAAAAGATATTCAGAAGCCGGAGCAAAGTCATTTTTGGTGGTGACTAAAACTGTCGCCATCGACTATGGAATTGTCTCAGGGAAAATTGCTGGGGTAACGTATTGTATGATGTCAACGAGACACATCCAAATTTTTCTTTACTATACCCACCCAATTATACATATGTTCCTACATCTAAATCTAAAAGTCCTTCTACTTTAGACTTTTTTATTACAAATATACCAACTTACTGTTCCATGCCATTTACTTTTACTGAATTAGGGTCCGACCATCTCCCTGTAAATATAAATATGAGTCTCCGACCACAAGTTAAAGAAATCAGATTATGCTATAAATTTTCTGCAGCAAATTGGGACTTATTTTCGTCCTTTATTAACAGAAGCTGCAATAATATTTCTACTACCAGTGCAGTAATTTTGTTTCCCTGTTAAAAAGGGCTGCTGACTTTGCAATACCTAAGTGCCTTGTAAAAGATGATCATTCGGCTCGACTGCCTAACAATATTTTACTTTTAATAAGACTTAGAAACTCGGAAAGAAGGAAATGGCTTCGCTATCGTTATGATATCGTTATGATTTTAAACTCAGCAAATGAAATTAATAATTACAGAAACTCTCGTTGGAATAATCTCCTTTCCTCCTTTGAAAAATCAAGTAAACCTTTTTGGAAAGTGGCCAAGGTTATAAAGAAAAGAGGTTCAAGTATTCCCCCTCTCAAATCGAATAACGAACTGCTAATAACGGCAAAAGATAAAGCAAACCTATTGGCTTCAAATTTTTCAAGGAATCATATAACTGCTCGTTTTAGTGACGGCGGTACTACTACTGATGTTTCAAATACAATTATTTTTGTCTCACAATCAAATGTCGAACAAACTGGTTTGAATTCTGTTAATCCTAGTAAGGTAAGAAAATTGATTCAAAGCTTAAAAAATAAAAAGTGCCCTGGCATGGACGGTATAAGCAATACACTCTTGAAATCTGTCCCCCTCTCAGGCTTACGATACCTAACTTCAATCTTCAATGCTTGTCTTAAATTAAGTTACTTTCCAGATTGCTGGAAAACTGCCATGGTGATACCAATTGCAAAGCCTGGTAAACCAAGAGATGATGCTGCCAGTTATAGACCTATAAGCTTACTGAGCTCGATAAGCAAGTTACTTGAAAAAATAATCAAGGAAAATCTTGATAATCACCTCACTGCGAATAATATTTTGCCTGATTATCAATTTGGTTTCAGACCCTTCCATAGCACCAATCACCAAATTTTGAGAATCAAAAACCATGTAAAAGAAAAATTTTGTAGAAAAGAGTCGACTGCCTTAGTACTTTTAGATATTGAAAAGGCCTTCGATACGGTCTGGCATGACGCATTGATTCACAAACTTGTTAAATTTAAATTTCCAATGGCGACAGTAAAAATTATTCAAAGCTTTTTAAGTGGGAGAAAATTTTTAGTAAAAGTACAAGACAATTTATCTTCAGTACATAATATTCCATATGGAATTCCTCAAGGCACAGTACTTGGTCCCATCCTCTTTAATATATTTGTCTCCGATCTACCAAATCTTGGAAACAATATTGGTATTGGAATGTTTGCTGATGACACGGCTATTTTTACATCGAGCACTTACTTTCAGGACGTCTGCAATACGTTGCAAGTGAGTCTTTCTACAATAGAAAAATACTTTTTTAAATGGAAGATTAAAGTAAATCCTTTGAAAACGCAAGCTATTTGGTTTACAAGGCGTCGAAAATCTTGTTTTCTCCCAAATAATGTACAACTTCGAATGGGCTCTGTTAATATTGACTGGTCCGAACATTGTCGATATCTTGGGGTTATAATAGACAAAAAATTTAATTTTCACAAACACATATCTACAACTATTGACAAGATAAATCTATATAAAAGAATTTTGTACCCATTAATATGTAGAAGTTCTAAACTTAGCAAACGGTGCTCCTGTTTGGTACGATTGTGCCAAAACTCACAAACTTAAGCTTCAAACATGTCAAAACAAAGTTCTTAAAATGATGCTTGATTTACCATGGTGCTATTCAACTTACAGGCTTCATGAACAAAGCAATGTCAATCTTTTGGACTCCCTTATCGAAAATTTGACACACAAATTTTATGTAAAATGTTCCTTCTCTGATAATGAACTGATTAAACGTTTATTTCCACCATAAATTTATATATACATATTATGTATTTTGTAATTGGGCTAAATGAATTTGCCAAAAAAAAATGTATTTGAAAATGTATAATTCATAAACTTAACGTGGGAGTTTTGCAATATTAGTTTTTAAGAGTTGAATAAGGGTTTTAATTGTAGCTTTCCCTTGAATAGATAATATTAAAATTCATTTACAACCTATTATTATTATATGTTAGTTTAAATCTATAGTTGAAAAGGAAAATGTTTATCCTAAATCTCTAAAAATAGCATGTTCTTACTAAATGTAAAAGAAATAATGTATATTGCTACTTAAATAAATAATTATCTAAAAAAAAAAAAAAAAAAAAAAAAAAACCTACCCTCCCTGGTCTATAAATACACAATCAACCATAATGACACTAGCAGATTATAAAAAATCTAGCACCAACAATTCCACATACCGTACTCTGTTCACCAGCATTTCCTCCGACCTGCGATAGGATGGATGGAACCTTATATTTACCGATGACTCAAAAACACCAGGAAACACATCATTCGCCTTTCCACTCGAAGAGGGATCCATCCTTTCCATTGGAAAGCCTGAATTCGTATCCATCTTTACAGCCGAAGCTTTTGCCATATCATAAGCTGTAAAACAAGCTCTGAATCGTCATGGAAAACGTATAATTTGCTCCAATAGTAACTCTGTCCTCAAAGCTGCCAATAACCCTAACAACAACACCGAACTCATAGTCGACGCATCCGAAACAAACTGATCAAATCACCAAACAAACTTAAATTAATGTGGCACTGGGCACTCTTGCATTCATGGAAATGAATACGCCGACCACGAAGCTAACCTAGCTCAAAAAGTAGCCACTGCTACTATTCAACATCTACACCAAATCTGATATAAAAAATGAGATAAACAAAAATCTCAAATCGCATCAGCTTCTTGAATGGAACTCTTACCACCGCCATTACAGTAAGATTAACTGTGATAGATACCCCTCAAAGTATCCCACCAACATCTCAAAAATTAAGATTTCAAACTTCGTTCGACTTCGCCTTTCCCACATTAATGCTACCCACCAACATGTCTTAAAAAAAAAAAACAACATACCGATTTGCCCTACCTGCAACGTAAGATTGGACCAACTACATATCCTCGAAAATTGTGCAGTAACTAAACCTATTGTTCTCAAAATATTTAAAAACACAAATATTTACGATATACTACAAAATCCAATTCTATTAATATAGAAAAAATAAACCTGCTGGGGTGGAATCGGCTAAAGTGATAATTGACTATCAAATTTTTGATAGTCAAATCGACTATCACCGAGTTTCCCGTCTGTGTAAGCTGATTCAATTCAATTCAATTCGATTGAACAATTTCAGAATATAATTGTCACAATTCATTGTTGCCATGGTGAAATTTTAAAATGATTTCTTTAAAATATCTAAATAAAAGTATTAAATTGTCTGTGTTTTAATAACATTCTTAATTTTCTTATGCTTTTTCGAATGTCGTAAGCTTTGACCGTCACAAGAATGTGTTTTTGTACCTAAAAAAGGTAACTGACAAAATTTTCCATTCGTTTTTTGTAAGCGTCTGGTAGCTCTACTCAGAAACGACTTGTTTGTAGGAAAACGACTATCAAATTTTTTTAGCGACAGCTTTTTAGGTATCAATTTGACTATCACCTTACACAGATCAAATTCGATTATTTTGACTGTCATCAATCAACAATCACCTTAGCCGATTCCACCCCAGTTTCTATCAATTACTAACATTATTAGTATATATTTATATGTCTTTATTTAAGAGCTAATAGTCTTTGCAGCTAGGCTCATTAATTTTTTTTTTAATATTACCACGTAATTTTAATTATTTGTTAATAAAATATAATAATAATAATAGGAATGTGAGTGTGGGAATGGGAAATTAGGTACATATATGAATACGTAATGTGTTTGTTATTAACTTACATACATACACTTTCAGATAATTCTTCCCAAAACGGAGAGTTCCCTTTTAAAATTAGGAATAAGAGTCTTAGTAAACTTTGTTTTCAAACGTATAAATTATAAGGAAATAACTCATCTTTCGGACCAAAAAATTAGTTCCTTATAAAAAGAATTTCACTATAGAGAATTTAGTTATCAAGAACCTAATTCGCATGGATATTTCTTAAAGGGAAGGAAGGTTAGGTATAATGGCTGTCCAAAATTTAAACGAACACACTTAGGCCAGTTTAATGGCCCATTGTGATACCACATGAATCTTGAGGTTTCTTCCTAAGCTCAATGGAACCAGTTTGAGTCTCTTACGAAAAGTGAGAGGCTGATTATGCCAATATGATTTAGATCGTTAAAGAAGAATTCTCCTAGGTAATTCTTGCGTTTTCGAGCCAGAGCAGGGCATGTGCAGAGAAGATGAAGAACTGTTTCTTCCTCTTCCTCGTCCATACAGCTTCTGCAGAACCCATTTGAGAATACACCTAATCTCGTGGTGTGCTTCCTATTAGACAGTGTCCGCTTATGACACCTATTATCGAGCTTATATGCGGTCTGCTTAGTGAGAGCAAGTACCTTGAACATTTTAAATCCAGTGTTGGCCAGATGTGTTTTTGTGACTTGACACGTGGTGATGTTGTTCCATCTGATGCCTGCCCTCCTCACAGCGTCTTGTATTAGCAACAGTTTACAAGTAGCGATTGGTATGCCAGTACGTGCCAAACGTGGTAGGATGGGCTGTACCGTTCCTGGCGAGTTCATCTGCTTTTCAGTTACCTGGAATGTCTCTATGGCCCGGCACCCAGCAAAGGTGAATATTAAACTGTTGTGCCATCTCCATTAGAGATGATCGACAGTTACGGACTGTTATAGAGTTTGTAGAGACAGAATCCAGAGATTTGATAGCGGTATGACTATCTCAGAAAATACGGATATCAGATGTTGATATCACGTTTTCTTTAAGCCAGGACAAGACTTCTTTTATTGCCAAAAGTTCCGCCTGGAACACGCTACAATGATTGGGAAGGCGGAGAGACTTAATTTCAGTCGTTCAGAGTACACACCTCCACCAACCCCTTCTTTTGTTTTTGACCCATCTGTATAGAAATGGATTGACTCATCTTCCAGGAATGTCCTATCATCCCAAAAAGATCTGGGAGGTATAGAAATCTGGAAATTTCTGTCGAATTGCAGTTGGGGGATGGTGTAGTTTGTGTGCTTTGGAATTGATTCTAAATAACTAAGAATTACGGAGTGGCCAATGTTGTTGTTAGTCCACTGCGACGAAGCTTTGAGGCGAATAGCAGAGCTTGCAGCTATTTGTTTGCTAAAAATGTCAAGAGGTGTTAGGTAGAGTAAGGTGTCCAATGCCGCAGATGGGGTCGTGCGAAGCGATCCGCTTATACGTAGGCAAGCTGAACGTTGGGAAGGAAACCAAAATGTAATTTGCCATAGAAAGAATTGCATTATAAGAAGTTCGTAAATAAAGAAGTTCGACTGTATCTCCAAACGATTATTTTGTAGTATATAATATAACCTAATATTTTAAATAAAACTTGTGCTATTCATTTTTCTATTTGAGTATATTGTAAACTATAATTTTTTTTTTTTTTCGCAGGAAGGTGAGAAATCTTCAGAGACACTATAAGCCCGATGCTTATAGTAGTGTCAGATTTTTACTGACTAAAACTCACCTCCCTTATCTTCTATATTATTACTACAACTAAGTCCAGCTTAACAAGTAGTTTTAGCGTCATTTTGTTCGCGTTTTGTCAGGAAGCTCCCCAACGAGAGGACCTGAAGATTCCACAAAATTCGAGTGGGAGATTAATTTGTTTGCGCTAGATCAGAAGGTCTTGTTCGGTGCAGACGCCGAAAAACGAACGCCTCGCTAACAGATTGTTGGATTAAGTTATTACTATGACTTCTAAGTCGTGATCTTAGCTCTGTAGCAAATTTTTTAATTTCGTTTTCTACATATTTTATATTTAAATCTCTATGTAAGTCGCTATTTCTTACATACCATGGAGCATTTACTATTATTTTAAGTACTTTGTTTTGGTATGTTTGCAAAATTTGTATATTTCTTTCGTTGGTACAACCCCAAAGTTGTATACCGTACGTCCAAATTGGTTTCAGTACTTGCTTATAAATAAGAAGCTTGTTATAAACGCTTAGATTGGAATATCTTCCAATAAGCCATGTCAATTCGCGGAGTTTATTTTCGAGTTCATCGCGTTTCTTTTTTACATGAACTTTCCATTTAAGTTTCGCGTCTAGAGTCATGCCTAGATACTTCGCTTCATTAGCGTATGGAATTTGCACAGAATTTATATAAATAGGTAAGTTATATACTTTTTTATACGTAAAATTTGTGTGCGTCGATTTCGTTTCATTAAGAGCAATTCGCCATTTTTGTGTCCAATCTGAAATGCTATTTAATGCCTTTTGAAGCTTAGAGGTTGCCGTTTCTATTGAATCCAATATTGCGAGTACAGCTGTATCATCGGCAAAAGTGCCTAAAGTTGTGCCTTCTGTTTGGGGTATATCTCGGGTATAAAGAACAAACAAAATCGGTCCAAGGACGCTACCCTGGGGAACACCAGCGTTTATTTCTTTAAACTCCGAATACTCCGTTCCTTGCTTAACTCGAAAGAATCTATTTTCTAGGTACGATTCAAGAATGTTATATATTTGCTCTGGAAAGACTTTTAATTTATATTTTAGCCCGTCATGCCAAACTTTGTCAAAAGCTTGAGAAACGTCAAGAAATGCAGTTGAGCAAATCTATTTTTCTTCAAATGCTTTTTCAATTTCGTTAGTTATTCGGTAAACCTGATCAATTGTCGAGTGATTATTCCGGAAACCGAATTGGTGGTCGGGAATTAAACGTTTTTCTTCAATAATTGGTAGCATTCGTTTAAGAAGCAATTTTTCAAATATTTTAGATATAATTGGTAAGAGAGAAATTGGTCTATACGATTTTTTCTCATTCGGTGGCTTACCCGGTTTGGGGATCAATTCAATTCAATTCAATTCAATTTCTTTATTGTAAACAATACACTAAGACAATGTCTTTTATAGTATTTGTACTTTGGTTGAACAATTAAAGTGCTGTTTGATTCTAATGGGTGATTTTTTTGAGGTTAGGATTTTCATGCATTAGTATTTGACAGGTCACGCGGGATTTCAGACATGGTGTCAAAGAGAAAGATGCTCAGTATGCTTTGACATTGCAAGAATTGAAGCCGAACGATCTGCCACAACGTCGAATTTTCAGTGAATGGGCCCTAGAAAAGTTGGCAGAAAATCCGCTTTTTTATCGACAAATTTTGTTCAGCGATGAGGCTCATTTCTGGTTGAATGGCTACGTAAATAAGCAAAATTGCCGCATTTGGAGTGAAGAGCAACCAGAAGCCGTTCAAGAACTGCCCATGCATCCCGAAAAATGCACTGTTTGGTGTGGTTTGTACGCTGGTGGAATCATTGGACCGTATTTTTTCAAAGATGCTGTTGGACGCAACGTTACGGTGAATGGCGATCGCTATCGTTCAATGCTAACAAACTTTTTGTTGCCAAAAATGGAAGAACTGAACTTGGTTGACATGTGGTTTCAACAAGATGGCGCTACATGCCACACAGCTCGCGATTCTATGGCCATTTTGAGATAAAACTTCGGAGAAAAATTCATCTCAAGGAATGGACCGGTAAGTTGGCCACCAAGATCATGCGATTTGACGCCTTTAGACTATTTTTTGTGGGGCTACGTCAAGTCTAAAGTCTACACAAATAAGCCAGCAACTATTCCAGCTTTGGAAGACAACATTTCCGAAGAAATTCGGGCTATTCCGGCCGAAATGCTCGAAAAAGTTACCCAAAATTGGACTTTCCGAATGGACCACCTAAGACGCAGCCGCGGTCAACATTTAAATGAAATTATCTTCAAAAAGTAAATGTCATGGACCAATCTAACGTTTCAAATAAAGAATCGATGAGATTTTGCAAATTTTATGCGTTTTTTTTTTAAAAAAAGTTCTCAAGCTATTAAAAAATCACCCGATATATACAATAAGATAATACTTAGGCTGCTAAAAATATTTTTTTTTTTTTTTTTATATATACTTTAATTAAATAATACATATAAGACTTTTCCTCTCTTCTTCTTTCCTATTTCCCCCTTAACATCCTAGTTGTTCGAAAAATGTTTAAAAACCTCGGTCTTGAAACTTACTGCATCCGTTATCCTCTTTATGCTAACCGGCAAAGAGTTAAAAAGGCGAATGCTGTGAACGAAGAACAACCGTGAGGAATTTAGATATCTAAAAGTTGGAATAAATAGATTATTTGTTCTTGACGATGTACAGAACTCAATTTTTTCATAAAGGTACTCAGGTGTTCTTGTGTGAATAATTCTGTGGAGAAAGATACAATTACGGAAATTTACGTATTCGACCATAGTGCACTTAAGAATTTTTTTGCTGAAAGCAGAGATATGGTCATATCGGCGAATACCATAAACGTAGCGAGTCATGTCATTAAGCGCCACACGTAGTTTGTATTCAGATAAAGAATCCAGTTTCGGATACACGACTTCAGAAAAGGAAATGATTGGTACGAGTAGAGTTCTCATAAGACGAAGTTTTGTTTCTTGAGGAGTAAAAGAATTAGATACCCATAGTTTTCTTAAAGTTCCGTAAATACGTGCAATGACATAATTTATATGGTCTCTGCAAGAGAGATCCCTAGAGATTTTGAATCCAAGACTGGTCACAGAATCTACAAAACTAACATGGGCACTATTCAAACTAATCGAAGGTAGATCTCTATGGTTGTATGTCTTCTTAGAAATTAGTAGGGCTTGACTTTTATTGGGATTGAGCACTAGACCATTTTCCTTAGCCCAGTTAGAAATTCTCTCAAGATCTTCATTAACGCGAAAGACAAGATCCTCTATTAATCCAATTCTACGTGAGAGATAAATTTGTATATCATCTGCATACAGATGAAAAGAGACGTGCTCACAAACCGAAGGCAAATCGTTGATAAAGGCACAAAACAAAATTGGCCCCAGAATAGAGCCTTGTGGCACGCCCATCTTCAAGTACGTATGTGCTGAAAAATTGTTTCCAACACATACACGCTGAGTTCTGTTACACAAATAACTACCAATGAGACGAACAGCTGAATTCGAAAAACCAAAGTAGTGCTCAAGTTTTTGACAAAGAACTCGATGATCAACTTTGTCAAAAGCCTTCGAGAAGTCCAATAGGCACAGTACTGAGATATTGTCTTTATCGTATTCGAGTCTTATATCCTCTAAGATCTTTACCATTGCTGTAGAGCAGGAATGGTTAGCTCTAAATCCAGATTGGTATGGAGACAGCAATCTTTTGGACGTAAAATGGTCAATAATTTGTTTAGTAAGGATTTTTTCGAGAACTTTGGACATGCAAGGTAAAATGCTTACTGGCCGGTAGTCGGTGAGTTCGGAAGGTGTGGGCTTTTTCGGAACAGGAGTTATCCTGGCTGCTTTCCACGCAATAGGAAACGTAGAAGTGACAATACAGTGATTAAAAACATGAGTGAGAGCGTTAATCAAGCAGGGTAGGACAAGTTTCAAAAATCTTAGCGGAATACCGTCTTCGCCTATAGCTTCGGACCTCAAGGATTTAAAAGTGCGTATAATTTCGTCTTCAGTTACCGTCTCAAAGCAAAAATCGTTAACTCCATCATAAAGTAAGCCAGCCTTGGGCTCAAAGCTAGTAGCTAATTGATTTGTTTGAATAAACTGATTGTTGAGGTCATTAGGATCAAGTTCACACTTAGAAATTGGCTTTTTACCAATACCAATGTCACGAAGATTTTTCCAGAGCTGTTTAGAAGAAAGATTTGTATTGAGTTTCGAGGCGAAAAAGTTACGTTTTGCGCAACGGGTAATGAGAGTTGCTTGATTACGAAAGTAGCAGTATTGTCGCCAAGTTGTAGGATTTGGAGAATGCCGCCACTTGAGGTAGTATTTTCTGCGACTTTTAATCGCATTCTTTACTTCAAAGTTGTACCATGGACATTTCTCGTTTTGAATTCTTACCGTTTTTAGAGGAACATGCGTTTCGAACAATCTCTTCACATGGTTGTAAATGAAGTTTAGTTTGTTATCTACATGCACTAAATTGTAACAATCACTCCAGGCCACGCTGCTGGCATCAATATAAAAAGCTTCTACATCGAGGGCTTTAAAATTTCTAAAAGTAAATGTGGAAGGAACTTGGGAATGAGAGAAATCAATACCATAAGTACAAAAAACTAAGTCGTGGTCTGATATTCCATCAAAACATAATTGATCATTGAGAATAATGTTTGTTGGATCAGATACAATAATGAGGTCAAGTAGGCTTGGGGAACAATTTGGAGCGTATCTATAGTTGGGTATTTATTGATAACATTAAGACCTGAACCAGCAATAGCGTCAAGAAGTTGAAATGAAGTAGAGTCCCTTTTAAGTAGATCAACATTGAAGTCACCACAGACAATTATGTGTTCATATGATATAATGAAAGATTCTAGTGCTGTGAAGAAAGGAGTGAATGAACAGGTTCTTTTAGGGTTGTAGACACATGCTAGAAAACATTTTGTATTCGAATCAGAGATTTTTACTATAATGCTATGCCATTATTATCTGACCTGGATAATATTTTACATTTTAGACTCGATCTACAATAAATTGCAACACCACCGCCCGTTGTAGAAGTGACCCTATCATTCCGTATTAGGGTGTAGTTACTTAAATTACGAATGTGGTCAGGAATTTCAGGATCAAACCAGGTCTCACTCACACAAATAACATCTACTTTTGTACCATCGAAAACAGTTTTTATGTAGTCAAATTTTTGATCATTCAAACTTCTAGCATTAAAGTGGCATACCTTAAAACCAGACCTCGCTTTAGATAAATAATTCAACACTAGTTGTGCGGATTTGAACTCAGCATTGCCATATACAGCATCATAAAACTGTGACATTAAATTTTAAAATAACATTTAGAGTAAACAGAAAGCACCAAAACCAAAAAAATAAGTAATTATATAATACAATAATGAAAATATGTAGTAAATATGCAATTAAAGAAAAAAATACAAGTGTAAATATAAATAACAAGTGGGAGCACTGGTAGGCTCTCTTTATAAAGTGCATGTTTTTATATGTTTTGATCGTTGTTCATAATAATATTAGCTGCGCTATGATTCAAGGTCAGAGATGTTGTTGCTTAGTCGTGCTGAGGCGATTTCATTTAGTTCAGGTAAACTTCTGATGCAGATCGCTCCCTCGTTTTTGCTAATCAAAATATTTACTAGTCCACGCATCGTGAAGGCAGCATAAATAAGACGTTTTCTTTTCATGTCAATTGCGGTGCGTAGAATCTCTCGGTTCTCAGTCGTTAAGCTTTCGTGTATGAAAATTGGTGTGTCTGAGTTTAGATTCGGGTCGATATCATTAAGACTTAAGTTCCGGGAAGGCAATTTTCGAAAATCAGAAAGTGCTTTTATGGTTTTAATTTTGTCGGTTGCACTAAGGAATTTAATTATTATGACGGAGTTGGTTTTTACTTTTGATCTGAATATTGCAGAAATATGCGGAGGTTGGTAATTAATGCAATGACAAATTAAGTTGAAAGTGTTTTTAAGTTGTTCATTCGGAGTGTACGGTATGCCTATTAAGATAGCATCAGCTGCAATGTTATTGATCGCGATTGTTTGGAGTTGTAGTTTTAAGCTGCCTATTTCTGTATGTATGTGCTCAGTTTCGTTGTCATCTATTGAAGCAAGTTGGAGACGGTCAACATTTGATGCGGTGTTGTTTACTTTCTCTCGAATCTCAACTATTTCTGTGCAGTTATTCTCGAGTTGTTTTACCCGCTCTTCCAAGTTTATAAGATCGCGAGATAATTTGTCAATTTTGTTGGACATATTTGTTTCAATGTTATCCATTCGACTGGTTAAATTTAATTCAAGAGTGGATAATCTACCCAGTATGGACTCACCTTGTTCTTTTAATTTTAAAAGAAGTTCAGTTTGAGAAGGCAAGTTTGGCTGATCAAGAAGAGAGTCAGTGACGACATTCACATCATTTACTGGGATGACAACAGCAGGAGCAGAAGCAGCAGAAACGGGGGAGGCGACGGTGATTGAATTTGCAGAGGGAGAAGAGCAAATAGTGACCTCACCAGGGGGTTTATTGGTGGTATTGGTGGACTTTTGTGCGGGAGAATTTTTACTGTCACTTTTGTTTACATGAGATGGTGAGTTTTTTATTATGTGAGAATTAGTTGGATTACTCTTAATTAAAGGGCTAAAGAGTTGGGTTTTTTTTGAGCGGGTTTTATTAAATTGATCCATTGTCAATGGTCTAGTCTGAATATATTTAATTTTGTTTTTTGTAATTTTTGTAATTAGTTATGAAAAACACTTTTTATTCAAATATTTATTTGAGTTAACAAAAAACACTGTTTTCAGATATATCTCGCACGTATTTTAAAACTCAAAAAGCACAGTTATGGTTATTAAAATCTTAGGCAGCAAATTATTTGACGTCTGTTCTCTACCACATTATTTACTTACCAATCATCATCATTATTACTTCGGCGACTTTCCATTGCGTGGGTACGTAAGCAAGTCTTAAAGCAGCGTTAGTGAGCTGTAAGAGCTTAACCATTGCTTTTTTAGGCAACTCTTTGAGGACACGACCGTTAATCAGATCGTAGCCAGGAGCTTTATTATTTTTCTGCCGTTTTATTTCCTGAACAAGTTCAGTCAAAGTAATATTCCTGATAGAAAAATTTTCCGGCGCTGGTTGGAGCTCTCCGTCATTAGTCAGAAACTCTTGACCATCGAAAGGTTTGAACGTTTCCTCAAGGTGCTTAGCAAATAAATCCGCCTTTTCCTTATCAGTTTTTGCCCATTCAGAATTATTTTTTCGAATAGGTGCCGACATTGTTTGAGGCTTTTTAATACCTTTTATCGTCTTCCAAAGAGGATAATTCGTTTTTTTGTCTGCAGTTAGGCTTTCAAGATAGGCAGAATTCTCGCTGTTTTTAAAATCTCGTAACAAATTTTTAATCTTGTTTGATAAAAAGTTGACGACACTTTTATGCTGAGGAGCACGTGATTGCTGCCATACTTTTCGAGCTTTTCGTTTTTCGCGTATCAATTCTTTTATATCTTCTGGAATTTTTTCTTCGTATTGCCTTGACTTTTTACTACAGATCGGAGTATTATTCCAAGCTGCTTCTTGAACAATATTTATAAATTTTTCTGTTTCATCTTCTAACTCAAACGGAGTTTGCAAAGAGACGTTCAGTATAATTCTATTTTCGCAATCTTCTTTGAATTTATCCCAATTTGTGTTGTTATTTGTTAAAATTAGGGGCTTTTCTTTTTCGATTACGTTACTGTTTATTGTTAAGATAACGGCCGAGTGATCCGTAGAAAAATCGAAGTTATCATCTACTGTCATATATTTTCTGTTCATTCCTCTTGCGATGAAAAAGTCAACAAGATCGGGTGTTTTCGCTGTATCGGTTGGCCAATACGTTGGTTTTCCTGATGAGAAAAATTCAACGTTACATTCAATACCCGCTTTGTAGAGTTGTCTACCCTTCGTCGAAATGCAACGTGATCCCCAAAATGAATGTTTCGAATTGAAGTCGCCGCCAATAATAAATTTTGGACCTAAAGCGTTGAAAAGATCTTTAAAATCGTTTTTGTCTATCTTGGACCGAGGAGGACAGTAAATAGACGCAATATTGAAAAATACGTGTCTAACTTTTATGCTAACGGAAGTAACTTGCATTGTATCGAGCTCGATATTTATCTCAAACGAATGATTGATATTTTCTCTGATAAATACGGAAGAACCACCCCTTGCTCTTTCGGATGAATGGCATTCGTGGTAAGCCGAATAACCTTTAATACTTAAATTTGAGTCTTTTTTCAAATGAGTTTCAGAGATCAAACAAATATCTATTTTTTCATTAAGTAGAACCGTTTCTAGTTCTTCGATTTTTGCGGTAAGTCCGTTCGCGTTCCATGTTATTATTTTGAGTTGTTGGGACAACTGATCCATGTTTACGGTAAATTTGGTGTTTTAAGAGCCGCCGACTCAAATTTGTCCAATTTCTCAAGAATAATTGTGTTAATTCTCCCTTGTTCTTCTAATCGTTCAAGTATAAAGGAAAATACATTTTGAACGGAGTCAGGTTTAATAGTTTTAGGTTTTTCGGGCGCCGTGACTTGAGCGTACGTGTTCGTCTTTTTTGTTTTTATGTTTTCTGAGGGTAAAACGTTTTCATTATTTTTCCCGTCCGTTTTACTCGACGCTTGAGTATTAGTCTTGGTTTTTAATTTTAATTCTTTGTTTTGCTTTGAGGTATTTTTTTTAGTTTTCTTACTAAATTCTTCGCGCCTCTTTAACATTTCCTTTGCGACCTCACAGCCACGGTAATTTGCTGGATGATTACCTTTGCAATTCGCGCATGTAGCCGGAGTTTCTTTTTTAAGACGGCATACATCAGTCATGTGCTTTCCCGCGCATTTAACGCAAACGGGGTCCTTCTGACAATAAGCTGCTGTATGGTTAAAACCTTGACATCGCTTGCACTGAGGAATAAGGCGTTTGTTCTTTCTTAGTGGTTCGATTTTTACAACAATATTCATTATAGTTTTAATATTATAAACATTGTCTACATTTTCATTTTTATCGAAGCTTAGAATAAAAAGCGGAAGAGCGCGTTTTATATAAGCGGTTTCGATTCCTTTTTCTCGCTTCAAAAGATTTGTTGCGTCAAGAATCTTAAATCCTTTGGTTTTTAAGTCCGAAAGGATGTCTTCTTTTGAACAAGAGGGATGAAGACCTCTAGCAACTACACGTAGAGGTTTTTCTTCTTTAATTGAATAACTATACCATTCAATTTTTTCATCGCTGAGTTTTTTCGACAGTTTTCTATAAGAATCTGAATCATTTACGTTAATTTTCCACGTATTATTGTGGGTGGATGTAGCTTTGAAATTCTTTTGCGCCGTTTCTTTCAGAATAGGAAGAATTTTGTTATAATCCGCTTGACCAACGATGTTTATCGGTGGAGGAAGTTTCTTATTCGCAGAAAACTGATCTTTCCGTGTAATTTTATTTGGTTTTAGCTGATTTTGAAACTTAGGCGAATGTTCAGCCTTCCGTTTTTTACAAGGTCTACTTTTTTCAGTTTCCCGAGCAAGTTCATCTTCATCAGTTTCATATTCGTGCCGATCTCGATGTTGTGGACTTAGAGTATTTACTTTCATGTTTTCAGAAGTTTTTAACATCTTGTTCTCTTCACGAAGACTTTCGACTTCTTTTTTAAGCTCTTCGTAGAGTCTTATCATTTCGTTCAGCTTCTTTTGCAGTTCACAATTGTCCTGCTCAAAACTGTTTGTTTTCGGTGAGTCGCTTTTAGTGCCTTTTGGCACAACCGGTGGACTCTTTCTGCCGGTAACTCTCGGTACAGATGGAGGTGATCGAGGGACCTTATGCGCTTTCGCGAAAGGATTTATCAAATGCAATAAATGGCTCTCCCCAGAATCCGTAGAGCCTGCCTCCGAAGAGGATGGATTTGCCAGAGAAACTGGCTTTCCACCTGGGGTAATTAATCTATTTGTTTTTTCCATTGCATATTTTGTATACTTATGTAGTTCTCAGTATACGGAGATTGGATTTTAGTCGCCTTTTACGACAAGCATACCTTACTTCGGGTAAATTCTTAACCCCTACCCGAAGGGGGCATAAACACAGTGTCATAAACACAAAGCAGCCAAATACTCGTAGACGTCAATATGAAAGTACTAGATCAATTCTAACTAATGCTTCACCAGGGATGCCACTTCAACAAAGTAGTAGCAGTGGTAGTAGTGTATCAAGAAATTGAGAATTAAATGCCGTCAGCTCTTTAATTAATAGTTTTTGTAAAATATTAGCGTATGTATAACATATCTGGTCTCAAAAGTAAATTATTGTTTGTAGATTTTTTCAATTTTGTCAAAACTTTTGAAATATTTTTCTTTTTTGAAACACATGTAACAATAGAAAATACAAGTAAATTTATAAAATATTTCAATGGATATAAACTACATTGGATTCCTGCTATTAAAACATCTATCGAAGGACGTGCAAGTGGAGGTTGTGTATTTGGTATAAACACATCACATCTTGAATTATACGATTTTATTGTAATGCAAGAAACAACTGTAATTAAACTATTAAAAACTAACAATATGTATATAATGCCTCTTTATTTAAATTGTAATAAGTGGACCAAAGATTTTGAACAACTAAATGATAATCTATCTATTCATGCAAATGAGAGTATATTTTTAATTGGAGATTTCAATGCTAGAACAAGTTGCAATCAAATAACTACCCTGAGAAACATCAACAATGATTTTTTGAACGTTAACTCTAGAACATCCAAAACCTTAACATGCAATAGTAATGGTACTGCACTACTCGATATGCTTCAACTGTATGATTTTATTCTTTTGAATGGATGCACCAAGGGTGACCTACATGGTCAATATACGTTTATTGGAGGATCAGGTAAATCAATTATTGATTACTGTATGGTGAATAATGACTGGATTGAACTCATAAATAAGCTTGAGGTTCCATACAGGCATTTCTCTGATCATATGCCAATCACCGTAGAATGGAAAACAGAGCCCGACTCTCATCAAACAAATCTAAATCTGTTACCCCGACTTAAATGGAGAGAAGACGAAGCTGAAACTTTTCGACACAAACTGGACATCTGTCTCTCAAGAATCCCAACTGAATTTGAGTCTTCAGATACTCTATCAATTGAAATTATGAAATGCATAAGAAATGCCGTGAGGAAATCAAGCGACAATGTAAGGAAAGCGTTCAAACAAAAATGGTTTGATAAAGAGTGTATGAGAGCAAGACAAAAATCATTTGCTCTTTTAAAAGCATTTAAGAGATCCGACAATGAAGAATAACGTAAATGATACATGCAGTCAAATTCTCAGTATAAAAGTCTATGCTATGAAAAGAAACTTGGTTTTGAAAATGAACAAGCATAATCACTTGGCAAAACAAAGAATACAAAGGAATTTCGGAAACTTGCAAGGAATATTTATGGTACTCAACATATACATAATTGGCACAGGTGTATCTGCCGCTGATCTCTCCTCTCATTTCTCGAACCTTCTTCAAACAAACTCTAACTTAGTCTTTACTTATGCTGAACCTCTCATCACCGATGATATATTAGACACCGAGATATCTTTATCTGAAATAGATGCAGTTTTACGAAAAGCTAAAAATAATAAAGCACCAGGTGAAGATGGTGTACCGTACGAATTTTTTAAGAATTCATCTCAAAGTTTTAAGCTACAACTTGTTGTGCTTTTTAACAAAATTCTTACGAAAGCCGAAGTTCCTTCCTCGTACAAAAAATCGGTTATCTTCCCATAAAAAAGGTTCCTTAAATGACGTCTCAAACTACAGAGGTTTATCTTTAATGAATATTATAGCTAAGGTATTTTGCAGAGTTCTTGTCGACCGTTTGGAAAAGTGGGTAGAATTAGCCAGTTGCATTCCCCCCCTCAAACAATTCAGCCGTAATACTCGCACTTCTAGGAATGCACATCAGTTTAACCTTGAGCTCAATTTCGGACGTACTGTCAAGTATAGAGATGCTTTTTTTAACCGCACATCGAGAATGTGGAATGCTTTACCCAGCTCTGTTTTTCCCTTTCATTTTGATATTCAAAACTTTAAGACCAATGTGCATCGGTATCTCCTCTTTAATCCTTCCCTATTTTCCTAAAGCTCCACTGTGTTTAAATTTTAAATATATTATGGATATTAATAACCCCTTGAGTGCCCGTTTATTATAAAAAAAAAAAAAAATAAAAAAATAAAGAACAAACAAAATCGGTCCAAGGACGCTACCCTGGGGAACCCCAGCGTTTATTTCTTTAAACTCCGAATACTCCGTTCCTTGCTTAACTCGAAAGAATCTATTTTCTAGGTACGATTCAAGAATGTTATATATTTGCTCTGGAAAGACTTTTAATTTATATTTTAGCCCGTCATGCCAAACTTTGTCAAAAGCTTGAGAAATGTCAAGAAATGCAGTTGAGCAAATCTTTTTTTCTTCAAATGCTTTTTCAATTTCGTTAGTTATTCGGTAAACCTGATCAATTGTCGAGTGATTATTCCGGAAACCGAATTGGTGGTCGGGAATTAAACGTTTTTCTTCAATAATTGGTAGCATTCGTTTAAGAAGCAATTTTTCAAATATTTTAGATATAATTGGTAAGAGAGAAATTGGTCTATACGATTTTTTCTCATTCGGTGGCTTACCCGGTTTGGGGATCAATTCAATTCAATTCAATTCAATTTCTTTATTGTAAACAATACACTAAGACAATGTCTTTTATAGTATTTGTACTTTGGTTGAACAATTAAAGTGCTGTTTGATTCTAATGGGTGATTTTTTTGAGGTTAGGATTTTCATGCATTAGTATTTGACAGGTCACGCGGGATTTCAGACATGGTGTCAAAGAGAAAGATGCTCAGTATGCTTTGACATTGCAAGAATTGAAGCCGAACGATCTGCCACAACGTCGAATTTTCAGTGAATGGGCCCTAGAAAAGTTGGCAGAAAATCCGCTTTTTTATCGACAAATTTTGTTCAGCGATGAGGCTCATTTCTGGTTGAATGGCTACGTAAATAAGCAAAATTGCCGCATTTGGAGTGAAGAGCAACCAGAAGCCGTTCAAGAACTGCCCATGCATCCCGAAAAATGCACTGTTTGGTGTGGTTTGTACGCTGGTGGAATCATTGGACCGTATTTTTTCAAAGATGCTGTTGGACGCAACGTTACGGTGAATGGCGATCGCTATCGTTCAATGCTAACAAACTTTTTGTTGCCAAAAATGGAAGAACTGAACTTGGTTGACATGTGGTTTCAACAAGATGGCGCTACATGCCACACAGCTCGCGATTCTATGGCCATTTTGAGATAAAACTTCGGAGAAAAATTCATCTCAAGGAATGGACCGGTAAGTTGGCCACCAAGATCATGCGATTTGACGCCTTTAGACTATTTTTTGTGGGGCTACGTCAAGTCTAAAGTCTACACAAATAAGCCAGCAACTATTCCAGCTTTGGAAGACAACATTTCCGAAGAAATTCGGGCTATTCCGGCCGAAATGCTCGAAAAAGTTACCCAAAATTGGACTTTCCGAATGGACCACCTAAGACGCAGCCGCGGTCAACATTTAAATGAAATTATCTTCAAAAAGTAAATGTCATGGACCAATCTAACGTTTCAAATAAAGAATCGATGAGATTTTGCAAATTTTATGCGTTTTTTTTTTAAAAAAAGTTCTCAAGCTATTAAAAAATCACCCGATATATACAATAAGATAATACTTAGGCTGCTAAAAATATTTTTTTTTTTTTTTTTTATATATACTTTAATTAAATAATACATATAAGACTTTTCCTCTCTTCTTCTTTCCTATTTCCCCCTTAACATCCTAGTTGTTCGAAAAATGTTTAAAAACCTCGGTCTTGAAACTTACTGCATCCGTTATCCTCTTTATGCTAACCGGCAAAGAGTTAAAAAGGCGAATGCTGTGAACGAAGAACAACCGTGAGGAATTTAGATATCTAAAAGTTGGAATAAATAGATTATTTGTTCTTGACGATGTACAGAACTCAATTTTTTCATAAAGGTACTCAGGTGTTCTTGTGTGAATAATTCTGTGGAGAAAGATACAATTACGGAAATTTACGTATTCGACCATAGTGCACTTAAGAATTTTTTTGCTGAAAGCAGAGATATGGTCATATCGGCGAATACCATAAACGTAGCGAGTCATGTCATTAAGCGCCACACGTAGTTTGTATTCAGATAAAGAATCCAGTTTCGGATACACGACTTCAGAAAAGGAAATGATTGGTACGAGTAGAGTTCTCATAAGACGAAGTTTTGTTTCTTGAGGAGTAAAAGAATTAGATACCCATAGTTTTCTTAAAGTTCCGTAAATACGTGCAATGACATAATTTATATGGTCTCTGCAAGAGAGATCCCTAGAGATTTTGAATCCAAGACTGGTCACAGAATCTACAAAACTAACATGGGCACTATTCAAACTAATCGAAGGTAGATCTCTATGGTTGTATGTCTTCTTAGAAATTAGTAGGGCTTGACTTTTATTGGGATTGAGCACTAGACCATTTTCCTTAGCCCAGTTAGAAATTCTCTCAAGATCTTCATTAACGCGAAAGACAAGATCCTCTATTAATCCAATTCTACGTGAGAGATAAATTTGTATATCATCTGCATACAGATGAAAAGAGACGTGCTCACAAACCGAAGGCAAATCGTTGATAAAGGCACAAAACAAAATTGGCCCCAGAATAGAGCCTTGTGGCACGCCCATCTTCAAGTACGTATGTGCTGAAAAATTGTTTCCAACACATACACGCTGAGTTCTGTTACACAAATAACTACCAATGAGACGAACAGCTGAATTCGAAAAACCAAAGTAGTGCTCAAGTTTTTGACAAAGAACTCGATGATCAACTTTGTCAAAAGCCTTCGAGAAGTCCAATAGGCACAGTACTGAGATATTGTCTTTATCGTATTCGAGTCTTATATCCTCTAAGATCTTTACCATTGCTGTAGAGCAGGAATGGTTAGCTCTAAATCCAGATTGGTATGGAGACAGCAATCTTTTGGACGTAAAATGGTCAATAATTTGTTTAGTAAGGATTTTTTCGAGAACTTTGGACATGCAAGGTAAAATGCTTACTGGCCGGTAGTCGGTGAGTTCGGAAGGTGTGGGCTTTTTCGGAACAGGAGTTATCCTGGCTGCTTTCCACGCAATAGGAAACGTAGAAGTGACAATACAGTGATTAAAAACATGAGTGAGAGCGTTAATCAAGCAGGGTAGGACAAGTTTCAAAAATCTTAGCGGAATACCGTCTTCGCCTATAGCTTCGGACCTCAAGGATTTAAAAGTGCGTATAATTTCGTCTTCAGTTACCGTCTCAAAGCAAAAATCGTTAACTCCATCATAAAGTAAGCCAGCCTTGGGCTCAAAGCTAGTAGCTAATTGATTTGTTTGAATAAACTGATTGTTGAGGTCATTAGGATCAAGTTCACACTTAGAAATTGGCTTTTTACCAATACCAATGTCACGAAGATTTTTCCAGAGCTGTTTAGAAGAAAGATTTGTATTGAGTTTCGAGGCGAAAAAGTTACGTTTTGCGCAACGGGTAATGAGAGTTGCTTGATTACGAAAGTAGCAGTATTGTCGCCAAGTTGTAGGATTTGGAGAATGCCGCCACTTGAGGTAGTATTTTCTGCGACTTTTAATCGCATTCTTTACTTCAAAGTTGTACCATGGACATTTCTCGTTTTGAATTCTTACCGTTTTTAGAGGAACATGCGTTTCGAACAATCTCTTCACATGGTTGTAAATGAAGTTTAGTTTGTTATCTACATGCACTAAATTGTAACAATCACTCCAGGCCACGCTGCTGGCATCAATATAAAAAGCTTCTACATCGAGGGCTTTAAAATTTCTAAAAGTAAATGTGGAAGGAACTTGGGAATGAGAGAAATCAATACCATAAGTACAAAAAACTAAGTCGTGGTCTGATATTCCATCAAAACATAATTGATCATTGAGAATAATGTTTGTTGGATCAGATACAATAATGAGGTCAAGTAGGTTAGGTTAGGTTAGGTTAGGTTGAAGTGGCTGTCCAAGATGGAAACGGACACACTTAGGCCAGTTTAATGGCCCATTGTGATACCACATGAATCTTGAGGTTTCTTCCTAAGCTCAATGGAACCAGTTTGAGTCTCTTACGAAACGTGAGAGGCTGCTTATGCCGATATGATTTAGATCGTTTAGATCGTTAAAGAAGAATTCTCCTAGGTAATTCTTGCGTTTTCGAGCCAGAGCAGGGCATGTGCAGAGAAGATGAAGAACTGTTTCTTCCTCTTCCTCGTCCATACAGCTTCTGCAGAAGTCATTTGAGAATACGCCTAATCTCGTGGCGTGCTTTCCTATTAGACAGTGCCCGGTTATGACACCTATTATCGAGCTTATATGCGATCTGCTTAGAGAGAGCAAGCACCTTGAACGTTTTAAATCCAGTGTTGGCCAGATGTTTTTTGTGACTTGACACGTGGTGATGTTGCTCCACCTGGTGCCTGCCCTCCTCACAGCGTCTTGCATTAGCAACAGTTTACAAGTAGCGATTGGTATGCCAGTACGTGCCAAACGTGGTAGAATGGGTTGTACTGTACCGTTCCTGGCGAGTTCATCTGCCTTACAGTTACCTGGAATGTCTCTATGGCCCGGCACCCAGCAAAGGTGAATATTAAACTGTTGTGCCATCTCCATTAGAGATGATCGACAGTTCTGGACTGTTATAGAGTTTGTAGAGACAGAATCCAGAGATTTAATAGCGGCCTGACTGTCTGAGAAAATACGGATATCAGATATCGATATCACGTTTTCTTTAAGCCAGGACAGGACTTCTTTTATCGCCAAAAGTTCCGCCTGGAACACGCTACAATGATCGGGAAGGCGGAATGAGAGACTTAATTTCAGTCGTTCAGAGTACACACCTCCACCAACCCCTTCTTTTGTTTTTGACCCATCTGTATAGAAGTGGATTGACTCGTCTTCCAGGAATGTCCTATCTTCCCAAAAAGATCTGGGAGGTATAGAAATCTGGAAGTTTCTATCGAATTGTAGTTGGGGGATGGTGTAGTCTGTGTGCTTTGGGATTGATTCTAAATATGTAAGAATAACGGAGTGGCCAATGTTGTTGTTAGTCCACTGCGACGAAGCTTTGAGGCGAATAGCAGAGCTTGCAGCTATTTGTTTGCTAAGAATGTCAAGAGGTGTTAGGTAGAGTAAGGTGTCCAGTGCCGCAGATGGGGTCGTGCGAAGCGATCCGCTTATACATAGGCAAGCTGAACGTTGGACTTTATTTAATTTATCTCGGTTTATACCTTTTTCTAAAGCAGTCCACCATACTGCCACACCGTACATTAGAATCGGTCTGATTACCGATGTGTATAGCCAATGCGTGATTCTGGGTTGTAAGCCCCATTTATTACCAATGGCTTTTTTGCAAGAAAAGAGAGCTACAGTAGCTTTTTTGACTCTTTCCTCTACGTTGCGTTTCCAATTTAGTTTTTTATCTAAGACAAGACCCAGGTATTTAGCCTCGTCTGAGAATTTTAATTGGATTCCTTTAATATGGGGAGGGTTGACAAATGGAATTTTGTATCTCCTCGAAAATAAAACCAAATCGGTTTTGTGTGGGTTAACACCCAGTCCACACCGATCAGCCCAAAGTATTAGTCTGTCTAAGGCATTTTGTAAGAGTTCTTTTAACGTGTTAAGATGCTTTCCTGAAACTGCTATAGCAACGTCGTCCGCATAGGCTATCACTCTGAAACCCTCCGCATCCAGACTAGTTAGGATTTCATTTACCACTAGGTTCCAGAGGAGAGGGGATAGAACACCACCTTGCGGTGTCCCTCTACTAACGAATCGTCTGCCAGAAGAGTTGCCCAGTTTTGAGTTAATTATCCTGCTAGTAAGCATCAAATGAATTAACTCCCGAAGCGAACTCTCTACATTTAGAGATGTTAGTGCAGATGTGATTGCAGATGTGTCCACGTTGTTAAAGGCCCCTTCGATGTCAAGGAAAGCAACCATAGTGAACTCTTTATGATGGAGGGAATATTCGACGGTGCGTACTAAGGTGTGTAACGCTGTTTCCACCGATTTACCTTTACAGTAGGCATGTTGAGACGAAGACAGAAGTCTTGTATCAATACTTGCCCTTAAATGGATATCAATCAATCTTTCGAAGGTCTTAAGAAGGAATGATGATAGACTTATAGGTCGTAGATCTTTAGGGTTGACTTGCGAGCATTTACCTGCTTTGGGTATAAAAACAACTTTAACTTCTCGCCAAGCCGAGGGAACATGGACCAGGTAAAGACAGCTGGTAAAAATTGCCTCAAGGATTGGTGCAATTATATCAGAAGTCTTTTGTAGCTCGGCTGGTGTTATTCCATCTGGTTCTGCAGATTTAAATGGTTTGAAGCTGTTGAGAGCCCATTGTAGCTTGTCCCTTGTAATCAGACCTTGTGGATATGTTGTATTGGGACTTGAACGTATATAACCGTTGCAAGTCCCGGTAAGAGAACTTCCAGGAAAATGAGTATCCAATAGTAAGTTCAGCGATTCATTACTCGAATTTGTCCAGGAGCCGTCTGCATTTTTCAAGCAGCTTGGCATCGCTGGATTAGTTGAAAGAATTTTCCGTAACCTAGAGGCTTCAGAAGTTTCTTCTATCGTGCCACAGAAGGATCGCCAAGAAGATCGTTTAGATTTCCTTAGTGCCTTCTTGTAAATTCTTAAGGATTCTTTGTAAGAATCCCAGTGTGAGGCTAGTCTTGCGGCTTTGGCTCGGTTGAACAGTTTCCTGCATTCTTTCCTGAGCGAGTTAAGCTCTGAGGCCCACCATTGTGGTTTCCTCTTTCCTCTTATGTGTATAAGTGGGCAAGCAATTTCTAGCGATCTGTTCATAGCTGAGGTAAGGTCATTGACTTTGTTGTCAAGTTCATTAGCGTTAGAGGAAGGACAAGATAGTCCAGGTTTTAGTAAACTCTGTAATGAGTTCCTGTATGAGGCCCAATCAGTTTTCCGATAATTTCGAAAAGTCAATGGACTCGAGTTATCATCCACATTGATATTGAACTGGATATATCTATGATCAGAGAACGAGTGTTCTTTGGATACTTTCCAGTCCAAGATCATATGGTGTACAGTATCTGAGACAAGAGTTATGTCTAGGACTTCTTGTCGAGTTTTAGTTATGAAGGTTGGTTCATTTCCAACATTACTTACAAGGAGGTTAGTACCAAGAATATAATCAAAAAGAGACTCACCTCTGTCGTTGATATTGGTACTTCCCCATACCGTATGATGAGCGTTGACATCGCTCCCAATAATTAGGCGGATCCTTTGCCTTTCCGCTTCAGCGACGATCTTCTCCAGGGTTTTTCCAGGGAGAGGGCCAAGGTGGTCATGGCCAAGATACGCCGACACTATCCAGAAACTTCCCTTGGATGTTTCCAGCCTAGCTGCGGTGGTATCTTTGTCACTGAAATGATGGAGTAAAAATACATTAATGCTACGTTTCACTAGTATGCAAGATCTAGGTTCACCTTTATCTGTCACACACAGTGTGTAGTAACCAGGAGTCCTGAGTCCACGAACAACGGATCTCACAATCCATGGCTCTTGGATCAGGACAATGTCCTCCCCGTTTCTTGCCAGCCGGAGAAGAAGTGAGGCCGAGGCCTTTACGGAGTGCTGGAGATTAATCTGTACTAACTGCAGCATTTTGGCTACAATTAGGCAGATCAACCTCCACCACGGTTTTGTTCTGATCCTCTGAGTCTGAGGATGAAGCCAAGAGTTCGTCCTCGCTCAAAAGGATCATGCTGAGGTCGTCCTCAGTCTCCATTAAGGATGGACTGTCTACGACTTTAGTAGAGGGTTGGGTAGCTATTGGAGAGGGCATGGGTGCATCGTCACCCTCGGTTAAGAGAGAAGACGATGTCCCAGGCTCACCAACCGCTAGTCCACCTTCGGTTGTTATTGGAGGCCCGCTTTCCGCGTTAACCTTGGTTGTTTTTGGAGGCCCGCTTTCCGCGTTAACCTCATCTTTTTTATATACTCGAATTTTAATGGTTTCGAAGCCATAGTTTATCGAGCCCTCGTTTAAGGCTAGAGGAGCCAAAGATTCCTTATTGAGTACCAAAATGGCGCTCCTATAAAGATTCCTTACCTCCTCTAGCTTGGCTATCTTCCAGTTGTGAGTCGGAAGGGACGGGTTACAAACTCTGACCATCTCGAGAATTTCATCGATACCGGCAGGTTCCATTGGGATCCAAATGCGGGCTCTAGGTCTGCTAGGAATGTCTTCCTTAGCGACAACCTCGAGCTTCGCACCTGGCCAAACTTCACCTAACCGGCTGACAGCGAGCTTATACAAGTCACAAGACCTCTGATCGCCACAAACCATGAGTTTTACGTGGCCTTGATGCCAACCCCCATCGCTTATGGAAGGAAGTGGTCCTGGAAGCTCCCTCAAAATGCTTAAAAAGCCACCCGAGAGCTTAACCTTGACCAACTGCCAACGATCAGCCGATATTGTTCCATCATCATCACTCCTGTCAATGACCGCAACCACGACTTTGCCCTTCGTGACGTCACTGAAACTGGCTTTCTTGATGGGATTGAGGGGAGTGCTGGTGTTGTGCACCCGAGGCCGTTTTGGTGTCGGTACGGCCCCCTCGAGAGACCTTTCTCGTTTGGACGTAGAGTCCTTACTGGTCTTAGCTGTAGCAAATATGCTTTTAGCCCATTCGACGTCAGCGGTTTGCTGCGGTGTCCTTTCAGCCCCCGATGATGCACCAGAGGCCTTCAGGATTTTCGCCGCTTGCCGCCTTTGCCTATATTGGCTTTTCGAGAGTTTCCCCTTACTCTCATTAGTAGTGGTAGGGCCATTTTTCACAACCCTGCCACTACTGAAATTAGGTATCACTACCTTCCTATCCTCGTTGCTGCCAGCTGCAGAGGAGGGTCCATGGTCCTTCTCTGTGCTGGCCGCAAGAGATACGGCAACAGGCTTTGACACCAAGTTGCCGCCCGGTCCTGAAGAGATACCGGTCTCATCATCCTTTAAGTTTTTGTTTTTGTTTTTTGTTTTTTCCATCTTAATCCCACGAGTTGCGAAGAAAAGAGGTCCGTCTGCACAGAGATTCGCATGTACAGATAAGGCTAGTTAATCCGGAGGTCGCCAGGTATCCGGATACTCCGTTAGAGACTGGGCTATTTTTGAATTGGGCCCCCAGCCAGGCTGATCATCGGCACGGGTCGTTTAACACCTTAGATCCAGCCCAATAAAGATAAGAGGTGGTAGGGAAGGAAGAGATAGGGTGAGGAATCAGTTGATGTCAATTCATCATTCTGATACGGGAGGAAAAGATTGGGATTCGGTAACAGCAATTCAGCTAATTTACCTAGAGTGGGAAGGAGTATAGGAGATAGGAGCGCTGTCTAGCTTTTTCGCCATTACAACGTGGGAGGTGGGATGGGAGTTGGTGACATAAACGTAGGCTGGTATGCCATGTTTATGTGGGAATGGATGATGATTCTGGGAAAGGTAGAGGGATAAGAACGTCCTTTAGTTTCAGGACTCATCTGGAGAAAATTCTCGAGAATCATTGACCCTACTCAGCTTCTACAACTCGACAAGTTCGACGTTCAGGGTAGAAGGTCAAGTAGGCTTGGGGAACAATTTGGAGCGTATCTATAGTTGGGTATTTATTGATAACATTAAGACCTGAACCAGCAATAGCGTCAAGAAGTTGAAATGAAGTAGAGTCCCTTTTAAGTAGATCAACATTGAAGTCACCACAGACAATTATGTGTTCATATGATATAATGAAAGATTCTAGTGCTGTGAAGAAAGGAGTGAATGAACAGGTTCTTTTAGGGTTGTAGACACATGCTAGCAAACATTTTGTATTCGAATCAGAGATTTTTACTATAATGCTATGCCATTATTATCTGACCTGGATAATATTTTACATTTTAGACTCGATCTACAATAAATTGCAACACCACCGCCCGTTGTAGAAGTGACCCTATCATTCCGTATTAGGGTGTAGTTACTTAAATTACGAATGTGGTCAGGAATTTCAGGATCAAACCAGGTCTCACTCACACAAATAACATCTACTTTTGTACCATCGAAAACAGTTTTTATGTAGTCAAATTTTTGATCATTCAAACTTCTAGCATTAAAGTGGCATACCTTAAAACCAGACCTCGCTTTAGATAAATAATTCAACACTAGTTGTGCGGATTTGAACTCAGCATTGCCATATACAGCATCATAAAACTGTGACATTAAATTTTAAAATAACATTTAGAGTAAACAGAAAGCACCAAAACCAAAAAAATAAGTAATTATATAATACAATAATGAAAATATGTAGTAAATATGCAATTAAAGAAAAAAATACAAGTGTAAATATAAATAACAAGTGGGAGCACTGGTAGGCTCTCTTTATAAAGTGCATGTTTTTATATGTTTTGATCGTTGTTCATAATAATATTAGCTGCGCTATGATTCAAGGTCAGAGATGTTGTTGCTTAGTCGTGCTGAGGCGATTTCATTTAGTTCAGGTAAACTTCTGATGCAGATCGCTCCCTCGTTTTTGCTAATCAAAATATTTACTAGTCCACGCATCGTGAAGGCAGCATAAATAAGACGTTTTCTTTTCATGTCAATTGCGGTGCGTAGAATCTCTCGGTTCTCAGTCGTTAAGCTTTCGTGTATGAAAATTGGTGTGTCTGAGTTTAGATTCGGGTCGATATCATTAAGACTTAAGTTCCGGGAAGACAATTTTCGAAAATCAGAAAGTGCTTTTATGGTTTTAATTTTGTCGGTTGCACTAAGGAATTTAATTATTATGACGGAGTTGGTTTTTACTTTTGATCTGAATATTGCAGAAATATGCGGAGGTTGGTAATTAATGCAATGACAAATTAAGTTGAAAGTGTTTTTAAGTTGTTCATTCGGAGTGTACGGTATGCCTATTAAGATAGCATCAGCTGCAATGTTATTGATCGCGATTGTTTGGAGTTGTAGTTTTAAGCTGCCTATTTCTGTATGTATGTGCTCAGTTTCGTTGTCATCTATTGAAGCAAGTTGGAGACGGTCAACATTTGATGCGGTGTTGTTTACTTTCTCTCGAATCTCAACTATTTCTGTGCAGTTATTCTCGAGTTGTTTTACCCGCTCTTCCAAGTTTATAAGATCGCGAGATAATTTGTCAATTTTGTTGGACATATTTGTTTCAATGTTATCCATTCGACTGGTTAAATTTAATTCAAGAGTGGATAATCTACCCAGTATGGACTCACCTTGTTCTTTTAATTTTAAAAGAAGTTCAGTTTGAGAAGGCAAGTTTGGCTGATCAAGAAGAGAGTCAGTGACGACATTCACATCATTTACTGGGATGACAACAGCAGGAGCAGAAGCAGCAGAAACGGGGGAGGCGACGGTGATTGAATTTGCAGAGGGAGAAGAGCAAATAGTGACCTCACCAGGGGGTTTATTGGTGGTATTGGTGGACTTTTGTGCGGGAGAATTTTTACTGTCACTTTTGTTTACATGAGATGGTGAGTTTTTTATTATGTGAGAATTAGTTGGATTACTCTTAATTAAAGGGCTAAAGAGTTGGGTTTTTTTTGAGCGGGTTTTATTAAATTGATCCATTGTCAATGGTCTAGTCTGAATATATTTAATTTTGTTTTTTGTAATTTTTGTAATTAGTTATGAAAAACACTTTTTATTCAAATATTTATTTGAGTTAACAAAAAACACTGTTTTCAGATATATCTCGCACGTATTTTAAAACTCAAAAAGCACAGTTATGGTTATTAAAATCTTAGGCAGCAAATTATTTGACGTCTGTTCTCTACCACATTATTTACTTACCAATCATCATCATTATTACTTCGGCGACTTTCCATTGCGTGGGTACGTAAGCAAGTCTTAAAGCAGCGTTAGTGAGCTGTAAGAGCTTAACCATTGCTTTTTTAGGCAACTCTTTGAGGACACGACCGTTAATCAGATCGTAGCCAGGAGCTTTATTATTTTTCTGCCGTTTTATTTCCTGAACAAGTTCAGTCAAAGTAATATTCCTGATAGAAAAATTTTCCGGCGCTGGTTGGAGCTCTCCGTCATTAGTCAGAAACTCTTGACCATCGAAAGGTTTGAACGTTTCCTCAAGGTGCTTAGCAAATAAATCCGCCTTTTCCTTATCAGTTTTTGCCCATTCAGAATTATTTTTTCGAATAGGTGCCGACATTATTTGAGGCTTTTTAATACCTTTTATCGTCTTCCAAAGAGGATAATTCGTTTTTTTGTCTGCAGTTAGGCTTTCAAGATAGGCAGAATTCTCGCTGTTTTTAAAATCTCGTAACAAATTTTTAATCTTGTTTGATAAAAAGTTGACGACACTTTTATGCTGAGGAGCACGTGATTGCTGCCATACTTTTCGAGCTTTTCGTTTTTCGCGTATCAATTCTTTTATATCTTCTGGAATTTTTTCTTCGTATTGCCTTGACTTTTTACTACAGATCGGAGTATTATTCCAAGCTGCTTCTTGAACAATATTTATAAATTTTTCTGTTTCATCTTCTAACTCAAACGGAGTTTGCAAAGAGACGTTCAGTATAATTCTATTTTCGCAATCTTCTTTGAATTTATCCCAATTTGTGTTGTTATTTGTTAAAATTAGGGGCTTTTCTTTTTCGATTACGTTACTGTTTATTGTTAAGATAACGGCCGAGTGATCCGTAGAAAAATCGAAGTTATCATCTACTGTCATATATTTTCTGTTCATTCCTCTTGCGATGAAAAAGTCAACAAGATCGGGTGTTTTCGCTGTATCGGTTGGCCAATACGTTGGTTTTCCTGATGAGAAAAATTCAACGTTACATTCAATACCCGCTTTGTAGAGTTGTCTACCCTTCGTCGAAATGCAACGTGATCCCCAAAATGAATGTTTCGAATTGAAGTCGCCGCCAATAATAAATTTTGGACCTAAAGCGTTGAAAAGATCTTTAAAATCGTTTTTGTCTATCTTGGACCGAGGAGGACAGTAAATAGACGCAATATTGAAAAATACGTGTCTAACTTTTATGCTAACGGAAGTAACTTGCATTGTATCGAGCTCGATATTTATCTCAAACGAATGATTGATATTTTCTCTGATAAATACGGAAGAACCACCCCTTGCTCTTTCGGATGAATGGCATGCGTGGTAAGCCGAATAACCTTTAATACTTAAATTTGAGTCTTTTTTCAAATGAGTTTCAGAGATCAAACAAATATCTATTTTTTCGTTAAGTAGAACCGTTTCTAGTTCTTCGATTTTTGCGGTAAGTCCGTTCGCGTTCCATGTTATTATTTTGAGTTGTTGGGACAACTGATCCATGTTTACGGTAAATTTGGTGTTTTAAGAGCCGCCGACTCAAATTTGTCCAATTTCTCAAGAATAATTGTGTTAATTCTCCCTTGTTCTTCTAATCGTTCAAGTATAAAGGAAAATACATTTTGAACGGAGTCAGGTTTAATAGTTTTAGGTTTTTCGGGCGCCGTGACTTGAGCGTACGTGTTCGTCTTTTTTGTTTTTATGTTTTCTGAGGGTAAAACGTTTTCATTATTTTTCCCGTCCGTTTTACTCGACGCTTGAGTATTAGTCTTGGTTTTTAATTTTAATTCTTTGTTTTGCTTTGAGGTATTTTTTTTAGTTTTCTTACTAAATTCTTCGCGCCTCTTTAACATTTCCTTTGCGACCTCACAGCCACGGTAATTTGCTGGATGATTACCTTTGCAATTCGCGCATGTAGCCGGAGTTTCTTTTTTAAGACGGCATACATCAGTCATGTGCTTTCCCGCGCATTTAACGCAAACGGGGTCCTTCTGACAATAAGCTGCTGTATGGTTAAAACCTTGACATCGCTTGCACTGAGGAATAAGGCGTTTGTTCTTTCTTAGTGGTTCGATTTTTACAACAATATTCATTATAGTTTTAATATTATAAACATTGTCTACATTTTCATTTTTATCGAAACTTAGAATAAAAAGCGGAAGAGCGCGTTTTATATAAGCGGTTTCGATTCCTTTTTCTCGCTTCAAAAGATTTGTTGCGTCAAGAATCTTAAATCCTTTGGTTTTTAAGTCCGAAAGGATGTCTTCTTTTGAACAAGAGGGATGAAGACCTCTAGCAACTACACGTAGAGGTTTTTCTTCTTTAATTGAATAACTATACCATTCAATTTTTTCATCGCTGAGTTTTTTCGACAGTTTTCTATAAGAATCTGAATCATTTACGTTAATTTTCCACGTATTATTGTGGGTGGATGTAGCTTTGAAATTCTTTTGCGCCGTTTCTTTCAGAATAGGAAGAATTTTGTTATAATCCGCTTGACCAACGATGTTTATCGGTGGAGGAAGTTTCTTATTCGCAGAAAACTGATCTTTCCGTGTAATTTTATTTGGTTTTAGCTGATTTTGAAACTTAGGCGAATGTTCAGCCTTCCGTTTTTTACAAGGTCTACTTTTTTCAGTTTCCCGAGCAAGTTCATCTTCATCAGTTTCATATTCGTGCCGATCTCGATGTTGTGGACTTAGAGTATTTACTTTCATGTTTTCAGAAGTTTTTAACATCTTGTTCTCTTCACGAAGACTTTCGACTTCTTTTTTAAGCTCTTCGTAGAGTCTTATCATTTCGTTCAGCTTCTTTTGCAGTTCACAATTGTCCTGCTCAAAACTGTTTGTTTTCGGTGAGTCGCTTTTAGTGCCTTTTGGCACAACCGGTGGACTCTTTCTGCCGGTAACTCTCGGTACAGATGGAGGTGATCGAGGGACCTTATGCGCTTTCGCGAAAGGATTTATCAAATGCAATAAATGGCTCTCCCCAGAATCCGTAGAGCCTGCCTCCGAAGAGGATGGATTTGCCAGAGAAACTGGCTTTCCACCTGGGGTAATTAATCTATTTGTTTTTTCCATTGCATATTTTGTATACTTATGTAGTTCTCAGTATACGGAGATTGGATTTTAGTCGCCTTTTACGACAAGCATACCTTACTTCGGGTAAATTCTTAACCCCTACCCGAAGGGGGCATAAACACAGTGTCATAAACACAAAGCAGCCAAATACTCGTAGACGTCAATATGAAAGTACTAGATCAATTCTAACTAATGCTTCACCAGGGATGCCACTTCAACAAAGTAGTAGCAGTGATAGTAGTGTATCAAGAAATTGAGAATTAAATGCCGTCAGCTCTTTAATTAATAGTTTTTGTAAAATATTAGCGTATGTATAACATATCTGGTCTCAAAAGTAAATTATTGTTTGTAGATTTTTTCAATTTTGTCAAAACTTTTGAAATATTTTTCTTTTTTGAAACACATGTAACAATAGAAAATACAAGTAAATTTATAAAATATTTCAATGGATATAAACTACATTGGATTCCTGCTATTAAAACATCTATCGAAGGACGTGCAAGTGGAGGTTGTGTATTTGGTATAAACACATCACATCTTGAATTATACGATTTTATTGTAATGCAAGAAACAACTGTAATTAAACTATTAAAAACTAACAATATGTATATAATGCCTCTTTATTTAAATTGTAATAAGTGGACCAAAGATTTTGAACAACTAAATGATAATCTATCTATTCATGCAAATGAGAGTATATTTTTAATTGGAGATTTCAATGCTAGAACAAGTTGCAATCAAATAACTACCCTGAGAAACATCAACAATGATTTTTTGAACGTTAACTCTAGAACATCCAAAACCTTAACATGCAATAGTAATGGTACTGCACTACTCGATATGCTTCAACTGTATGATTTTATTCTTTTGAATGGATGCACCAAGGGTGACCTACATGGTCAATATACGTTTATTGGAGGATCAGGTAAATCAGTTATTGATTACTGTATGGTGAATAATGACTGGATTGAACTCATAAATAAGCTTGAGGTTCCATACAGGCATTTCTCTGATCATATGCCAATCACCGTAGAATGGAAAACAGAGCCCGACTCTCATCAAACAAATCTAAATCTGTTACCCCGACTTAAATGGAGAGAAGACGAAGCTGAAACTTTTCGACACAAACTGGACATCTGTCTCTCAAGAATCCCAACTGAATTTGAGTCTTCAGATACTCTATCAATTGAAATTATGAAATGCATAAGAAATGCCGTGAGGAAATCAAGCGACAATGTAAGGAAAGCGTTCAAACAAAAATGGTTTGATAAAGAGTGTATGAGAGCAAGACAAAAATCATTTGCTCTTTTAAAAGCATTTAAGAGATCCGACAATGAAGAATAACGTAAATGATACATGCAGTCAAATTCTCAGTATAAAAGTCTATGCTATGAAAAGAAACTTGGTTTTGAAAATGAACAAGCATAATCACTTGGCAAAACAAAGAATACAAAGGAATTTCGGAAACTTGCAAGGAATATTTATGGTACTCAACATATACATAATTGGCACAGGTGTATCTGCCGCTGATCTCTCCTCTCATTTCTCGAACCTTCTTCAAACAAACTCTAACTTAGTCTTTACTTATGCTGAACCTCTCATCACCGATGATATATTAGACACCGAGATATCTTTATCTGAAATAGATGCAGTTTTACGAAAAGCTAAAAATAATAAAGCACCAGGTGAAGATGGTGTACCGTACGAATTTTTTAAGAATTCATCTCAAAGTTTTAAGCTACAACTTGTTGTGCTTTTTAACAAAATTCTTACGAAAGCCGAAGTTCCTTCCTCGTACAAAAAATCGGTTATCTTCCCATAAAAAAGGTTCCTTAAATGACGTCTCAAACTACAGAGGTTTATCTTTAATGAATATTATAGCTAAGGTATTTTGCAGAGTTCTTGTCGACCGTTTGGAAAAGTGGGTAGAATTAGCCAGTTGCATTCCCCCCCTCAAACAATTCAGCCGTAATACTCGCACTTCTAGGAATGCACATCAGTTTAACCTTGAGCTCAATTTCGGACGTACTGTCAAGTATAGAGATGCTTTTTTTAACCGCACATCGAGAATGTGGAATGCTTTACCCAGCTCTGTTTTTCCCTTTCATTTTGATATTCAAAACTTTAAGACCAATGTGCATCGGTATCTCCTCTTTAATCCTTCCCTATTTTCCTAAAGCTCCACTGTGTTTAAATTTTAAATATATTATGGATATTAATAACCCCTTGAGTGCCCGTTTATTATAAAAAAAAAAAAAAATAAAAAAATAAAGAACAAACAAAATCGGTCCAAGGACGCTACCCTGGGGAACCCCAGCGTTTATTTCTTTAAACTCCGAATACTCCGTTCCTTGCTTAACTCGAAAGAAACTATTTTCTAGGTACGATTCAAGAATGTTATATATTTGCTCTGGAAAGACTTTTAATTTATATTTTAGCCCGTCATGCCAAACTTTATCAAAAGCTTGAGAAACGTCAAGAAATGCAGTTGAGCAAATCTTTTTTTCTTCAAATGCTTTTTCAATTTCGTTAGTTATTCGGTAAACCTGATCAATTGTCGAGTGATTATTCCGGAAACCGAATTGGTGGTCGGGAATTAAACGTTTTTCTTCAATAATTGGTAGCATTCGTTTAAGAAGCAATTTTTCAAATATTTTAGATATAATTGGTAAGAGAGAAATTGGTCTATACGATTTTTTCTCATTCGGTGGCTTACCCGGTTTTGGGGATCATTATTACTTCGGCGACTTTCCATTGCGTGGGTACGTAAGCAAGTCTCAAAGCAGCGTTAGTGAGCTGTAAGAGCTTAACCATTGCTTTTTTAGGCAACTCTTTGAGGACACGACCGTTAATCAGGTCGTAGCCAGGAGCTTTATTATTTTTCTGCCGTTTTATTTCCTGGACAAGTTCAGTCAAAGTAATATTCCTGATAGAAAAATTTTCCGGCGCTGGTTGGAGCTCTCCGTCATTAGTCAGAAACTCTTGACCATCGAAAGGTTTGAACGTTTCCTCAAGGTGCTTAGCAAATAAATCCGCCTTTTCCTTATCAGTTTTTGCCCATTCAGAATTATTTTTCGAATAGGTGCCGACATTATTTGAGGCTTTTTAATACCTTTTATCGTCTTCCAAAGAGGATAATTCGTTTTTTTGTCTGCTGTTAGGCTTTCAAGATAGGCAGAATTCTCGCTGTTTTTAAAATCTCGTAACAAATTTTTAATCTTGTTTGATAAAAAGTTGACGACACTTTTATGCTGAGGAGCACGTGATTGCTGCCATACTTTTCGAGCTTTTCGTTTTTCGCGTATCAATTCTTTTATATCTTCTGGAATTTTTTCTTCGTATTGCCTTGACTTTTTACTACAGATCGGAGTATTATTCCAAGCTGCTTCTTGAACAATATTTATAAATTTTTCTGTTTCATCTTCTAACTCAAACGGAGTTTGCAAAGAGACGTTCAGTATAATTCTATTTTCGCAATCTTCTTTGAATTTATCCCAATTTGTGTTGTTATTTGTTAAAATTAGGGGCTTTTCTTTTTCGATTACGTTACTGTTTATTGTTAAGATAACGGCCGAGTGATCCGTAGAAAAATCGAAGTTATCATCTACTGTCATATATTTTCTGTTCATTCCTCTTGCGATGAAAAAGTCAACAAGATCGGGTGTTTTCGCTGTATCGGTTGGCCAATACGTTGGTTTTCCTGATGAGAAAAATTCAACGTTACATTCAATACCCGCTTTGTAGAGTTGTCTACCCTTCGTCGAAATGCAACGTGATCCCCAAAATGAATGTTTGGAATTGAAGTCGCCGCCAATAATAAATTTTGGACCTAAAGCGTTGAAAAGATCTTTAAAATCGTTTTTGTCTATCTTGGACCGAGGAGGACAGTAAATAGACGCAATATTGAAAAATACGTGTCTAACTTTTATGCTAACGGAAGTAACTTGCATTGTATCGAGCTCGATATTTATCTCAAACGAATGATTGATATTTTCTCTGATAAATACGGAAGAACCACCCCTTGCTCTTTCGGATGAATGGCATGCGTGGTAAGCCGAATAACCTTTAATACTTAAATTTGAGTCTTTTTTCAAATGAGTTTCAGAGATCAAACAAATATCTATTTTTTCGTTAAGTAGAACCGTTTCTAGTTCTTCGATTTTTGCGGTAAGTCCGTTCGCGTTCCATGTTATTAGTTTCCACCGGGCACTAAACCGAGATTTAGCTAGATTTGTCACAAATCTCCTTAAAATCTCGAAGATTTACCATACAAATTTTAATCTCCTCAAATGAAGATTTCAAATAAAACTCATTGAAATCTACTTGGAAACATTAGTTTGTCAAATCAAACAAACTTTTTTTTCGGAGAATAATTGTTGAACCGACCCATTTAAACGCCAATTTCGTTTATTGACTGATGGAAATGTCGACAAAAAATATCTGTCTTACTTCCATATAACTCAAATTCAAAACAATAAACAACTTTCAAGAAATCACAGACGAAATAAAATGTAAGTAGCTATACAAAAATAATAAAGAATATAATAAGACTAATTACTTACAGATGATGAGTGAACAAATACATATTTTTTTCTTTTAGAAAGGAGAATAATTTGAAGTTTGGTTTTTATGACATAAACCAAACGTCAAATTAATCTCCTTTTCTTTGGTGGAAACACCTCATGATTTATTTTAAATCACTTGCCTTAAATCTCGGATTATTTTTTGGTGGAAACGTACTATTAGATTGTCATTATGAATGATAAGTGAACATAATAGGTCCGTTCACGTACTTTCTGCACTAAAATTCGTAAAAAGAGATATTTTAAAGAGTGGGGGTAAAATTCTCTCACAAAAAGAAAAAAACTAAAAAAGTAAGCGAACGCGAAAACGACAAATTTTCCCACAATTTTACTGTCAAAAAAATAAATAAAATAAATATACTTTTATTACCTTATCAACTCCAGAATAAATGTCTTTAGGGCTTGTAGGAAACAATAGAAAGAGAATAGTAAAGTATACGCCCTACAACGAATTTCTGGTAAAATAGGAAGAAACAAATTAACAAACATACGCACATCCATTTTTAAGTATTATAGAGATTGATGTTGGGATTTATTAATTTATGAAGAGTAGAAGGTACATACATATGTAAATAGATAGGTACAAACTTAAATTATTCATTTGAAATTCTATCCAAATTTTTTTTCAAAATGTTTGTCTTTCAGATAGATTTCTCATATCAATTTGAAAAAGAAGGAGGTTGAAATTTAACTAAATGCTAAGAAACTGCAAACACTACCTGAAGTTGACGGCGTATTTTCATCGAAGGCAGTGCCATTTGAAGTTCTTTCAAATTTGACACTTTTCACAAATCAGCCCAAAGAAATTTCTTGGGCTTAAATTTGTAGGTTGGGGAAATATTTTACTGTGTCGTGAGCGCTCTCTTTAAAGAAAAATTACGAAATTTTTGAGTACGCGAACAGGATTTGGTTAAATTTCGTATATTTTCTTAAAATTTGACTGTTTTAGGAAGGTAAGCGAACGGACCTAATATCTATTAAAAACATTTGGCCAGTTTATATTTTTTGTAAGATCTCGGAGATTTCCGTATTCTCAATTATATAAACAAAAATGTTCATACAAATTTCTCACTTTTGCTTTGAGGTCAGAATTTTTATGATTCGATTTCTCAAAAATTCTCTATCGCACAATTCAAAAAGGACTAAAAGAGATGCAAACTAATTTGATTGCTAAGTGAGAAATAATAGTGAATTGTGTTTATACATTGTTTATACATGGGAATAGTACTTTCATGAAGAGGAACACTCTGCATGACATCTTTTGATGGACTTCCTGAAGAGTTTGGACCGTATGTTCGATATGTGGAGTGTATTCTGGTGGGCATAATAAATTACCAGATAATTGAAAAAACCAAAACCACTCTAAGTTGTACCCGTGCCGTGATGGCTATTGCGTTGCGTTTTAGGTTGAATGCCTGTGCCACTTAAAGTTTTTTTTTCATGGGTACTGCCCCTTGCGAGATATTGAAAAATCCTCCAAGAGTAATTCTTGTCATAAAAAGTGCTTTCTCAAATTATTAAACATATTATTATATACAATTTAAAAAAAAAAAATAAATAAAAAAAAGGTTTTATTCAAAATTGCATATTGCTTCAATCCTTCTTTTGTCTTTTTTTTTTTTGAATATTCCTTATTACCTACCTAGCAAAAAAAACACATACATACATCTTTGTATAAAATATGAATTCAAATATAATTACAAAATTATTTTTGTTTCCGTTTCTTCCAAAAACACTGTATGAGGATAAAAATCCTTCGTATGTACAACCCTGCAGGTATGCATGCGTGAATACAAGTCAATTTTTACTTGCGACATAAAGGAACTATTATGGCAAGTTTTGCATTCGTAAACAAATTTTAAACTCGAGATTTTAATTAAACATGATATTACGATGGTAGAGACGTCGAAAAAAGTAGGTCCCGCGATTCCGTCCGTCTGTCTTGTCTGTCTGTCTACGCTCCTACAGCCTAAACCATTGGGTCGATTGAGTTCAAACTTGGAAGTTAAGGTTTTGAGCACATTCGCGTTAGGCGTTTTTTAAATTTTTTTTAAGATCAAAACTAACAGTAGCCCCCATACAATTTTGTTGGTCAAAAAACGAAAATTCGAATTTTCTCAAAAACAAACCGATAGTTTTTTTTTTAATTTTCTCTAAAATTTTATTTTTTGACATGGCTTCTTTTAGTAAGAAAAACTAACTAATACCAAAGAAATTTTTAGAACAAAATTCAAAAATTGTATATATAAAAAATGTATTTAAAAAAAAACCGCTCTAACGATTTTCGAAAAAAAATTTAAAAAATCAAGGGTTTTTGATTTATATAATGGCAATTAAATTTTTGAAGACAAACTTATTTTTCAGGTAAAATCTTGAACCTTAAAATAGTTTTTGTTTTTAAATTATTTTACCTGTATTAAATGTAACCCCCTCCCATCTCACCAGATCAAATCCTTTGCACAAGCCCGAAAAAGCGCATTATTTTGACAAAATTGTAATTACATTCCTATCTTTTATCCAAATTAATGCATTTGGTACGTATTTATGCATTTTTATAACTATAACTATTGTAAATACCAACGATGGCCGTGTAGCGCCACTGCATCGGATTAACGAATATGATATATTTAATCAACAATCTATTTTAAAGTGTCTATCAAGAAGTATTATCTTGTTACCTTTGTATATATGATTTTAAAATATTATTCTTGAAGAATAAGGTTGTTTCAAACATATTTTACTTGCTATACACATTATACCTACATAGGTATTACGTACAACCTCTACAACTACTGCTTACGTGTCACTTCATAACTAAAATCCAAAACGCACAAGAGCCGGACTGTAAACAACACATAAATAGCAATTTCTTGTACCTGTTCGTATGCTTGTTTTTTTTTAAACTTTAACGAAAAAAATTAACTGAACGTAATAACTCCATGTTTGCGCTGAAAACTTGTAGGAAAGAAGGAATGTGATTAGATTGTAGTAAGTACCTTCTACCTACCAATAACATTCCTTTATTATCATCATAAACATTTCTTTATCTATCTATCTGCATAAAGCTTAGCACCCCAATGAACTATTCCTTATTCGTTTTAGACACCTACCTACCTACCTAACTACACAACCAATAGGCGATCGCTTTACAATTTAAACATACATGTTCTTCCTCTTTCTTATCTTCAGATAATTTATTTTCCATCCTGGTTCTTCTAATATGAAATTAAAATAAAGCTATCCAAAGGAAAAAGCTTTGAACGAACTAGTTGAATACACAAACAATTATTTTCGTTAAGTATGTGCCTGTCTACCATGTCTTGTGCCCACAACGTTGTGCTCTCACTTTTTTTTTATATTGTGCGCGCACTAAAGGGGTTATGAATACCCTTATAATGATTGAACACAGTGCGAGCAATTAGGAAAGGAGGATAGGTTAAGAAAGGAGAAACCGATGCACATTAGTTTTGAATGTCTGCACATTGTAATGAGTGGGAAATATTGAGCCTGGTAAAGCATTCCACATTCGTGTAGTGTGGCTAAAGAAAGAATCTGTACTTAACAGTACGTCCGAAGTTAGTCTCAAGGGTAAACTGATGGGCATCCCTAGCAGTACGGGTATTACGATTGAAGGGGAGGAATGCAACTGGCAATTTCAATAGAGCACTGTTTATAAAAATAACGATAAAACAATGTCAGGCATGAGACCTTGCGGCGGTGTTCAAGAGAAGCAAATGTCTCGGTAAGAGAACGATCTCCGATCATATACGTTATTGGAGCACCAGCCCAAATATGAGAGTTATACTCAAGTTTTGGACGAATAAAAGCTTTGTAAATTATAGCCAGATTAGATTTATAAAACAGGTAATACATTATAAAAGTTAAAATCACTTAAAATATCTGCAAACTTGACATCTGGATCTGATGAACAATAAGCGTAAGAGCTGTCTAACGTCACCCGACGGCAACGAACAAACCACCAACGCTAACAATAGATCAGTAAAAAATTTTAAAAATAACTCAAAAATGTCTATATCAGATTCAGATTTGCAAAAAATTAAATACATCATCGATGATTCCCTGCATACTGAACTCCAAAAGGCAAACTTGGCATCTAAAGAGGATCTCAATTCACTAAATACTGAGATATCCTTCTTGAGAAAACAAAATGAAGACTTAGCACAGAAAGTTAATCAATTCGAGGTAAGATGCGTTTTGCTAGAGGAAGAACTCGAAGAACTCGAAGCACAAAGCCGTGAGTTTAAAGCCTAGTACGCAACTGAAGTGAAACGAATTTTTTCGGCGGTCTCCAAGTGCAGAGCGAAATGAAAACGAAAACCACAGCGGAAAAATATTTGTGGAGAGTTCTGTCTGGAAGTTGAATTTCACTCCTTGTCTTCATCACTTCTGGCACATCACCAAATGCAATGTTGGAACACATCAGACCCCCTCACGGTTTTCGCCTTGTTGTGGCGAGGGAGCTTACGTCTAACTCTTCCGCAATCCAGCTGCGGAGTAAGACAACTAAGAAAACCACCAAAAGCAGATATGTTAATCTAATAAAATATGGATAAAAGTTAACTAAAGGAAGAAAATTGAACGAGGATATACGTTCAAGTGTCGGCAGAAGTCACGGCTGCCGACGAGGGCTTGGCTTCGCAAGAAGCTAAGTCGCCAGTGACAAAAGTAAACTTAGAAAAAGAAAAACGAGAGCTAAAAAGACAACCGGTCATTCTCTCAGTGGATTTCCTTCCCGACATAGATGGTTTAACCATCAAAGGTACGGAGACCTCGGACAGACCTCCTTCCATAGGTAGTCAAACCGAGGACGAGCTACTGATGGAACCGAGTCAAGAGAAGACTATGCTGAAGTCTGCTGCACCCCTCAAAGCTTCGAGGCAATGCAGCAACTACAGATCCTCCAAAAGATTCGTGAAAATGACCGAGTTGAAAGACCCTGCGACGCTCAGTTCGAGAGACAAAGCTCTCCTAAAAAAGCATAAGAAGCTAGTTAGGAACTTTGAGTGGCAGCTGGCAGAGACTGTCACTGCACCCAGGGAAATAGCAGAGGAAGCGAATAGCAAAGAGTCGGAGAGCAAAGGAGTAGATGCTGCCAAATCTAGGTCTGTCCCTAAAAAGGCAAACCGTGAACAGGCTGGCAATAACTCGACCGCTCGGAACGACAAAGGTAAAGTTCAGGCGACTTCCAGTAAGAAACAGCAAGCCAACGCTAGGAAAGACCAAGCACCGGCAAGCACCTCTTCTGGAACGAAACCAGGAACGTCCAAGAGACAAAGATCGGAGGAGACAGTCAAGCAAGACGGTTCTAAAAAACAGAAAACCAGCAGCTTCGACACCACCCCGATTGACCTACAAATCGCCATTATAAGCCGTGACGACCCAGATGGGAAAATCTCGGCAAAAAACTGGCTTCTTGTGGAAAATGAGATCCTCAAAGCTATGATGGCGGCATCAGAGAACGATAGTTCGGAGGACTATATCTTTGATGGTGCCGGATGGCGGTGAGGAGTTAAAGTGGTCTGCTGCGGTGACCAAAAATTACGGGAGTTCCTGAACCAAACAATCGCCAACATTGGCGAACTATGGGAAGGTTCCTCCCTTGAAGTTCTACCCGCCGCAGCTCTACCACTCCACCAGCAGTTTAGCATATGGATCCCCCCTCCTGCAGAACATGAGGACGCAGCCATTATTAAGCTGCTGGCGAAGCAGAACAAAGAGCTTCCTATTTTAGAATGGAAGCTCCAACATTCTAGGAAGAGCTATGGTGGCGAAGGGAAGGACCTCTTGTTTGTGGCAGACAAGAAATCTGACCTTCTGCTCAAGGATAGAAAAGACGTGTTGAGGTATGGTCTCGGAACCGTAAAGGTTAAGAGGCATGAAGGCAAAGAGGAGTCAAAAGCTGCAAGTGGTGCAAATAAACCTGCACCACGCTAAAGCAGCAACGTACGACCTTACGCTCTACATGTCTCATTAGGCAAAAACCTAATCCGTGGGTTGAGGTCAAAACACTACAACCTTTTCCATTCCACGTCAGATGAAGGTGTATATTTTAATCCATCCGATTATCATATACCAACATTTTTTAATATTTACCCTACAACAGCTTCTCTGTTTAATCAATGACAACAGCAACAGCTTTTCTGCATGCTTTATTTTCAAATTACATTAAATTAATTTTCTCACAATAGTCAGCAGTTTTCTCTTGCATTCATGCTCTGCACTTACCTGGCTGAAGTGTATTATGTTTCTTGTATCATATTATTTTTGTATATTTTAGGATTTTGTAAATTTAGCTAAGTAAGCAAAATTATTGTATAAATAGTATTGTAAGCTAATAAAATTTATCATTTACGATCAAAAGGTTGTTCTGTGTTATTCATTATTATTGCTTCCCCCCACCAGTGGTAAGGGGCATTAATAGTTCACAAAAAACAAACTTCGCACTATACTGCAACATACAATAGGTACAAGCACCTTTTTGTATATCTTCATTCTGGTCAAGGTTTATGTACCCTGTCCAGGAGTCGGAGCAAAATAGTTCCGACTTAAACATTGGTGACCCCGACGTGATATAGAACACGATCAGCCTCTTGATTGTAAGTGATATAAAGCGTTCCAAGGGCTAAAACACTTGGTGTCCCAACCAGAAATCCAAGTATCCAGAGATCCAAGTATCCAGAGATCCAAGTATCCAGAGATCCAAGTATCCAGAGGTCCAAGTATCCAGAGATCCAAGTATCCAGAGATCCGAACCAGAGATCCAAGCATCCAGAGATCCAAGTATCCAGAGATCCGAACCAGAGATCCAAGCATCCAGAGTTCCAGGTATCCAGTGTTCCGGTGTTCCAGAGTACAAATCTTCATAAACTTGCGTTTGGTATTTAGCATTGTCGAGGCCGTGCCACAGATACAAGTACCTAGAGTTCCAGTCAAAAACAACTCTTTGTAGCTGAAATGGAGGAAACGCAAGTATTCACTATTGTGGCTAGGCAAAAAGCCATAACCGATGAGTTGCTACGGCTAAAGACCAACATTGGTAAAGACAGCCCTGACCGTAAAACAGCCGATTACAAGGCGAAAAAATTATTAGCACTAGAAGCTCTTTGGTTGGAGTTTTCAAAAAACCATGACCAGATAAAAGCATATGTAAAGGCAGACACGCCTTATATGCAAAGTAATACCGTCGAAAGGGTAAAAAAGGCGTACATTGAAATCAAACAAACTTTAGAATCCATTGTACCTATAGATGCCGACCCTATCAAGAAAACTAGTGGAGCGGCTAGTTTGAAGGAGCAAGCAAGCTCCAGAACAGATATTGGCAAGATACAACCTGTAGAAGTTATCCCAATATCAGAAATCGCCAGAATTATAAGAAGACAAAAAACAGCCGCACAATCTCTACAGCGGTTGCTGTCCAGTCTTAGAACTACAGAGACTTGGAGTTCTACCTTTTGTACAATAAAGTTGAATACACTCCAAAAATACTGGATGGAGCTGGAAGAAATGCATCGCTGGATAAATGACCTTTCTGAAAATCCAGCCCAGGATGGATACGATATGAATGAGTTCTACAAGTTAGAAGATGAAGTCTCGCAAGCTATAATTGCATTGACAACCAAGCTTGAAGAAACCACCATACAAAGCTCATCATCGTTCCTCCCAGTTGGGCCTCCTAGTCCCAGGCAAGCTATGAAACTTCCAAAGATAACCTTGCCCAAATTTGACGGAAGCTACATCAAATGGAAACAATACAGCGATCTGTTCAGTGAGCTTGTTGACAAACAAAACATAGCGAATTGTCAGAAGCTTTTTTATTTAAAAACAACGTTAACGGGTGAAGCCGAGAACCTGATAAGGCACTTTTCAACATCCGATAGCAACTATAGTGCAGCGTGGCAGGTAATTAAAGATCGGTATGACAACCCTCGTCTACTTGTAACTGCGCATGTACAACGATTGCTGGCGCAACCTGCAATCCAAAATGAAAGCTCGAAAGCAATTAAGATGTTGCATGACACCACCCAAGAGTGCATGCTTAGTTTAAAGGGTCTCAACATCGACACTACAAATTGGGATCCCCTTCTTATGAGCGTTCTGATAAAGAAACTGGACAGAAATACGCTCACACTTTGGGAGCAATCACTCAAGCAACCAAAGGCATTGCCATCTTTGAATGAGTTCATGTCGTTCTTGGAGATGCGATTTCAATCCCTAGAGGCACTAGGGCCAAGCCTAAGAAAAGGTTCAGAAGAGCAACGCCAAAGGTCCAGACCCGACAAGGCGTATACGACACTAGTAACTACAAGATCAACATGCGTCTTCTGCAAAGGCAACCATCAGCTGTACTTCTGTGAGAAATTTTTGCAATTAAGCCCATCACAGCGCTTAAACCTTGTGCAAAAATCAAGGCACTGCACAAACTGCCTTAAGTCAGGACATGCCTCAAATGATTGTTCTTCCAGATGTTGCACAAAATGCCAAAAGAAGCACAACACACTTCTTCATTTGGACGAGTCAACAAGATCCAAAAATTCGAAAATGTCAGCATCACCAGGCAGCACAATTCCCACCGCGGACTCAGCAAGTCTTTGCACTTCCGCAGCGGGCACCAATCCCAATATCATAAACAAACAACACAAATCATCAAGCGTGATACTAGGCACAGCAATTGTCCATCTTAAGTGCCAAAGTGGAAAACAAATATCATGCCGAGCGTTGCTAGATTCTGGATCACAGGTCAATCTAATAACAGATAAACTAGCAAAATCATTAGGTCTGCGGGAGGCTTATGAGACGTTATGTGTTGAAGGCATCGGTCAAAACAAGCAGGCGTCTCATCGAAGAATTAACGTTGAAATAAGCTCAAAAATCAACGGATTCTCTACCCGAGTGGAAGCACATATTCTTCCAAAAATTATTTCAACACAGCCATCACGGCCCATCAATACATCAACCTGGAATATTCCAAATAACCTTGTTTTGGCTGACTCACAATTCGATCAGCCAGGACCTATAGACTTGCTCATCGGTGCTGAAATCTTCTATTCGACTTTGGTTGTTGGGCAAATAAGCCTAGGAGATGATCTTCCAACCCTGCAAAATACCGTATTTGGATGGATAGCAGTAGGCAAGGTATCAACTAACTCATACAACCCTATGATGGCATCTTGCGGAATTTGCACCGCAGATGAAGCTCTTGATCAACAGATTGAAAGATTTTGGCGCTTAGAAGAAACAACTGCAGCTACAGACAATAATTTCACTCAAGCCGAGAAACGATGCGAGACTCACTTCATCCAAACAACAACTAGAGACTCCACTGGTCGATTTGTGGTTCGGTTGCCCTTCAAAGAGGCACCTACTTGCCTGGGAGAATCAAGGGATATTGCTTTTCGAAGATTTATTGCTCTTGAACGAAGACTTGCGAATTCACCAGACTTAAAAAAGCTATACAAACAATTTATGGAAGAATATCTGCAATTGGGTCATATGCAAGAAGTATTCCTTCCTCAAATTGCCAAACCATATTACTTTTTGCCGCATCACTGCATTCAAAAGCCAGACAGCAGCACTACTAAGCTAAGAGTAGTATTTGATGCCTCCGCCAAGACATCCACAAACCTTTCCCTTAATGATATTCTCTCCACTGGTCCAACCATTCAAGATGATGTCTTTTCAATGCTGCTACGATTCCGCATGCCAAGATATGTGTTTACCGCAGATATTGAGAAGATGTACCGGCAGGTACTCATACACGAAGAGGATCAGAAGTTCCAGTTGATTTGGTGGAGAAGCAGCCCAAATGATGCCTTGAAGTGCTTTAAGCTTCAGACAGTTACCTACGGCACCACCTCAGCATCATACCTAGCCACAAAGTGCCTTCAAGCATTGGCCCAAGATAACAAGGAACGATTTCCATTGGGATCAACGGCTCTGTTACGAGACTTTTATGTAGATGACGTGTTAACTGGCTCGGACAAAATTGCCGAGTTGATGACAACCCAATCGGAATTGCAAACAATTTTGCAAAAAGGTGGTTTTAAGTTAAGAAAGTGGTGCGCTAATCATGCATCTCTTCTGAAAGGCATTCCGCTCGAGGACCGAGAAACGGAGCTTGACTTCGGCAGCAATGTTGATGAACACATCAAGACAGTAGGACTTACGTGGATGCCAAAATCTGATCAACTCTGTGTCAAGACATCCTGGATTGATAAGGTTCGAGTTGCCAAACGATCTGCATATTCCGACATCGCACATCTATTTGATCCATTGGGGATTATGGCTCCGGTGGTCGTCGTCGCAAAAATATTTCTCCAGAAACTGTGGGAATTGAAGCTTGACTGGGATGCAGCATTACCTCAAGAAATGCAGACGACATGGCTCAAGTATCGTGAAGGCCTACAATCACTGAACAACATCAAAATTGATAGGCACATATTTTCTCATAGAAACCCGAAAAACATACAATATCACATTTTTGCTGACGCTTCGGAGAAGGCCTATGGAGCAGCAGTATACGTCCGATCTGTTAGCAGTGACAACAGTATCACAGTACGACTATTATGTTCTAAATCAAGAGTAGCACCATCAAAACAAACAAAATTAGCACAGCAAGCAACTATTCCCCGACTAGAGTTATGTGCCGCTTGCCTTGCCACTGAGCTCCTGCTTCGTTTACAAAAGGACCTTAAGATTCATAATGAAGCAACATTTTTATGGACAGACTCAGAAATAGTTCTTGCTTGGATCAATTCGTCATCATCGACCTCACTCCCTGTTTTTGTTGCTAATAGGGTATCGCGTATTCAACAAAATACAATACTTCAGCAATGGCATCATGTCCCGTCAAAGGAAAATCCGGCTGATGTGCTTTCACGTGGGATAGCACCTGAACGACTTCAAGATTGCAACATTTGGTTCTACGGACCAAAGTTTCTGCATGGAGCCACTTCAATTTGGCCACCTAAATACAAACCGATTGACGAGAATCTATCCGTTGGAGCCACTGTTCACGAGTCATCCCCGGATGGAGAGGGATTTTTAACTACACTCAACCATAAAAATTCCTTTAAATTTGCAGAAAGAATAGTCGCCTTTATACTAAGGTACCTTCACAACCTGAGGAAAAAGGCAATGATAACCAAAATCAAGAAAAATGAAAAAGAATTGTCAGCTGAAGGAACTCAGTTGAGGCTGGCAGACATCAAGCTGAAAAATGGTCCCCTATCAGTTGCGGAACTAAGTCAAGCAAAAAAGAACATCTTCAAGCATATGCAGCAAGACCAATTTAAGGATGAAATTGGACATCTGAGGGACGAGGGTGAAGTACCAAATAAGAACCCATACAAGAGTCTGACACCCTTTTTAGATGAAGAAGGACTGATTCGTGTGGGAGGGCGTTTAGAAGCATCGTCGTTGCCATACGACGCTAAGCATCCCATATTGATACCATATAATCATCCTTTCACCAAAATGCTATTTGTTGAAATTCACGAGGACAACAATCATGTTGGGCCACAAACCATGCTTTCGATTGCTAGGCAGAGCATTTGGGCTATAAAAGGAAAGACGATTGCCCGATCAGTGCTACACAAGTGTGTCAAATGCGCTCGTGCCACACCTAAGCTTTTGTCACAACAAATGGGAAATCTGCCTGCAAATAGAATTGAACCAGCAAGGCCATTTATCAACACAGGCGTTGACTTTTGTGGTCCGATATCAACACACTACAAGATAAGAGGCAAACGGCCTCAAAAATCGTATATTTCAATCTTCTGCTGCTTTTCCACTAAGGCCTGTCATTTGGAGCTGGTAACCGATTTAACGGCTCAAGGTTTCATAGGTGCACTTAAACGATTCATGGCCAGAAGGGGCCATTGCAAAAACATATACTGCGATAACGCAACAAACTTTGTGGGTGCCAAAAACCAGCTATCAGAACTAATGTCTTTCATGGAATCCAATACTGAAAGAGAGAAAATTACATCTTCATGCGCTACAAAGGGATGTGACTTCCATTTCATTCCCCCTCGTTCACCACATTTTGGTGGTCTATGGGAAGCTGCGGTCAAATCATCGAAGCATCTGCTACAGCACACTCTGGCAGGAGCATCATTGACGTACGAGGAGCTTGAAACAGCTGCAACTCAAGTTGAAGCTATTTTAAACTCAAGGCCCTTAACTCCATTGTCCGATTCGCCGAATGATCTAACCGCTCTTACGCCTGGCCATTTTCTCATCGGAGAACCTCTCATTAGCAATGTAGATCCCACAGCTACAGCAAATGATTCAGGGGTACTTACTCGTTGGAATCTCGTAAATCATCTCAAAAATGAGTTCTGGCGCCGATGGTCACGTGATTACCTGAATCAGCTACAGCACAGATATAAATGGAAGGAGAGTTGTCATAACGCAGAACCAGGGATGATGGTCATAATCAAGGAAGACAACACACCAAGCTTGCGATGGCCGCTTGGACGTATCACTAACGTAATAACTGGAGACGACGGGCTGGTTCGAGTGGCAGATGTGCGAACAGCTACTGGGATATTCCGTCGTGCTATACACAGATTGGCTCCACTTCCAGTTCCAATCCAAGATGATGATGTCGATCACTCATCAACATCGATACATTCGCGCCAGAAGTCTGATGATGGTCCAGTACCAAAAAAGAAGTTCAAAACTTCACTTGGCTCAACAACCTTTGCTTTACTCCTGGTATTTCTATTAGTACCCATGATAGCATGTGCTCCAGTTAAGATTCAACCATTTCTGTCACAGCCAGGGATATACTTTGAAAACTTCGGGACCTCTGCCATAACCTCAAGTAGTTGGAACATAATCGCGTATTATGACATGGACCCTTATTGGACCGAATACGATTCCATTATAACCTATAGTAGGAATCTAGAAGAAATTTGCCTACTATTGCCAAATAAAAACGAAACTTGCAAGGAGACAGTCCTCCAATTTGACCGGATAACCGCAGACATCGAAAAGGATAATGATCTCTTATCCGTAACATCAATCAGAGTTCGTCGTGGTGCTCTAAATTTCGTAGGCAATGTGGCTAATGCGTTATTTGGGGTTCTTGATGATGAATACGCCAACCACATGTCGGCTACAATAAACGCAATAAAGCAAGATGAAGGCCACATAGTCAGCCTTATTCAAAATCAGACTTCAGTAATTGATGCAACCATAAATATTATAAAACAAAATGAACAAGAGATAAGTTCCCGTTTTGAAGAGATAGACGAAACCCTCAAACAGTTCGCAGCTGTTATTAATGATATAAGACAACAATATCACCAGGAAAGACTGCGTCAGCTTTTCAATTCAATCGCATTGCAGCTTGTGTTAGTATCTTCACAATTTCAAAAGACCCAAGCCTCAATAATAGACGTAATGATCGATACTCACCATGGAAAAATTAATCCTCAGCTTATTTCAACGGCTCAGCTAAAACAAGAGTTCACAAAGATAAAAGCTAACCTACCTTCCTCAGTCAGACTTCCAGTAGCTTCAGACGAAATTCCGAAGCTTTATCATCTTATGAGTATTCATGGCAAGGCTCTTAAAAACCACATAGTCTTTAAAATTGAATTACCACTCCTAAGTCTTGATGAATTCGAGCTCTTCAAAGTTACTCCCGTTCCAGTTCTTGTCGGAGAGTCATTTTTTACCATACAACCATCAACCGACTACATTATGATTAACCTGCATCGTGACCAGTACTACCCTCTATCAACACTAGAATTTCAAGGATGTTTTTCCCTTACTGAAGAAAGACATCTATGCCATCTGCAGCATCCGATTTACAGACGTGGATCTGAAGTAAGTTCATGTGAAATCAACTTCTTAAACCATGGTCAACAAACTCCTGCATGCAAAGTTGTAAACGCCAACGATGGCCCTCATTGGGTCCAGCTGCACAAGCCAAATGAATGGATTTACGTTCTGAAGGTTAAAACCACTCTCAATGTTGTTTGCAATGACACCGTAACACAAACCGTTTTGGAAGGTTCTGGAATTCTGCAAATTCCACCCGGCTGCATTATTAAAAATGACTTCATAACCTTGCGTGGCCATTTTATACAAAGAACGGTCTCTAGGATGTCACTCCTTCCAGCTGGAAATCTAACCAAGTATGCCTTGCCAGACAATTTGACATCAACCTCTTACGAAATCTTGCCGTACAAAAAACATTTAGAGGAATTGGATGCACTCAAGCGAGAACTCTTAAATATTACCAAAGCGTTGCCTTCCATAACATATCAAAATGATGTGCACCAATTTACAGTGAGCTACTTCGCATTAATCATATCCATCATAATCCTTATCTGCTTGTTACGATGGTCATACTACTATTACTGCAAAAACAGAACGGTAATCTCAAAAGAAGAAAAAAAGCCTAGCAGAACCTTGGCAGATATCCAGGCTAACCTCGACTGCAAAAAAGAAGACCCCCACGACAAAAATCCCAACAACATAACCTTCGAAATGGTACTATAATTTCGAACATAGTTCAACGGGCGGAGAATGTATATTTTAATCCATCCGATTATCATATACCAACATTTTTTAATATTTACCCTACAACAGCTTCTCTGTTTAATCAATGACAACAGCAACAGCTTTTCTGCATGCTTTATTTTCAAATTACATTAAATTAATTTTCTCACAATAGTCAGCAGTTTTCTCTTGCATTCATGCTCTGCACTTACCTGGCTGAAGTGTATTATGTTTCTTGTATCATATTATTTTTGTATATTTTAGGATTTTGTAAATTTAGCTAAGTAAGCAAAATTATTGTATAAATAGTATTGTAAGCTAATAAAATTTATCATTTACGATCAAAAGGTTGTTCTGTGTTATTCATTATTATTGCTTCCCCCCACCAGTGGTAAGGGGCATTAATAGTTCACAAAAAACAAACTTCGCACTATACTGCAACATACAATAGGTACAAGCACCTTTTTGTATATCTTCATTCTGGTCAAGGTTTATGTACCCTGTCCAGGAGTCGGAGCAAAATAGTTCCGACTTAAACAGAAGGTAATATTAGAAGTTGCATCCTAGTGAAAAAATCAATTAACGCTTTCTTCCTATCTAGGTATAGCAACAAGGACAACACGGCAATCAGCGTCGAATCGAATGAAGGCAACTTCATTCTAGCGTCGACGTACATGCCGTACGAGGAGGAGAGCCCATCAAAAACAGTCCGCGATCTGGTGGTCCATGCCACAGCAAGCGATACACCTTTGGTGTTAGGAGGTGATGCCAACGCTCACCACACTCAATGGGGCTCTAAGGCTCAATTTTTGAATGTATTCTCTGTTCTAATTTATCGATATGTAATAGGGGCAATCACCCTACCTTTCAAAACAAAAACAGGGAGGAAATCATAGATTTGACCCTTATTAGCAATAATAGTAAAATTTCAGTTGAAGACTGGAGAGTCTCACCTAAAGAATCTTTTTCGGATCACTTTAGGATACTCTTCTCTATAGACAGGAACTTTACTGAAAAGAAACCTTACAGGAACCCAACTAGAACGAATTGGACAGATTACGAAAAATGGCTGAAAGACTGTATTGATTCACCAGAGGACAATACAAGTCTAAGTATTTCAACCATTGACACTGTTGTCCAAAACTTGTCTAGCAAAATGAGAATGTCTTTTGAAAAACACTGCCCTTTATCTCGTTCCAATAACTCCACTAACCCACCCTGGTGGAATGGTGAGTAGGTAAGGGGGCACTGTGAACTGGGAATTCGGCGTAAGAAAGAGACAGCACTATGTTTGAGTGAGAGAGGTGATTAAGAATACCTACTTATATTTTAAATAGTTGTGGTTAACGTTTGCTAGGTAGTGACGTAGCAATAATAATAATTTTTAAAAATGTTGTGTGTTGAGTGGGGCTGGGGCTCGAACCGAAGAATGTGAGTTTAAGAAGCAGGCGTGGTTTTTTTTTTTTTTTTATAATTCATTTTTTATTAATTCATTCTTAAGACTATCTTAAAGCTAGACAAAAATTCATAAAACTAGCCTAATTAACCATAACTTACAACTAACTTACTGGTCCCATACGGACGCTCTAAGTTAAACTATTTTTTTTTTTTTTTTTTTTTTTTTTTTTTTTTTTTTTTTTTCGCAGGAAGGTGAGAAATCTTCAGAGACACTATAAGCCCGATGCTTATAGTAGTGTCAGATTTTTACTGACTAAAACTCACCTCCCTTATCTTCTATATTATTACTACAACTAAGTCCAGCTTAACAAGTAGTTTATGCGTCATTTTGTTCGCGTTTTGTCAGGAAGCTCCCCAACGAGAGGACCTGAAGATTCCACAAAATTCGAGTGGAGAGATTAATTTGTTTGCGCTAGATCAGAAGGTCTTGTTCGGTGCAGACGCCGAAAAACGAACGCCTCGCTAACAGATTGTTGGATTAAGTTATTGCTATGATTTCTAAGTCGTGATCTTAGCTCTGTAGCAAATTTTTTAATTTCGTTTTCTACATATTTTATATTTAAATCTCTATGTAAGTCGCTATTTCTTACATACCATGGAGCATTTACTATTATTTTAAGTACTTTGTTTTGGTATGTTTGCAAAATTTGTATATTTCTTTCGTTGGTACAACCCCAAAGTTGTATACCGTACGTCCAAACTGGTTTCAGTACTTGCTTATAAATAAGAAGCTTGTTATAAACGCTTAGATTGGAATATCTTCCAATAAGCCATGTCAATTCGCGGAGTTTATTTTCGAGTTCATCGCGTTTCTTTTTTACATGAACTTTCCATTTAAGTTTCGCGTCTAGAGTCATGCCTAGATACTTCGCTTCATTAGCGTATGGAATTTGCACAGAATTTATATAAATAGGTAAGTTATATACTTTTTTATACGTAAAATTTGTGTGCGTCGATTTCGTTTCATTAAGAGCAATTCGCCATTTCTTTGTCCAATCTGAAATGCTATTTAATGCCGTTTGAAGCTTAGAGGTTGCCGTTTCTATTGAATCCGATATTGCGAGTACAGCTGTATCATCGGCAAAAGTGCCTAAAGTTGTGCCTTCTGTTTGGGGTATATCTCGGGTATAAAGAACAAACAAAATCGGTCCAAGGACGCTACCCTGGGGAACCCCAGCGTTTATTTCTTTAAACTCCGAATACTCCGTTCCTTGCTTAACTCGAAAGAATCTATTTTCTAGGTACGATTCAAGAATGTTATATATTTGCTCTGGAAAGACTTTTAATTTATATTTTAGCCCGTCATGCCAAACTTTGTCAAAAGCTTGAGAAACGTCAAGAAATGCAGTTGAGCAAATCTTTTTTTCTTCAAATGCTTTTTCAATTTCGTTAGTTATTCGGTAAACCTGATCAATTGTCGAGTGATTATTCCGGAAACCGAATTGGTGGTCGGGAATTAAACGTTTTTCTTCAATAATTGGTAGCATTCGTTTAAGAAGCAATTTTTCAAATATTTTAGATATAATTGGTAAGAGAGAAATTGGTCTATACGATTTTTTCTCATTCGGTGGCTTACCCGGTTTGGGGATCATTATTACTTCGGCGACTTTCCATTGCGTGGGTACGTAAGCAAGTCTTAAAGCAGCGTTAGTGAGCTGTAAGAGCTTAACCATTGCTTTTTTAGGCAACTCTTTGAGGACACGACCGTTAATCAGGTCGTAGCCAGGAGCTTTATTATTTTTCTGCCGTTTTATTTCCTGGACAAGTTCAGTCAAAGTAATATTCCTGATAGAAAAATTTTCCGGCGCTGGTTGGAGCTCTCCGTCATTAGTCAGAAACTCTTGACCATCGAAAGGTTTGAACGTTTCCTCAAGGTGCTTAGCAAATAAATCCGCCTTTTCCTTATCAGTTTTTGCCCATTCAGAATTATTTTTTCGAATAGGTGCCGACATTATTTGAGGCTTTTTAATACCTTTTATCGTCTTCCAAAGAGAATAATTCGTTTTTTTGTCTGCTGTTAGGCTTTCAAGATAGGCAGAATTTTCGCTGTTTTTAAAATCTCGTAACAAATTTTTAATCTTGTTTGATAAAAAGTTGACGACACTTTTATGCTGAGGAGCACGTGATTGCTGCCATACTTTTCGAGCTTTTCGTTTTTCGCGTATCAATTCTTTTATATCTTCTGGAATTTTTTCTTCGTATTGCCTTGACTTTTTACTACAGATTGGAGTATTATTCCAAGCTGCTTCTTGAACAATATTTATAAATTTTTCTGTTTCATCTTCTAACTCAAACGGAGTTTGCAAAGAGACGTTCAGTATAATTCTATTTTCGCAATCTTCTTTGAATTTATCCCAATTTGTGTTATTATTTGTTAAGATTAGGGGCTTTTCTTTTTCGATTACGTTACTGTTTATTGTTAAGATAACGGCCGAGTGATCCGTAGAAAAATCGAAGTTATCATCTACTGTCATATATTTTCTGTTCATTCCTCTTGCGATGAAAAAGTCAACAAGATCGGGTGTTTTCGCTGTATCGGTTGGCCAATACGTTGGTTTTCCTGATGAGAAAAATTCAACGTTACATTCAATACCCGCTTTGTAGAGTTGTCTACCCTTCGTCGAAATGCAACGTGATCCCCAAAATGAATGTTTCGAATTGAAGTCGCCGCCAATAATAAATTTTGGACCTAAAGCGTTGAAAAGATCTTTAAAATCGTTTTTGTCTATCTTGGACCGAGGAGGACAGTAAATAGACGCAATATTAAAAAATACGTGTCTAACTTTTATGCTAACGGAAGTAACTTGCATTGTATCGAGCTCGATATTTATCTCAAACGAATGATTGATATTTTCTCTAATAAATACTGAAGAGCCACCCCTTGCTCTTTCGGATGGATGGCATGCGTGGTAAGCCGAATAACCTTTAATACTTAAATTTGATTCTTTTTTCAAATGAGTTTCAGAGATCAAACAAATATCTATTCTTTCGTTAAGTAGAACCGTTTCTAGTTCTTCGATTTTTGCGGTAAGTCCGTTCGCGTTCCATGTTATTATTTTGAGTTGTTGGGACAACTGATCCATGTTTACGGTAAATTTGGCGTTTTAAGAGCCGCCGACTCAAATTTGTCCAATTTCTCAAGAATAATTGTGTTAATTCTCCCTTGTTCTTCTAATCGTTCAAGTATAAGGGAAAATACATTTTGAACGGAGTCAGGTTTAATAGTTTTAGGTTTTTCGGGCGCCGTGACTTGAGCGTACGTGTTCGTCTTTTTTGTTTTTATGTTTTCTGAGGGTAAAACGTTTTCATTATTTTTCCCGTCCGTTTTACTCGACGCTTGAGTATTAGTCTTGGTTTTTAATTTTAATTCTTTGTTTTGCTTTGAGGTATTTTTTTTAGTTTTCTTACTAAATTCTTCGCGCCTCTTTAACATTTCCTTTGCGACCTCACAGCCACGGTAATTTGCTGGATGATTACCTTTGCAATTCGCGCATGTAGCCGGAGTTTCTTTTTTAAGACGGCATACATCAGTCATGTGCTTTCCCGCGCATTTAACGCAAACGGGGTCCTTCTGACAATATGCTGCTGTATGGTTAAAACCTTGACATCGCTTGCACTGAGGAATAAGGCGTTTGTTCTTTCTTAGTGGTTCGATTTTTACAACAATATTCATTATAGTTTTAATATTATAAACATTGTCTACATTTTCATTTTTATCGAAACTTAGAATAAAAAGCGGAAGAGCGCGTTTTATATAAGCGGTTTCGATTCCTTTTTCTCGCTTCAAAAGATTTATTGCGTCAAGAATCTTAAATCCTTTGGTTTTTAAGTCCGAAAGGATGTCTTCTTTTGAACAAGAGGGATGAAGTCCTCTAGCAACTACACGTAGAGGTCTTTCTTCTTTAATTGAATAACTATACCATTCAATTTTTTCATCGCTGAGTTTTTTCGACAGTTTTCTATAAGAATCTGAATCATTTACGTTAATTTTCCACGTATTATTGTGAGTGGATGTAGCTTTGAAATTCTTTTGCGCCGTTTCTTTCAGAATAGGAAGAATTTTGTTATAATCCGCTTGACCAACGATGTTTATCGGTGGAGGAAGTTTCTTATTCGCAGAAAACTGATCTTTCCGTGTAATTTTATTTGGTTTTGGCTGATTTTGAGACTTAGGCGAATGTTCAGCCTTCCGTTTTTTACAAGGTCTACTTTTTTCAGTTTCCCGAGCAAGTTCATCTTCATCAGTTTCATATTCGTGCCGATCTCGATGTTGTGGACTTAGAGTATTTACTTTCATGTTTTCAGAAGTTTTTAACATCTTGTTCTCTTCACGAAGACTTTCGACTTCTTTTTTAAGCTCTTCGTAGAGTCTTATCATTTCGTTCAGCTTCTTTTGCAGTTCACAATTGTCCTGCTCAAAACTGTTTGTTTTCGGTGAGTCGCTTTTAGTGCCTTTTGGCACAACCGGTGGACTCTTTCTGCCGGTAACTCTCGGTACAGATGGAGGTGATCGAGGGACCTTATGCGCTTTCGCGAAAGGATTTATCAAATGCAATAAATGGCTCTCCCCAGAATCCGTAGAGCCTGCCTCCGAAGAGGATGGATTTGCCAGAGAAACTGGCTTTCCACCTGGGGTAATTAATCTATTTGTTTTTTCCATTGCATATTTTGTATACTTATGTAGTTCTCAGTATACGGAGATTGGATTTTAGTCGCCTTTTACGACAAGCATACCTTACTTCGGGTAAATTCTTAACCCCTACCCGAAGGGGTAAGTTAAACTATAACACTTAATACTATTGCCTTTCGGCCCTAAGATCTATTTTACTTCAGTTAAATTTTATTTATTTTTGTACTTATTAGAAAATTTGAAAAAAAAACTAATATCAATATCCTTTTTTTATTTTTTACTTAAAAACTACTTAAAATATAGTCCTTAATATAAAACTTAAAGCTAACTTAAACTATACCTATTCTACCTACAAACTACTTAAAACTAGAACAACCACAGCAGCAAATCTAACTATCTAATGTTTTTGTTTTTCATATTTTCTTGTTTTTTTTTTTATTTTTTTTCTATTCCATATTTTCTTTTTTTTTTTAATTTTTTTTTTTTGTTTTTTTGTTTTTTTTGTATTTTTTTTTGTATTTTTATTTTTTATATTTTTTTTTTTTTGTATTTTTTTTGTGCCACCATGCCTATTCTACTTAAAACTAAACCCTAAAACTATAAAACAAGTATGTAAGCCGGCCAAGGCTTAAAACCCCATCCCGACTACCCACTATCAAGTGCCGATTGAAGCCACCAAAACTGGCTCTCCTGCTTCACCCTATCAGTTCGGTCCCGTTCGGACACAGCCCTACTGAACCGAAGGAGCTCTGCTCCGCCTTGTGCCCTGACGTCCCGATTGTACAGGAGTCGCCTATCTACGGTTCGTCGTCTGACGTGGTAGATTAACGGAACTGCCAATCTATCCTGTATCAGACCGCATCTATCTAAAAAGAGGAATGCCTCTGGTGGAATGAAGCCGCTCAAGCGTGCACTTTCAAAATACTCGTCGTTCGGATAGAACGCCCCGAAAATTAAATTGTTGGTCGAAGACATAGCTCTTGCAATGTGACCTCGAACGAGTTTTATCACGAAATTGTCAATTCTGTTGATTCGAGCCCCGTTGTATAGGACCTCGTTGGAATAGTAATGCACGTAAGAAGATTCGGCTGTTCGATACAAGCCAGTACAGCGTCGTAAACACTGCCGCTCGAACACCCGAAACCTCTCCATCTGGGAAGGGGCAACGTTGAACCACACAGGACAACCATAAACGATCATCGGCCGTATGAGGGCCATGTAGCAAATTACCTTCACTCTGGAGTCAAGCCGACTGCAAAAAAACAGCCGTTTCGTCAGAGCGAAGGCTCCTCTGGCCCTGGTCAGAGCAGCATTTATATGTCTATCGAAATATAAATACTGATCTAACCAGATACCGAGGTACTTCACTACACTTTTGCTCGCTAATCGTTGCCCGTGAAGATCAACGATAACCATCTTGCGCCAATTCTTGCACGTATCCCTCGTGGCCCTAGCCAACGGAGTCCGGAACAGAATTGTCTCCGACTTTTGGACATTTATTTTCAGTTTCCAGTCGTCGCAATATCGCTGAATCTTGTCGAAATCACGCTGCAAGAGAATTCTAATAACCTCAACCTTTCGGGCCGTTCTGTACGCAATTAGATCGTCGGCATACGCAATTGCCTTTGTAAGACTACCTATCAGATCGCTGGTGTAAATGCTGAAGAGAATCGGCGAGTTCACCGCTCCCTGTTGAAGACCATTTTTAATTAAGAATGTTGTGGTAGAAGTTACATTGCCACTTTTGACAACAAACTTTCTACCGTTAAGCATATCATAAAGCATATACAACAATGGCTTGCTTATGCCAAGCCTGCTCAGTTTTAGGTAAAGACCCTCTAACCATACGGTGTCAAAGGCCTTTTCCAAATCAACCAGAACAGCACCTGTGCATTGTTGTTTTGTTTTATTCCATTGGATATCAGAAGCGAGTTTAGACGCAGCATGAATTGTGTCATGACCCGCCTTGAACCCGAACTGATTATCCGGAATTATTTTGTTGTCCGCAGCCCACTTAGTCAGAGCCCTATTAATGATCTTTTCGAAAACTTTGCTGATGCTCGGAAGAAGACTTATCGACCGAAGATTTGACGGGTTGGAGTTGTCCTTTCCCTTTTTCGGGAGAGGATGAACCACAGCGGTCTTCCAATGCACTGGATAATATGCATTATTCAGTGCATTATTGAAGAGTGTGGTGTAGATGTCGATTGCCTCCATCGGTAAATGTCTTAGTACAACGTTGGATATACCATCGACACCTGCTGACTTTTTATTTTTTATTGAATTAAAGATGAGCTGAAGCTCAACCTTCGTCACTAACAGGGGACTTGGTCCCGTTTGCTCGGCGATTATGGCATTTGCCAAGGAATCGTCATTGAACCGCGCGAAACCGCGGTTCTCAGATCGCCATTGTGTTATATCATTTCGAAGGTAAAAATGATTAAGTAGGGCTCTGTTTTCCAGGTCGTGGTTGGGGCGAATGCTAACATTCACCTTGTACACTTGCTGGAAAGCAGCTCCCACCGCTTCTACTTTTTCCTTCGGATCTTCAATTATATAAAAGTCATCGTCAAAGATGGCTTCTTCTGGATCTATTTGCGCTGTCATGAGTACGTCTCTGTTCTCTTCAGTTCTTTGGAGTTTCAGACACGGAAGGTCATTGTCGTTCTTTTTCCTGAATATCTTGTTGATTTTAGGGAACATACTAGGGTCACTGGAATTAACTGACCGGATCTTGCGGTCCCAGTACTTGTTAATCGATAACCTGTAGTTCTCTTTAATCAACAGATTGACATTTTTTATTGACGACTTCAGTGTCCTAACCTCCAAGTCGTGTGGGTCTGTAAGTCGTCTGTACAAGTTTTTGAGTCTTGTCAGTAGGCCACTCTTGTGCTTACGTAGTGCGTCAATAGTCGCGTTTCTGTAAGCGTCCATTTGGTCCCGTTCTTTGTACTTTGGTATTGTCCGTTCCATCGTTCGTTTTATTGTTTCGTCCATTTGTTGTAAATGTTGGTCAATTTCTGTATTTGTCAGGTTTCTGTTGTTTGGTGGGGCTATGTCACTCGAACGAAGTTCTCTCGCTAAGGCGTTGGTGAAACGAGGCCAGCGCATCTTACTGTAATTGTAAGAATGCGTTGCAACGTATTCCTCCAACTCCACGCGTTCGTTCGGAATCTGCATTACAGCAGCCATTCCGCAGTGATCACTGTCGTACTCGACTGTCTGTAAGCAGTTTCGAGGGTGATTACCCACTTTGTCTGTAACTGTCAGTCTTGTGTCGTACAGCAAATGATCCAGAAAGGAACCGCTTCTTGGATACGATGGCTTTTCAGTAGCCAACAGGTCGACGCCATATTCAACGCTGTAAAGATTCATCAAATTAAAAAGATGGTTACCTCTGGGATTACTATGTTGATTTCCCCAATCTTCATGTTTTGCGTTCAAATCACCGGCCAAGATGAAATAGTTTTCTTCCAAGCTCAGTTTCAGTTCCCTAAAAAGAATCTCGAGTTCTGAAGCAAAGTAAGTAACCTGCGGAGCTCCAGCCGCATAAGCCGCAATCATATACATCCGCTTCCCTTGAGTGAGAGAGATGCATACAACGCAAACTTCTAGCGTCTTGAGCTTTCGCAATTCATTGTTGTATATGACTTTATAATTAATGCCTTTTCGTATAAAGAGAGCGACACCGCCCCCTTGGGTGGAGTCAGGCCGGTCTCTTCTTACGATATTGTAATTTTTATGAGTCAATTTGTGTTTGTGGTTTAGCTTAGTTTCGCTAGCCATAAACACATCGGGACTGTAGTCTTTCAACAATTGGAACATATTGGCTCTTCGTTCAATCCTAATCAGTGAATTTACATTCACAGCTAGGACTTTTAGGCGCGTCTCCGGCAGCGCGCCCATTATGGTCTAAATTGCGCCAGGCCAGGCAACAAAGAGTAGAGATGGTCTACCCTTTTGCCTTGCTCCTTTATCTGACTTTGCAGCCCTGTTAGTTGGCCTTGAATGCTAAACAACAAGGCTACAATGTCAGGCTGCACCTCTGGTGCCTTAGGCACGGGGGCCTTTGGGACAACCGTTGGTGGAGCCTGTCTCGCGTTTCCACTCCCTGACACCATTTGGGCGAAAGAGACTTTAGGATCCACGAATTTTTGTGTTGGAGCCTGTCGAACTGTTCGACTTCTTTCAGCTTTTTGACTGGCCTGTTTTTTTTTAATTTCTTGGACCTTAGGGCAACCCCTATAGTTAGCAGGGTGCCCTTGGTTTCCACAAAGGGCACACTTGAGCTGGGTTAAGTCCTCAACCCGCTCATTCCCCAGCTTACATTCACCTTTAATGTGGGTTTCTGAACACCTGACGCATCGCAACAACATATTACAGCTGGGTGCGGCATGGTTAAACCTCTGGCACTTCGTACATTGTAAAATGTCGTCGTGCCTTTTTAATTTCTCCCAGTGTACAGTTTGATAGTCGAGAGATTTGATTTTCTGCACACTATCAAAACTGCTTTGGGGCGATAATGTGAAGCAGGCGTGGTATGGGGTGAGCTATGGTGAAGTTATGGTTGTGTAGTTTAAATTCGATTAGTGTTTAAAATAAAATTGAAGTGGGTCTTGTTGTTTGAGAAGAATACCAATACTGTGATGTGTTTTATTTTGGAAGAGTTTATTTTTAGTGTGAAAAAAATTGGTTGAGATTTGTGAACTAGCAGCGTAGTGGATGGGCTATGGCTGGGGGCTGGGGGCTGGGGCAGGGGATAGGAATACTTGCATTTTTAAAATATTTGTGGTTAACGTTTGCGGTTATTTGAAATATGGTATGGGGGTAATTGGGCGGTGGGGAAATTTTTTTTGCGGTTAGGTAGTGACGTAGCAATAATAATAATTTTAAAAATATTGTGTGTTGAGCGGGGCTGGGGCTCGAACCGAAGAATGTGAGTTTAAGAAGCAGGCGTGGTTTTTTTTTTTTTTTTTTTTGTAAATTCATTTTTATTAATTCATTCTTAAGACTATCTTAAAGCTAGACAAAAATTCATAAAACTAGCCTAAATTAACCATAACTTACAACTAACTTACTGGTCCCATACGGACACTCTAAGTTAAACAATAATACTTAATGCTAATGCCTTTCGGCCCTAGGATCTATTTAACTTTAATTCATTTTATTTATTTTTGTATTCATTAGAAAATTTCAAAAAAACTAATATCAATATCCTTTTTTATTTTTACTTAAAAACTACTTAAAATAAGGTCCTTAATATAAAACTTAAAGCTAACTAAAACTACCTATTCTACCTATAACCTACTTAAAACTAGAACAACCACAGCAGCAAATCTAACTATCTAACGTTTTTTGTTTTTCATATTTTGTTGTCTTTTTTTTTATTATTTTTTTTTTTAATTCCATGTTTTTCTTTTTTTTTTTTAATTTTTTTTTTGTATTTTTTTTTTTTTGTTTTGTTTTTTTTTTATTTTTTTTTTATATTTTTTTTTTTTGTGCCACCATGCCTATTCTACTTAAAACTAAACCCTAAAACTATAAAACAAGTATGTAAGCCGGCCAAGGCTTAAAGCCCCATCCCGACTACTCACTATCAAGTGCCGATTGAAGCCACCAAAACTGGTTCTCCTGCTTCACCCTATCAGTTCGGTCCCGTTCGGACACAGCCCTACTGAACCGAAGGAGCTCTGCTCCGCCTTGTGCCAGACGTCCCGATTGTACAGGAGTCGCCTATCCACGGTTCGTCGTCTGACGTGGTAGATTAACGGAACTGCCAATCTATCCTGTATCAGACCGCATCTATCTAAAAAGAGGAATGCCTCTGGTGGAATGAAGCCGCTCAAGCGTGCACTTTCAAAATACTCGTCGTTCGGATAGAACGCCCCGAAAATTAAATTGTTGGTCGAAGACATAGCTCTTGCAATGTGACCTCGAACGAGTTTTATCACAAAATTGTCAATTCTGTTGATTCGAGCCCCGTTGTATAGGACCTCGTTGGAATAGTAGTGCACGTAAGAAGATTCGGCTGTTCGATATAAGCCGGTACAGCGTCGTAAACACTGCCGCTCGAACACCCGAAACTTCTCCATCTGGGAAGGGGCAACGTTGAACCACACAGGACAACCATAAACGATCATCGGCCGTATGAGGGCCATGTAGCAAATTACCTTCACTCTGGAGTCAAGCCGACTGCTAAAAAACAGCCGTTTCGTCAGAGCGAAGGCTCCTCTGGCCCTGGTCAGAGCAGCATTTATATGTCTATCGAAATATAAATACTGATCTAACCAGATACCGAGGTACTTCACTACACTTTTGCTCGCTAATGACTGGCCGTGAAGATCAACTATGACCATCTTGCGCCAATTCTTGCACGTATCCCTCGTGGCCCTAGCCAACGGAGTCCGGAACAGAATTGTCTCCGACTTCTGGACATTTATTTTCAGTTTCCAGTCGTCGCAATATCGCTGAATCTTGTCGAAATCACGCTGCAAGAGAATTCTAATAACCTCAACCTTTCGGGCCGTTCTGTACGCAATTAGATCGTCGGCATACGCAATTGCCTTTGTAAGACTACCTATCAGATCGCTGGTGTAAATGCTGAAGAGAATCGGCGAATTCACCGCTCCCTGTTGAAGACCATTTTTAATTAAGAATGTTGTGGTAGAAGTTACATTGCCACTTTTGACAACAAACTTTCTACCGTTAAGCATATCATAAAGTATATACAACAATGGCTTGCTTATGCCAAGCCTGCTCAGTTTTAGGTAAAGACCCTCTAACCATACGGTGTCAAAGGCCTTTTCCAAATCAACCAGAACAGCACCTGTGCATTGTTGTTTTATTTTATTCCATTGGATATCAGAAACGAGTTTAGACGCAGCATGAATTGTGTCATGACCCGTCTTGAACCCGAACTGTTTATCCGGAATTATTTTGTTGTCCGCAGCCCACTTAGTCAGAGCCCTATTGATGATCTTTTCGAAAACTTTGCTGATGCTTGGAAGAAGACTTATCGACCGAAGATTTGACGGGTTGGAGTTGTCCTTTCCCTTTTTCGGGAGAGGATGAACCACAGCGGTCTTCCAATGCACTGGATAATATGCATTATTCAGTGCATTATTGAAGAGTGTGGTGTAAATGTCAATTGCCTCCATCGGTAAATGTCTTAGTACAACGTTGGATATACCATCGACACCTGCTGACTTTTTATTTTTTATTGAGTTGAAGATGAGCTGAAGCTCAACCTTCGTCACTAACAGGGGACTTGGGCCCGTTTGCTCGGCGATTATGGCATTTGCCAAGGAATCGTCATTGAACCGCATGAAACCGCGGTTCTCAGATCGCCATTGTGTTATATCATTTCGAAGGTAAAAATGATTAAGTAGGGCTCTGTTTTCCAGGTCGTGGTTGGGGCGAATGCAAGCATTCACCTTGTACACTTGCTGGAAAGCAGCTCCCACCGTCTCCACTTTCTCCTTCGGATCTTCAATTATAAAAAAGTCATCGTCAAAGATGGCTTCTTCTGGATCTATTTGCGCTGTCCTGAGTACGTCTGTGTTCTCGTCAGTTCTTTGAAGTTTCAGACACGGAAGGTCGTTGTCGTTCTTTTTCCTGAATATCTTGTTGATTTTAGGGAACATACTAGGGTCACTGGAATTAACTGACCGGATCTTGCGGTCCCAGTACTTGTTAATCGATAACCTGTAGTTCTCCTTAATCAACAGATTGACATTTTTTATTGACGACTTCAGTGTCCTAACCTCCAAGTCGTGTGGGTCTGTGAGTCGTCTGTACAAGTTTTTGAGTCTTGTCAGTAAGCCACTTTTGTGCTTACGTAGTGCGTCAATAGTCGCGTTTCTGTAAGCGTCCATTTGGTCCCGTTCTTTGTACTTTGGTATTGTCTGTTCCATTGTTCGTTTTATTGTTTCGTCCATCTGTTGTAAATGTTGGTCAATTTCTGTATTTGTCAGGTTTCTGTTGTTTGGTGGGGCTATGTCACTCGAACGAAGTTCTCTCGCTAGGGCGTTGGTGAAACGAGGCCAGCGCATCTTACTGTAATTGTAAGAATGCGTTGCAACGTATTCCTCCAACTCCACGCGTTCGTTCGGAATCTGCATTACAGCAGCCAGTCCGCAGTGATCACTGTCGTACTCGACTGTCTGTAAGCAGTTTCGAGGGTGATTACCCACTTTGTCCGTAACTGTCAGTCTTGTGTCGTACAGCAAAAGATCCAGAAAGGAGCCGCTTCTTGGATACGATGGCTTTTCAGTAGCCAGCAGGTCGACGCCATATTCAACGCTGTAAAGATCCATCAAATTAAAAAGATGGTTACCTCTGGGATTACTATGTTGATTTCCCCAATCTTCATGTTTTGCGTTCAAATCACCGGCCAAGATGAAATAGTTTTCTTCCAAGCTCAGTTTAAGTTCCCTAAAAAGAATCTCGAGTTCTGAAGCAAAATAAGTAACCTGCGGAGCTCCAGCCGCATAAGCCGCAATCATATACATCCGCTTCCCTTGAGTGAGAGAGATGCATACAACGCAAACTTCTAGCGTCTTGAGCTTTCGCAATTCATTGTTGTATATGACTTTATAATTGATGCCTTTTCGTATAAAGAGAGCGACACCGCCCCCTTGAGTGGAGTCGGGCCGGTCTCTTCTTACGATATTGTAATTTTTATGAGTCAATTTGTGTTTGTGGTTTAGCTTAGTTTCGCTAGCCATAAACACATCGGGACTGTAGTCTTTCAACAATTGGAACATATTGGCTCTTCGTTCAATCCTAATCAGTGAATTTACATTCACAGCTAGGACTTTTAGGCGCGTCTCCGGCAGCGCGCCCATTATGGTCTAAATTGCGCCAGGCCAGGCAACAAAGAGTAGAGATGGTCTACCCTTTTGCCTTGCTCCTTTATCTGACTTTGCAGTCCTGTTAGTTGACCTTGAATGCTCAACAACAAGGCTACAATGTCAGGCTGCACCTCTGGTGCCTTAGGCACAGGGGCCTTTGGGGCAACCGTTGGTGGAGCCTGTCTCGTGTTCCCATTCCCTGACACCATTTGGGCGTAGGAAAATTTGGGATCCACGAATTTTTGTGTAGGAGCCTGTCGAACTGTTCGACTTTCTTCGGCTTTTTGACTGGCCTGTTTTTGTTTCATTATTTGGACCTTAGGGCAACCCCTATAGCTAGCAGGGTGCCCTTGGTTTCCACAAAGGACACACTTGAGCTGGGTCAAATCCTCAACCCGCTCATTCCCCAGCTTGCACTCTCCCTTGATGTGGGTTTCGGAGCACCTGACGCAGCGCAACTGCATATTGCAGTTGGCTCCGGCATGGCCGAACCTCTGGCACTTCGTACATTGTAAAATGTCGTCGTGCCTTTTTAATGTCTCCCAGTGTATGGCTTGATAGTCGAGACACTTTATTTCCCTCAGACTCTCAAGCCTACTTTGGGGCGATAATGTTACGAGGAACATTGGCAGCCTGTAACCCCCTCGCCTGGACTTCACCGTAGTGAAAGGCTTGACCCCGATGAAATCGAGATCGTCGATGGCTTTTTGGCGGAGCTCAGCTAAGAGCGCCTCCGGTTCCGTGCAGGAACTTATGCCCTTCAGTAGGACCGTCTTAAATTTTTCGCTTTTAGGCGTGAAGCTGAAGAACTCAGCTGTGGCCTCTTTTAATAACCCTTTTACTAAGTTGTATTCGGCCAGTGAGAAGCACTGGACCGAATAATTCTTTTCTTTTTCGTTTAGTATTTTAATGACAAAATTGCCCTTAGTGGCCGACTTACATACCTGTTTTATGTCGTCCAGGTCAACTCTGTGTGTCCTTATTGGTGGCACCTTCTCCTTCTTGGGCTGTGGTTGTTTCTGGTGTTGCTGCTGTTGCTGCTGCTTCTGCTGCTGCTGCTGCTGCTGTTGTTTCTGCTGCTCCTGTTGCCTTGGTTGTGGCTGTTGTTGTTGCTTCTGCTTGGCTTTGCTCGAAGTGGATGGGCCCTCAGACATTGGGCCTGTCACTGCTTGTGAAGCCTTCATATTTTGTTCCGCCCCAGTGATTTTGGAAGCGGGCTTTGGTTGTTGCTGCTGTGGTTGTTGTTTTTGTTGCCTTGTTTCAGGCTTTTTTTGTTTCGCCTGTTGCTGCTGTTGTTGTTGTAGGAGCCATTGTGCTTTTCTGTCCTCCTTCTCAGCTGCTTCTTTTTTTCGGCGCGCTTCAATTTTTGCTTTAAGTGCACTGAGAAGGGGCTCCATCTCCTCTTTCATTTTTTTTAACTGTGCCTCATAGGCATCTATTTGGAGCTTTTTTGCCTGAAGCTCTTGTTCCAGCTCCACTTCATCGGCTTCGTTGTCGTTGGGGGCATCAGGCACCTCCATCTCCCTTTCCTTAGGCTGCTCTGGCGGCGCTACGCTTGATAACCTTTTTTTATTTTTGGGTGACCTGAAGTGCCCCTCTCCTCCTTCGGAGACGTAGTCAACTTCTCCTTCTGACGACTCACTTTGTGACGTCATCTCTGGTGTCTTTGTTGGCTGCACTTTATCCCGCATCTCTCCGCGCTTGGCAGCATTATTTCTGCCTACCAGATTGGGCGTATGCCTTCTCCTTTTGGCAGTTGTTGTTGTTGTTGTTGTACATCCATCAGACTGGTGGCCTGTTGATGTTGCGGTGAATTGGGGTACCGCTGATGGCACCACATTAGCATCACCTGATGACTTGGCAGAGGTATCTTTCGATACCCCTGCTCTCTTCTCCTTCTCCATTTGCTTTTGTTCCCAGTTAATGAAGTCTGCTATTTCCCGATTATGAAAAAAAGCAATTATATTTTTCGTCGACTCTGCTCGGGATTCGAACCCACGACCTCTGGCTTCGTCTTCGGACGCCACCTCCACTAGGCTACCGATCTGTTATATAATACAGTGGCAACTAGCCAACTTTAACTTATAGTCTCAAACACTTGCACTAGTTTAACTTTTAGATCGAATCAAAATAACACGTCTTCACAGTTTGGAAGTCAAATAACGACTGAAGCAGGCGTGGTATGGGGTGAGCTATGGTGAAGTTATGGTTGTGTAGTTTAAATTCGATTAGTGTTTAAAATAAAAATTGAAGTGGGTCTTGTTGTTTGAGAAGAATACCAATACTGTGATGTGTGAGAATTTAAAAAAGTAGATGATAAGAAATGTTTTAATGTACTGCATGATGTATAAGATTTTAAATTTTCGAATGGAAAGAAGATGATCAGAACATTTGAATTATTGTAAAGAGGTGATAAGAATACATTTTAAAAATAATTGGGGTTAACGTTTTCGGTTATAGTTTTGAAGTTTCATAAAAAATATGTATAGGAATTTCAAAGATTAGATGTGCAAAAAATGTTCTATATTTTGGCGTAAATAGAAATTGTGGTTTCATAAAAATATGTATGGGAATTAATTTCACAGATTAAAGAAAATAATTCTGTGGATTAAAATACTTAAAGAATGGATGTGTATGGCTTATCAGTATTGATGTTTTGCGGTTAGGAGCGCATGGTAAAGAGGTCGACAACCTTTGAATATTGTGTATGGTGGTCGGCAGCCTTTGAATGATGTGTATGGTGGTCGGCAGCCTTTTGAATGTTGTGTATGACTTACAGTAACATTTAATCAAAAAAAAACAAAAAAAAAAAAACGCATATAGAGATTAAGCTAAATGTCTATACTTTTTCGTAAGTATAAAATCAGGGCATACTCAGCTATTGAATTCAGTCACTCCTGACAAATTAAATAAGGAAAAAGTTAAACTCTAAAAAATTTTTTTTTTTAAAAAACTGCACTGAACCAAAAAGGAAGGTATGTAAATATAATAAAAAAAAAAGTTCGTTGAGACAATGAATAAAATGATAAACAGTTAATAAACGCCGTTTTTTATATTAATGCACGTTTGTTTTTTTCAATGTGTTAGAAGAAGAACTACCATGGAAAGGAAGCAGCCAAACGTTTCATTGGACATGCAGAAGTGGCTGAAGGAGTACAGTTATCAATGCTGGGAATACCAGCAGCTTCAGGATGCCGCATGGGAAGAGGTCAGTAGTGTCGACACTACAGATATTTATAATCTAATAGCAGTGGCCCACCTGCTCTACTCTTTATTTATAAAGGGTATTAAAGGGGGGTTTGATATAAACCCCCTACCAGAAATTGTATATACATTTTTAAATTTTAAAATGTAATGAAAAATAAAAATCGTTCAACACATATTTTTCCATGATACCAGCATTTTCAAAAGTTATATCTGGATAAATTCTTTTTAGTTCTTTTTAAATTAGGACACCAATTAGCTTGTCTTTTGAGGGGTGACGGAAGAAAGTTAGAGTGAAATGGTGGAGTAAGTATGAAATGTTGGTGATATCCATTAAAAAGCACAGCCATTTCCTTTAAGATAAACTCATTGTTCATTCCTCTAAAACCTTGAAAGTCTACAAAACAGGTATCCATGTTTAGATCTGTTCTAAGCAAACACACTTTTTCTACTGAAAAAATATAGATTATGACACCAATTTAAATAAGTTTGTTAACTTCTCCAGTCAATGGATTGTACTCGATTATGCGATCATGAAGTATTAAACAATACATAGTTGTTGAAGCAGGAATCGAAGTTAATGTTTTAAGTTCAATTTTTACATCCACAGGACCCGTTTTGATTGACTCATTTTGATGAGAACAATCAATAACCAGAATTGGGGCGATATCTTTAAACTCTTATCGCGATAAAAGTTATTCCCACTTTATCAAGGGGATCCAGATCTTTCAAAGCATGTTTGAACATGCCGTTCAAACCTTCCCTTATCCAAGAAGTAGGCTCCTTATTTTCTGGAATAGGTTTTATTTTGAACTGGATTTTTCTTCCGTTCAAACCAAACCTTTTAATCCTCGTCACCATTTCGTCTATTATTTCAAATCGCTATACAAATGGTGAAAAAGAAAAGAGTGAAAGTGAACAAAAAACCTTAATTGACTGAAATAGAAGCGAAACAAACAAACAAGCAGGTATAGAAAAAACTTTTAAAAATTTGTATTTAATTTTTTTTTATTTTAACAAAAAAAAAAACATTTTTTTTTTTTAATAGAAAGAGTTGTAAAATAATTTTTTCGAAAAGCATTTAGCATTATTTTAAAATTTCATAATGCTTTTCTCTTCTCTATAATGCTAGATCTAGCATTAATAATGCCGTTATGGGAACACTGCATACAAGTAATGATGATATTTGCTCTAATATGCAACTTGATGGCATCAATGGGCTCATTAAATGTAAAATTCTGCCACCAGAAAACTTATTTCACCCTGTCTTACCCCAAAAACAGAACAATAAACTAATGTTTTCATTGTGTAGAACCTGTAGCAGTGAAAAAACTAAGGAAAGAGTTTGTACCCATTCTGATGATCAGAGGGCTTTGTTAGGAACATGGGTGATTGACGAAGTAGTAAAAGCTATTGAAATGGGTTATAAGCTACTAACTATAATGGAAATTTGGGGAATACGAAGTAATCCAATATAACCCTACTACAGGTTCTGAAGGATTATTTACCTCAATGATGAATAAATACCTTAAAATAAAACAAGAAGCTTCAGGGTGGCCAAATATATGTTTATCTGAAGAGGATAAAAACAAATATATTACGGATTTTCTCGAGAAGGAAAAAATCAAGTTGGAATACTCCGAAATAACCGATAATCCTGGCAAGAGATCACTTGCCAAGCTGATTTTAAATTCTTTTTGGGGTAAATTTGGACAAAGAGAAAATCAACAAAAAACCTGTATTATTAATAATCCTTCAGATTTGTTTGATTTGCTTACTCATCCATCTATAGAAGTTTCACAAATTCTACCAATTAATGAAAACAATATTGTGATAAGCTTCGAAATGAAAGAAGAAGCAGCTGAAACTCTATCAACTGTTAATGTTTCTATTGCCGCATATACCACAACTCAAGCTCGCCTGAAATTATATAGCTACTTAGAAAAACTTCAGGAAAGAGTTTTGTACTACGACACTGATTCCGTTATTTATGTTTGTCGTCAAGGAGAATTCGATCCACCTACTGGAGACTTTATCGGTGATATGACAAACGAACTGGATTGCTATGGTCAAGGAAGTTACATTACCGAATTTGTAAGTGGCGGACCAAAAAATTATTCTTACAAAGTATACAGCACAAAGGATAAAAAAGAACACACTGTCTGTAAAGTGAAGGGTATCTTCCTCAATTATGAATCTTCCCAAAAAATTAATTTCGATTCAATAAAAGAATCGGTTTTAAATTCTTCTATACAAAAAGATTCTGATGTAAGTATTGTCATAAAGTCTAACAATATACGGCGTACCATAGAACATCAGGTAGTTACTGTAGAAGAAGTCAAGACATACAAACCAAGAGCCGAAAAACGTCAATTTTTCGACGATCACAGTTCTCTGCCGTACGGATATAAAAGAAAAAAACCCACCTCACCATCATCATCATCATAATAATCATTATAGTAATAAAAAGTCGCACTTAATGCAGATATTAAAATAAAAAAAATAATTTAAAATTTTAAGCAAAAGTTTTTTTTTGTTTTATTTGAAAATATTAATTACAATTTTTAGCTTCTTTAATGTATCTGCTTAAAAGATAAACATTCTGGAGTGCACATATTTTTCCATGATACCAACATTTCAAAGTTATATCTGGATAAATTCTTTTTAGTTCTTTTAAATTAGGACACTTATAGTTAAGATCTTCAAGGTTAATGACTTCAACATTTTCGTTATTAATAAGTTTTTGTAGCCAATGTTTCTTTTCTTTACCCTTGACGTAAACAACATTTTTAATTTTTTTTCGAAGATATGACTTAACTTTGCAAAAATCTGTATCTCCTCCATCCCAGGTAAAACCATGATGATACTCACGCAACCAATTAGCTTGTCTTTTGAGGGATGACGGAAGAAAGTTAGAGTGAAATGGTGGAGTAAGTATGAAATGTTGGTGATATCCATTAAAAAGCACAGCCATTTCCTTTAAGATAAACTCATTGTTCATTCCTCTAAAACCTTGAAAGTCTACAAAACAGGTATCCATGTTTAGATCTGTTCTAAGCAAATGCACTTTTTCTACTGAAAAAATATAGATTATGACACCAATTTAAATAAGTTTGTTAACTTCTCCAGTCACTGGATTGTACTCGATTATGCGATCATGAAGTATTAAACAATACATAGTTGTTGAAGCAGGAATCGAAGTTAATGTTTTAAGTTCAATTTTTACATCCACAGGACCCGTTTTGATTGACTCATTTTGATGAGAACAATCAATAACCAGAATTGGGGCGATATCTTTAAACTCTTGTCGCGATAAAAGTGGATTTGATTGTTGTTGATAATACGATTGTTGAAATTTACTATACATTTCATAGAGAATAGCATATCGATCCAGTTTATATTTTACATTTAAATCTTCTCGAGGGTAAGATTCGGAATTTAAATGTACTTTTACATTGCTCACATCACAATGATCAAATATGCTAGCATCTTTATTTCGTTGATTTTTTCTATCAGTTTGTAGAGCAATGATAATATATCTTGGTTTCTCAAGCTGACTTGAAGTTTTAACTGTCCATACATGATCAGTGGTGGTTGGTAGTGTTGGATATTCGTACATTTCCCAATTTCGAAAATGAATTTGAATTGAATTTGATTGTATTTGTTTCAATAATGTAAGTTTATTCGAATCAGATAAGGTAATGTGTGGTACTCTCCACTGCAGTTTAAAAATCGAAAGTTTTAATTCTTCGTTGTCTTTAGAAAAATAAGCATTCTCATTAGATCGAGTACGAATTAAAATCAATTCATGTCTTGCATTTGTTATGATCTTTTTATAATCTTCAGCAAATCCTAACAGATATTTTAATTTTATACAAAAATTAAAAGTACCTACCCAATGCAAGAGAAAAACTGCTACCCCCAGTCCATGATCCATTTTCCAAGCTCTTACTTTCATTTTCGTTTAAAGAAATATAATTTTTTAAGGTCGATGTTATTCCCACATTTTTATTGTTGTCAATGTTTACCCCATTCAGTTCATATTGTATTTCTTCAAAAAGAAAAGCCATTGCATTATTAGTTAATTTTCCTGCTGAAACAGTTCCATCTGCTTTTGTTAGACTCCCTTCTATATAAATATAGCTTTCACTAGGTAATATACATAAGTCTTGTTGTTGTATGGGAATACGTATTTCATCACTCGGATTGAAGGACTGAAGAAATGGTGAGTAACAATGGTACTCAAACTTAGATATGCTATTATCAAAGATGGGTCCTTGAGTAATATTTAATATATCGTTCATATTGTAAATTTATTTTAATTTGAATCCCAGTGACAGAAGATAGGCTTTATTTTCAGGTGATAACTTAGGTGTTGACAGTGTTGATGTTCGGGAAGAACTAGTTAAATGGTTACCTTTGATATCTGTTATATAATTATTGTAGATTATCATTATTCTAATATTGGGGTTAAATGTAATCGAACAGTTATTCTTTCTCCTCTAAAATTTATTAAGTCCCCGTTCTGGTCCACTAGTTTTAATGTTATAGTACTTATTCGTTTGACATTCACAGGTAGATAGATGACATTTTTTGGAACTTCAATGATTTTATACCCTGACCCTGTTTCTGGCGAGAATTCATGTATTGTATGCATAGGAGTATTATTAAAATAAGAGCCAGTAATGATATTACACTCGACTCGTATTACATTTACCTTGTTTATGTCAACAGGTAAATCGGACAAATGAGTTTTCTTACCTTCGAGAACACGTTTACTGAAACCCAATAATTTTCCTATGGTTCTGTTCTTATTGAAATATATGTTCTCGTTGCATTGGATTTGACATTCCATTGTGTTATTATTTGCTTCTATTTCAATAATAATGGAGGAATTTCGCAATAATAATTCTTTGGATATATATTCTGCAATAGCATCAATTTCATACGATCCTATAGGGATTTCAATTTCATATTCGCCCACATGAAACAAATTATTATTCGCATCAACATTCGGTATAGAGTTGTACGTGTGAAAATCAATCAATCCACAAACATAGTCTTTGTCCAAGTTTAGCGGTGGAAAATATTCAGCTGATAGAAGGGAAGTTCTCCCGCTTAGTGTAAGTGTCATTGCCATGATGATGAAAAACATAATGAAAGCCATTGTATATAAAACTCTTTATTTATTGAAAATAACATTCATATAAAAATCTTAAACATAAATGACCACAGTTAAAAGAGTCATAATCTTGGTATTTTGTATAATTATAATTAATTTTTTCACCCAAATAATTAATAATTTCAATAGGAGGTTGAAGATTTCCAAAACTATCAAAATATTCAATTTGGTTGCCTTTTTTATAATACGCTACCCAGTGTGTTCCAGGGCCAATTGATGAGTCTAGATTTACAATTCCACACTCGTTTTTCAAAGGTTTAGTTTTTGGTAAATTATCTCTCATGAAAACTCCTCGAAAATTCGGAATGAATTTCCTTGCAAAATTTCTCAAATCTATTTCATTTAATGCACGATTGGGCAGCGAACTTAGAAGTTTTTTGGCTGTGGATTTAAATAAAGTCCAAACCCTTTTCTATAAGGTTTAAGGTATAAGCCCTGCCCTACTGCAATGGATTCCATTTGTTGATTATGACGCTTTTTCTCCTCTAAATCTTTTTTAGCAATGCTAATATCGTTGACAGCTTTTGCTACACCTGCAGCACCTCCCGTTAAAGCTCCAAGAGCTGAAAGTCCAGCAAACAACGGTACAAGAAATGGAATTACACCACCAATTTTCGGTACAGAAATAACTCTGGGTGTCTTAATGTTATTACTGTTTTTTCTTACTGTTTTCTTAGCAGATGATATGGCTATTTGGATTGCCTTTTCCAGATTGAAGGGTCTTTTACGTTTAATATTATTTCCAATAACTGTTATTATTTTTCTAAATGAGAGTTGCTTAGCATTTTTATCTAAATTTGACTTATTGTCGTTTTCTTTTTTATTTTTCGCTTTTTTCTTAGGCTTTTTGTCTTTATTCTTAGAACAACCCATACCGAATTTTGTTTTTGCCTTCAAAAGATTGGTAACCAATAGTGCGTTTGCCTTTTCACCTATACTAGCGTCTCCGGATTGAACTCGTTGCCAGGCTTTTTCAGTTAAAATCCTATCGGCAATGTGTCGATCAGATGTATTTTTAAATTTAGAATAAGATATATCGTGTTCCTTGCACGCTTGATCAAGCAAATTAATTCCCGGATCCCCTCGAGCTAGACGTTGTCGGAGTTTTGTTCCAGGTCCACAGTATTGATAACCAGGTAAATGTAGTTCAAGAGGTAGTTTGTTTATTAAAGTATTTAATAAACCTTTTCCTTTCACAATGTTTCGTCGACTGATAGATTTTTTGGAATAATCAATCATTTTAAAATGATTATCTTAGCGTAAGAATGGTTGGGTGTCATATGACACTTTTAAAATATAAACTTGTCATTTATAGGAAATCATTTAGTTTTAATAACTATGCGTTTCGTTAAACAACAATGCCAGTTACCAGTAATAAATACGGAACTGTCTAACAATATTGAAAGAAAAAAACATGGTAAACTATTCCCTCATAGTATAAGAGGGTTAATTACTGGTCCCTCAAATTGCGGAAAAACAAATGTCATGATGAGTTTGTTACAACATCCAAATGGATTAAAATTTGAAAATATCTATATATATTCTAAATCCTTACATCAGCCAAAGTATGAGTTTTTACGAAAAGCCATAAAACCTATTAAAAATATGGGTTTCTTCACTTTTGCCAATAACAGTGATGTTATTTCACCCGAAGAGGCTAAACCAAATTCTATATTTATTTTTGACGATATTGCCTGTGAAAAACAAGACACAGTTCGAGTTTACTTCAGTATGGGACGGCATCATCATATTGATAGTTTTTACTTATGCCAAACTTATACAAGAATACCCAAACACTTAATTCGAGACAATGCGAATTTACTAATCATCTTCAAACAGGACGATATGAATCTAAAACATATATATAATGATCATGTTAATTCAGATATGACATTTAATACATTCCGAATAGTTTGTGCAGAATGTTGGAAGACAAATTACGGATTTGTGGTAATTGACAAGGATAGTCCTTTGAATGAAGGTCGTTATAGAAAAGGCTTTGACTGTTTTCTTAAGTTATAAAACAAATAACACTTTTGATTTAATACCATATGTATAGAAATGTTCTATGAGAACAGTACAGAGCAGTACAGCGAGCAGATAGTAGCAGTAAAAAGCAGTTCCACCCAGATTGAGACCCAGTATTCTTCAGTTAAGATCAGTAATCTCAATATCAAATTCAGTTTAAAACCTTTTGAACGATTCTTTCAACAACTTCGAAACTTATTAATCACTTGCCTCTGTAGGAAGAAATAAATATTTACATTATGATGAATATAGATGTAAAACTAACAAAAGAATTAATTAAAACTACAGATGCTCTACGAAAGAAATACAAAGCTCTTAAGATCGGTAGGGAAGCTTACGAAACTCAAATTGAAGAAACTCTTAAACCTCTTACGAAACCACTTAACGAATTAGTAAAAAAATCAAATATCAAACAAGATCAACATAACCTTATAAATGGTCCTTTAAAGAAAATAAAACTCAATTTTGAACATCCTCAATCACAAGAAAATGATTATGATAAGAAGAAACATTTTCATGAAGAATTCACCACCCCCAAAACTTCTATTGATGATGATGATGATGATTCACCAATTTTTTCCGTCGATAGTAATACTACTCCAAAAAGAACAAAGAACAAGTCAAGTCATAGTAGCTTTGCAGAACGCTTGTCACAAGAACAATTTCATGACACCCCTAAAAAATATATAGATTTATTTCTAAATAATTCCAACACCCTTGATAAAACGTATGGTGTACATTCAAAAGATGGAAAAATGTACATCGGTAATAGTGAGTTAAACCTTATCGGAAAAGATATAGAAATTAAAAATAAAACCTTCGAAGGAACAAATGGGTTATATGAGCTTATATTTAAGAAAAACCCTGATAAACAAGTTTACACCAATGAAGATTTAAAAAACTATAGGACTATATTACATGACACTAATGCTCATAGAATTGATCATAATTCACAGAGACAAGTACACGGCAATAGAGGTTATAAGTATAAACAAATTATAAGTAAATTATTCGGATTAAGAACAAATACTTCTAATACTCCATCGCCATCATCTTCAATACTACAAATACCTTCAGGAAATGGAATAATGCAATTATCAAATTTGAAAAAAGACTATATATTTTGGGATAATCCCAATGAACTAGTAGATCGATTGAGACTTCTTATTGGTTCACAACAAGCTGGACACAACAATCACTATAACGAAATTATTTCAATCATTGAAGAACTTAAAGAAGCCAATATTATCGAATAATAATAAAAAAAAGATGAGTGTTGATAAATTTGGTCGTTTCTCAAATAGAACCCCACCCAGAGGACCAAGAGGAAAACAAGGAGAGCAGGGACCACCAGGTGTACAGGGAGAGCGTGGTTTGCCTGGACCAGCTGGAGAGGGATTCCTCAAAACAGAAAGCGGAGATTACAACATACACTTTAAACGGTTAAAAAATGTTCAAGAACCACAAGAACAGGAAGACGCTGCTACCAAAAAATATGTTGATGAAACATACCAACAACTTAAAGAATACATCCAATATGGAGTAGTTGAAAAATTTGAGAAACTACTGTTTGACACAATTGATAATAAGAAAAAAAAATCTGAAAATGAAATTGAAGACAATTCTATTAATTATTAAAACTTAAAACCAGTCATTATATAACTTTAGTCTTTAATCTATCTCCTCAGTGTGGAGAACTCAATCATTATGTCTAACATAGATCTTTTATTAATTTTTGATGAAATTCTACAGTTTCTGAAAACAAATCATCATAATATAGTGGAAGAACATCATGAAGAGCTTTTGAATTGTGTAATCTTTTTGAAAAGATTTATGAATGTATCTACTACAACATCAAAACATGGATGTCATTTCGATAACTGCCCATGGTCTTCAAACTTATGCAAAAATGGTCCAGATACATGTGCATGTTACATGCTTGAAAATAGACTGTTAAAAATAAAAAAACTGATGTCTTTGTATAAAAGATTGAAATAGTACGACTTAAACTTGTAGTTATTATATAGAAATATTTTTAATTAATAAAATGCATGAACAAATACTTTGTTTTTATCATTCAATAAAAAGATGAGTCAGAGAAACGTTGTTGAAGAACTACATAAGCCTGCTCGAAGGAATTTTCCAAAAAGACGAGTAATTATTAAGGGTCTAGATGATTTATGGCAAGCCGACCTAGTCGAGATGGTTGTGTATTCACCCGAAAACGAAAATTATCGATATCTTCTCACAGTTATTGATACATTTTCTAAATTTGCTTGGACGGCTCCTATTAAAAATAAAACAGGAACGAGTGTCACTCAGGCTATGGAAGATATATTTAATAAAGGTCGTCACCCAAAAAATTTACAAACAGATGATGGAAAAGAATTTTTCAATGCATCGTTTCAAAAACTTATGAAAAAGTTTCAAATCAATCATTACTCTACATTTAGTGTTCTCAAAGCTTCCATTGTTGAACGATTTAATCGTACCTTGAAAACTTGGATGTGGAAAGAATTTAGTTTAAATGGTTCATATCGTTGGATTGATATTATAGAACAACTAACAAAAACGTACAATAATTCCGAACATCGTACGATAAATATGAAACCATCTGAAGTCAATGCTGCAAATGAAAAAATATTACTCTCCAAGATCTATAATCACATCAAAATACATATTACTCCAAAGTTTAAAACCGGGGATTTTGTCAGAATTAGTAAATACAAACATGTTTTCGATAAAGGATACACACCGAATTGGACCACAGAAATCTTTAAGATAGCCAAAGTGCAACGCTCAAATCCAATAACGTACCTATTGGAAGATCACCAAGGACATCCCATTAAGGGAGGGTTTTATGAGCTTGAACTACAGAAAACTAAGTTCCCCGACACATATCTAGTCGAGGAAGTGCTTCAAAGGAAAAAAGATCGATTATTTGTTAAATGGCTCGGCTTTTCATCCGATCACAACTCTTGGATTCCTATACCTAAAATTAATAAATAAGACACATCTTTTTGTAATTTTTTTTTAATAAAAATCTTTATTGATATATACACTTATACATTTTTTTTCTTAAGAGATATTCATATGGTATGATTGTTTTAATGATTTGAAATTCAGTAGTTCGACATCAGATTTGTATGCGAGATCCTCCTTCATAAAGACCTCAACTTCTCCATTACTTAATACTCTCTCAGTTTCATATTCATGATACTCATAACATTTAATGCTTAGAGTGCACAAATTATAATTGCTATCATACGAACATCGAACAGTTAGTGCCTTATCTTCATCAAACTCAAGCTTGAAATGTCTATAAAAAACATCCTTACTTTGTATAATTCCTGATATTTCAGTTTCTTTTTTAATTAAGTCTTGCCTAAAATTCTCAATTGCTTCCTCTACGGTTACTATTTTTTTCTCCTCCAAAATTGTATTTACCGTTCTTGCTGTTGTTGAAGTCACTGATGCATCATTTTGAAATGATGTTGTATCGGTTGTTGTTGTTGTGGTATTAAGCAAATTTGTACCATTTGTAAAGGTTAACAAACGAAACGATAAACCTATCTGCACAGTATCATTATTAGGTAAACTCAATGAAAAAGAGAGATTGTCAGTTTTGTTTGCTTGTTGCAAATTTATATCCACAGGTAATGGCAAAGTAGCAATTAATGAAGGACAAATTAAAAGCAGGCATAAGACTGATGAGTAAAACAACATTTTTTAAAAAAGATGCTTGCTATCCAAAGGTTTGTCATAAACTAATAAACATTACACTCAAATTTTAAATTTTATATAATTTTTATTCTATCTATATTCATCTCTCTCTCGCATCTTCTATTCTTATCTCATCTTGTAATATTAAAATACATTCGATTGAAATGATGTGTCATGAACTCGTTCAACTGTCTCTATTTCTCTGCGATGACTGTCTTTTTTCTTTCTAAGTTTTTGAGGTTCATTAAGTAATTCAGCCTCACCAAATGGACAAAGCGATGGATATTCACCCTCTTTTCTCTTTACAGCATTCGAATGAGGTGTGATCGTTCCGCTCAGTGTTAACTCCCCTCCTATAATATAATTTTATGTTTTATTCATTTCATTTTACTTTTTTTTATGAAAAGTAATATTCTCACCTAAAAGTTTAAACCGTACATGTTGCATAGATTGAAACTGCAACTTAAAACTCAGAATAGGCGATACGGTCTCACCATTTCTAATATGAAACAAAACGCATTCGCTTCCATATTCTGGCTGTAGCATCAATTTTAATGCGTCATTATAGAATATTACATCCGAAAATTTTATCTCCAACCATCCAGATTCACAGATACAAAATGTTTCTCTTTCCCTTAATCTTTCACACCAAAACATATTGTTTTTTCTACTTCCCCCAATTAATGTTCTCTATATCAGAGCTGTTCTAAAAATAAAACACTTAAGCCAAACGTTCTAGCTTTTTTAATGATCTAAAAATAAACACTTAAGCCAAACGTTCTAGCTTTTTTAATGATTACCGCAATCATTGCTAGAATATAAATTTTTTTCTCACATACATATGTATGTAGACATATAAACCCATTAAACAAAATACAAACCACAAATTACAATGAATCATAAATTATACATCATGCGGTACATTAAAACATTTCTTATCATCTATCCACGCGCCACAGACAAAATATAGAACATCTGCGCGTCCGAAAAAATATGTTTTCAACGGACACTAGATTTGTTTCTTTTTTTTACTGATAAGCCGTACGCATCATTCAAAAGGTTGCTGACCTCTTTACCACGCGCTCCTAAACATTTCTTATCATCTATCCAGTGGCGGACTAAGGTGGGGGCGGTGGGGGCGGTCCGCCCCGGGTGGCAGACTAATAGGGGGTGCCATCAGTAACAGAAAAATAACTTTGCACACTACAAAAAATAAAAACAAATACATAAAACAATAAATTTGTTTCCCAAATACCTACCTACATATATACATATGTGCGCATGAATTTCGTTACTGGCCTAATCTCTTAATATAAGTAATATGGAAATAAAATATTTATCGCCCAAGAGCAACAACCAAGCATTTACCAAGCGTCGCAGTTCTGTGTTCAGTTCTTTTTTCTTTACTGATATGAGTATTTTTCTTCTTTTCGTTTTTAAATAACGGTACGCATTTTTTATGGCATATAACTCTATTCTTCTATCCGACGTAGATACACAAGGGACAGTGGAAAGACTTTACACATTTTTCTCAGCATCTACGCATCGTTGGGATATTCTCATTAAAAATGTAGGTGTGTCAGTCAAGCGACTTGTAGACACTAGATGGAGCGCTCATCACGAGGCTGTTAAGCCATTGAAGGAAAATTTTGTGAAGATAGTTTCAACTCTTGAACTCCTTTGTGATCCTGAAAAGGTAAATTTAGATACAAGAGGTGCTGCAACCATACTCTTATCTGCTGTATGCGACTTTACGTTTTTATGTTATCTTTCATTCTGGTTCGATATTTTGGAAGAAGTTGATTCAGCACAGAAATACTTGCAAAAATCCGGGCTCACTCTAGAAAAAAGTGTAATAAAACTTAAGGCACTAGCGAGTTTTCTTCGTGAACACCGTGATGAATCCGGGGAAGAAGAAAAAAGAAGAAAATTATGCCTGGCGAAAAGGCTCAAGATGCTGGTTTGACGTTGGAAGAGGAAACACGAAGAGCCATGTTAGAATGTCAGAATACATTTTATACTGAACTTGTGCATCGATCTTAGGCCATGGAAGATATTGCGTCAGTTTTCTCAGCTCTTCAACCGAAAATATTGCTGTATGGAACGGAAGAAGAACTGCGGGTTGTGGTTCCAATGCTTACCTCCACACTTACAGAACTTACAGACAACAGTATCATATTGGAAATCCAGCGAATTCGGCGTCACATGGTAGCTTCAAAGGTAAATTTAAAAGATGCAGAAATTTGGACAGCCTTTGAATTTTTAAGCTTCATTGTTAAGTCGGATTTTTCAGATTCTTTACCGAGTCTGTCATTGGCGATGAGAATTTATTTAACAATTTGCGTCTCAGTGGCATCGTGTGAACGAAGCTTTTCCAAATTAAAATTAATAAAGACTTATCTAAGATCAACGATGAGCCAAAATAGGTTGACTAATTTGGCTATACTTTCAATCGAAACGGAGCACACAAAAAATATAGATTTTAATGATATAATCGAAACATTCAGTACAATAAAAGCTCGTAAGCACCTTTAAATAAAATCTTTGTTCGTGTCTTTTTCTTATATTTTTCAAGGGGTGTAAGCTTGCTTTACCGCCCCGGGTGTCACTGCCTCTTAGTCCGCCACTGCATCTATCCATGCGTCATAATAACAACAAACACATATATATATATATATATATATATGGTTTTAGAGGAATGAACAATGAGTTTATCTTAAAGGAAATGGCTGTGCTTTTTAATGGATATCACCAACATTTCATACTTACTCCATCATTTCACTCTAACTTTCTTCCGTCACCCCTCAAAAGACAAGCTAATTGGTGTCCTAATTTAAAAAGAACTAAAAAGAATTTATCCAGATATAACTTTTGAAAATGCTGGTATCATGGAAAAATATGTGTTGAACGATTTTTATTTTTCATTACATTTTAAAATTTAAAAATGTATATACAATTTCTGGTAGGGGGTTTATATCAAACCCCCCTTTAATACCCTTTATAAATAAAGAGTAGAGCAGGTGGGCCACTGCTATTAGATTATAAATATCTGTAGTGTCGACACTACTGACCTCTTCCCATGCGGCATCCTGAAGCTGCTGGTATTCCCAGCATTGATAACTGTACTCCTTCAGCCACTTCTGTATGTCCAATGAAACGTTTGGCTGCTTCCTTTCCATGGTAGTTCTTCTTCTAACACATTGAAAAAAACAAACGTGCATTAATATAAAAAACGGCGTTTATTAACTGTTTATCATTTTATTCATTGTCTCAACGAACTTTTTTTTTTTATTATATTTACATACCTTCCTTTTTGGTTCAGTGCAGTTTTTTAAAAAAAAAAATTTTTTAGAGTTTAACTTTTTCCTTATTTAATTTGTCAGGAGTGACTGAATTCAATAGCTGAGTATGCCCTGATTTTATACTTACGAAAAAGTATAGACATTTAGCTTAATCTCTATATGCGTTTTTTTTTTTTTTGTTGTTCTGATCATCTTCTTTCCATTCGAAAATTTAAAATCTTATACATCATGCAGTACATTAAAACATTTCTTATCATCTACTTTTTTAAATTCTCACACATCACAGTATTGGTATTCTTCTCAAACAACAAGACCCACTTCAATTTTTATTTTAAACACTAATCGAATTTAAACTACACAACCATAACTTCACCATAGCTCACCCCATACCACGCCTGCTTCTCAGTCGTTCTTTGACTTTCGAAGAGAAAAGAAGTGTGTCAGTAGTTAATTTTTTTAATTTAATCAAGTGCATTTGTAGTGTTTGGCAGTAAAGTAGGCAGTGTGCCACTGTTTCAAACAAGTAATCAGTAGCCCAGTGGAGGTGGCGACTGGAGATAGATCCAAGGGTCGTGGGTTCGAATCCCAGAGCGAGTCGACGAAAAACTTAGAAGCTTTTTTTCATAATCGGGAAATTGCCGATTTTATAAATTGGGAAAAAAGGCAAATGATGAAAGAGAAAAGAGCAGAGGTATCGAAAGATACCTCTGCCAACACATCGGGTGATGTTGCGGTGGTGCCAGCAGCGGTACCGGAAACAACCGCAACAACATCAGGTCACATATCAGACCAGGGCATAGCACCAGCAACTAACAAAAAGAGGAAGAAGCATAGCCCAAATAAAGTGGAGAGAGCCAACTCCGCTAAGCGGCGCGATATGAGAAAAGATATGGAGAAGGGCAAGGGAGGAATAACCACGGAAAGTGAACTCTCAGACTACGCCGAGTCTGAGAATACTGAATACATTTCCGAAGGTGGAGAGGGGCTCTTCAGGCCTCCGAATATGGATTTAATCCTATCGGAGGCAGAGGCAGTCCCGCCGACAACAAAGGCTTTGGAGGCAGTGGCGGGCCTCCAAGATGAAACAGAACTGGTTCAGGCCCTGCAAGCCAAACAGGCAGAAATCAGCCAGCACGAGCGAAGCCTCAATAAGCTCAAGAAGGAAATTGAGCCCCTCCTCAGTCAGCTAAAGCTGAAACAAGAAGCGCGCCGTCAACAAGAGGCAGCGCAAAGGCAGCTGCAACAAAAACAACAGCAGCAAAAACAACAACCACAGCAGCAAAAACAACCACAACCCAAGCCCGCTTCTAAAAACACAGGAGCGGAGCAAAATAAAAAGACTCCATCAACAGTGGCAGGCCCAATGTCTGAGGGCCCATCGACTTCGGCTAAGGCAAAACAGCAGCAACAACAACAGCTACAACCAAGGCAGAAGGAGCAGCAGAAACAGCAGCAGCAGAAGCAAAAGCAACAGCAGCAACAACAGCCACAGAAGCAGCAGCAGCAACACCAGAAACAACCACAAGCTGGAAAAGAAAAAATACCACCCATTAGGACGCATAAAGTTGACCTGGACGACATAAAACAGGTATGTAAGTCGGCCACCAAGGGCAATTTTTTTATCAAAATATTAAATGAAAAAGAAAAGAACTATTCGGTCCAGTGCTTCTCACTGGCCGAATACAACTTAGTAAAGGGGTTACTAAAAGAGGCCACAGCTGAATTCTTCAGCTTCACGCCTAAAAGCGAAAAATTAAAGACGGTCCTACTGAAGGGCATAAGTTCCTGCACGGAACCGGAGGCGCTCTTAGCAGAGCTCCGCCAAAAAGCCATCGACGATCTCGATTTCATAGGGGTCAAGCCTTTCACTACGGTGAAGTCCAGGCGAGGGGGATACAGGCTGCCAATGTTCCTCGTAACATTATCGCCCCAAAGTAGGCTTGAGAGTCTGAGGGAAATCAAATGCCTCGACTATCAAGCCATACACTGGGAGACATTAAAAAGGCACGACGACATTTTACAATGTACGAAGTGCCAGAGGTTCGGCCATGCCGGAGCCAACTGCAATATGCAGTTGCGCTGCGTCAGGTGCTCCGAAACCCACATCAAGGGAGAGTGCAAGCTGGGGAATGAGCGGGTTGAGGATTTGACCCAGCTCAAGTGTGTCCTTTGTGGAAACCAAGGGCACCCGGCTAGCTATAGGGGTTGCCCTAAGGTCCAACAAATCAAACAAAAACAGGCCAGTCAAAAAGCCGTAGAAAGTCGAACAGTTCGACAGGCTCCAACACAAAAATTCGTGGATCCCAAATTTTCCTACGCCCAAATGGTGTCAGGGAATGGGAACACGAGACAGGCTCCACCAACGGTTGCCCCAAAGGCCCCTGTGCCTAAGGCACCAGAGGTGCAGCCTGACATTGTAGCCTTGTTGTTGAACATTCAAGGTCAACTTACAGGACTGCAAAGTCAGATAAAGGAGCAAGGCAAAAGGGTAGACCATCTCTACTCTTTGTTGCCTGGCCTGGCGCAATTTAGACCATAATGGGCGCGCTGCCGGAGACGCGCCTAAAAGTCCTAGCTGTGAATGTAAATTCACTGATTAGGATTGAACGAAGAGCCAATATGTTCCAATTGTTGAAAGACTACAGTCCCGATGTGTTTATGGCTAGCGAAACTAAGCTAAACCACAAACACAAATTGACTCATAAAAATTACAATATCGTAAGAAGAGACCGGCCCGATTCCACTCAAGGGGGCGGTGTCGCTCTCTTTATACGAAAAGGCATTAATTATAAAGTCATATACAACAATGAATTGCGAAAGCTCAAGACGCTAGAAGTTTGCGTTGTATGCATCTCTCTCACTCAAGGGAAGCGGATGTATATGATTGCGGCTTATGCGGCTGGAGCTCCGCAGGTTACTTACTTCGCTTCAGAACTCGAGATTCTTTTTAGGGAACTGAAACTGAGCTTGGAAGAAAACTATTTCATCTTGGCCGGTGATTTGAACGCAAAACATGAAGATTGGGGAAATCAACAAAGTAATCCCAGAGGTAACCATCTTTTTAATTTGATGGATCTTTACAGCGTTGAATATGGCGTCGACCTGCTGGCTACTGAAAAGCCATCGTATCCAAGAAGCGGCTCCTTTCTGGATCTTTTGCTGTACGACACAAGACTGACAGTTACAGACAAAGTGGGTAATCACCCCCGTAACTGCTTACAGACAGTCGAGTACGACAGTGATCACTGCGGACTGGCTGCTGTAATGCAGATACCGAACGAACGCGTGGAGTTGGAGGAATACGTTGCAACGCACTCTTACAATTACAGTAAGATGCGCTGGCCTCGTTTCACCAACGCCCTAGCGAGAGAACTTCGCTCGAGTGACATAGCCCCACCAAACAACAGAAACCTGACAAATACAGAAATTGACCAACATTTACAACAGATGGACGAAACAATAAAACGAACAATGGAACGGACAATACCAAAGTACAAAGAACGGGACCAAATGGACGCTTACAGAAACGCGACTATTGACGCACTACGTAGGCACAAGAGTGGCTTACTGACAAGACTCAAAAACTTGTACAGGCGACTTACAGACCCACACGACTTGGAGGTTAGGACACTGAAGTCGTCAATAAAAAATGTCAATCTGTTGATTAAGGAGAACTACAGGTTATCGATTAACAAGTACTGGGACCGCAAGATCCGGTCAGTTAAGTCCAGTGACCCTAGTATGTTCCCTAAAATCAACAAGATATTCAGGAAAAAGAACGACAATGACCTTCCGTGTCTGAAATTCCAAAGAACTGAAGAGAACAGAGACGTACTCATGACAGCGCAAATAGATCCAGAAGAAGCCATCTTTGACGATGACTTTTATATAATTGAAGATCCGAAGGAAAAAGTGGAGGCGGTGGGAGCTGCTTTCCAGCAAGTGTACAAGGTGAATGTTAGCATTCGCCCCAACCACGACCTGGAAAACAGAGCCCTACTTAATCACTTTTACCTTCGAAATGATATAACACATTGGCGATCTGAGAACCGCGGTTTTATGCGGTTCGATGACGATACCTTGGCAAATGCCATAATCGCCGAGCAAACGGGACCAAGTCCCTTGTTAGTGACGAAGGTTGAGCTTCAGCTCATCTTCAACTCAATAAAAAATAAAAAGTCAGCAGGTGTCGATGGTATATCCAACGTTGTACTAAGACATTTACCGATGGAGGCAATTGACATTTACACCACACTCTTCAATAATGCACTGAATAATGCATATTATCCAGTGCATTGGAAGACCGCTGTGGTTCATCCTCTCCCGAAAAAGGGAAAGGACAACTCCAACCCGTCAAATCTTCGGTCGATAAGTCTTCTTCCGAGCATCAGCAAAGTTTTCGAAAAGATCATCAATAGGGCTCTGACTAAGTGGGCTGCGGACAACAAAATAATTCCGGATAAACAGTTCGGGTTCAAGGCGGGTCATGACACAATTCATGCTGCGTCTAAACTCGTTTCTGATATCCAATGGAATAAATCAAAACAACAATGCACAGGTGCTGTTCTGGTTGATTTGGAAAAGGCCTTTGACACCGTATGGTTAGAGGGTCTTTACCTAAAACTGAGCAGGCTTGGCATAAGCAAGCCATTGTTGTATATACTTTATGATATGCTTAACGGTAGAAAGTTTGTTGTCAAAAGTGGCAATGTAACTTCTACCACAACATTCTTAATTAAAAATGGTCTTCAACAGGGAGCGGTGAATTCGCCGATTCTCTTCAGCATTTACACCAGCGATCTGATAGGTAGTCTTACAAAGGCAATTGCGTACGCCGACGATCTTATTGCGTACAGAACGGCCCGAAAGGTTGAGGTTATTAGAATTCTCTTGCAGCGTGATTTCGACAAGATTCAGCGATATTGCGACGACTGGAAACTGAAAATAAATGTCCAGAAGTCGGAGACAATTCTTTTCCGGACTCCGTTGGCTGGGGCCACGAGGGATACGCGCAAGAATTGGCGCAAGATGGTTATCGTTGATCTTCACGGGCAGCCATTAGCGAGCAAAAGTGTAGTGAAGTACCTCGGTATCTGGTTAGATCAGTATTTATATTTCGACAGACATATAAATGCTGCTCTGACCAGGGCCAGAGGAGCCTTCGCTCTGACGAAACGGCTGTTTTTTAGCAGTCGGCTTGACCCCAGAGTGAAGGTAATTTGCTACATGGCCCTCATACGGCCGATGATCGTTTATGGTTGTCCTGTGTGGTTTAACGTTGCCCCTTCCCAGATGGAGAAGTTTCGGGTGTTCGAGCGGCAGTGTTTACGACGCTGTACCGGCTTATATCGAACAGCCGAATCTTCTTACGTGCATTACTATTCCAACGAGGTCCTATACAACGGGGCTCGAATCAACAGAATTGACAATTTCGTGATAAAACTCGTTCGGGGTCACATTGCAAGAGCTATGTCTTCGACCAACAATTTAATTTTCGGGGCGTTCTATCCGAATGACGAGTATTTTGAGAGTGCACGCTTGAGCGGCTTCATTCCACCAGAGGCATTCCTCTTTTTAGACAGATGCGGTCTGATACAGGATAGATTGGCAGTTCCGCTAATCTACCACGTCAGACGACGAACCGTGGATAGGCGACTCCTGTATAATCGGGACGTCATGGCACAAGGCGGGGCAGAGCTCCTTCGGTTCAGTAGGGCTGTGTCCGAACGGGACCGAACTGATAGGGTGAAGCAGGAGAACCAGTTTTGGTGGCTTCAATCGGCACTTGATAGTGAGTAGTCGGGATGGGGTTTTAAGCCTTGGCCGGCTTACATACTTGTTTTATAGTTTTAGGGTTTAGTTTTAAGTAGAATAGGCATGGTGGCACAAAAAAAAAAAAAACATACAAAAAAAAGTACAAAAAATACAAAAAAATTACAAAAAAAAAAAAAAAAAAAAAAATTAAAAAAAAAATAGAATAATCAAAAAAAAAAAAAAAAAAAAAGACAAAATATGAAAAACAAAAAACGTTAGATAGTTAGATTTGCTGCTGTGGTTGTTCTAGTTTTAAGTAGTTTATAGGTAGAATAGGTAGTTTTAGTTAGCTTTAAGTTTTATATTAAGGACCTTATTTTAAGTAGTTTTTAAGTAAAAATAAAAAAGGATATTGACATTAGTTTTTTCTAAATTTTCTAATGAATACAAAAATAAATAAAATGAATTGAAGTTAAATAGATCTAAGGGCCGAAAGGCATTAGCATTAAGTATTATTGTTTAACTTAGAGTGTCCGTATGGGACCAGTAAGTTAGTTGTAAGTTATGGTTAATTAGGCTAGTTTTATGAATTTTTGTCTAGCTTTAAGATAGATTTAAGATTGAATTAATAAAAATGAATTGAAAAAAAAAAAAAAAAAAAAAACCACGCCTGCTTCTTAAACTCACATTCTTCGGTTCGAGCCCCAGCCCCGCTCAACACACAATATTTTTAAAATTATTATTATTGCTACGTCACTACCTAACCGCAAAAAAAATTTCCCCACCGCCCAATTACCCCCATACCATATTTCAAATAACCGCAAACGTTAACCACAAATATTTTAAAAATGCAAGTATTCCTATCCCCTGCCCCAGCCCCCAGCCCCCAGCCATAGCCCATCCACTACGCTGCTAGTTCACAAATCTCAACCAATTTTTTTCACACTAAAAATAAACTCTTCCAAAATAAAACACATCACAGTATTGGTATTCTTCTCAAACAACAAGACCCACTTCAATTTTATTTTAAACACTAATCGAATTTAAACTACACAACCATAACTTCACCATAGCTCACCCCATACCACGCCTGCTTCTTAAACTCACATTCTTCGGTTCGAGCCCCAGCCCCACTCAACACACAACATTTTTAAAAATTATTATTATTGCTACGTCACTACCTAGCAAACGTTAACCACAACTATTTAAAATATAAGTAGGTATTCTTAATCACCTCTCTCACTCAAACATAGTGCTGTCTCTTTCTTACGCCGAATTCCCAGTTCACAGTGCCCCCTTACCTACTATGGTGTACTAAAGAAACGTAGAACAGAGGTTAGAAAACTTTTCAATAAAGCTAAACTGAGTAAATTAGAAGAGGACTTAAAGTCTTATAGAGCCGCACTTAACACTTACACCAAAGAGTTAAGGAAGGCCAAAAAGGATTCGTGGGGTAAACATTGTGAATCCATTGAAAAAACAAGCGAGGCGGCAAGGCTCCGTAGAACCCTGGCCCTTAATCCCACGATCCCGGGGTACATAAAACACCCTGGTGGATCATGGTGAACTCGAGCCTGGAAACGGTTGAACTCTTCATGGAAACTCATTTCCCCGGTTGTAAAAACCCAGAAAGTTCTGATTGCTTGCAATCGAACACGCTGGATTTTACTCACACGGAATCAAATTTGGAACTAAATCAGGTTATTACTGAGCAGAAGATTATCTGGGCAATAAACTCGTTCAAACCCTATAAATCAGCGGGACCAGACGAGATTTTTCCAGCTCTTCTTCAAAATGCTCTCAAAGTAATAACTCCGTGGCTTAGGGTAATCTTCATAGGTTGTATCAAACTTAGATACGTCCCTAATAGCTGGAAAAAGGTCAAGGTAGTCTTTATCCCAAAAGCAGGGAAACCGACTCACTCGACCGCTCAGGATTATAGACCAATAAGTCTCTCTTCGTTTCTCCTTAAGACACTAGAGAGGATAATTGATCTACATGTTAGAGAACTTCTCAACGAAAACAAGTTGTGCAACTATCAACACGATTACCTTAAAGGTAAATCAGTGGAGACTGCTCTGCATGAAGTAGTTTCACATATTGAGAAAAGTCTTGAACACAAAGAATATACCCTGGCAGCATTTCTTGATATCGAGGGTGCGTTTAATAACGTTAAAACGGAATCGATCAAGACTGCCTTAGTTGAAGTTGGAGTTGAATCTGTCATTGTCGATTGGATCTTCACCATGTTAAATGGCAGAATTATCAACTCTCAAATAGGAGTTAGCACTATTTAGAAAACAGTTACTAGAGGCACACCACAGGGAGGAGTCATCTCACCCCTGCTCTGGATCCTCGTAGTCAACAAAATTCTCACAAAGTTCAAAGATCAGGGCATTAAAATAGTAGCATATGCAGATGACATAGTGGTTTTGGTATCAGGCAAGTTTCTCACCATCATCGAAAACATTGAAAATGCATTAAATTTATCTTCTTGGGCAACTAAGAAAGGTCTCGGGGTCAACCCCGCCAAGACAGAGCTAGTTTTGTTCACGAAGAAAAGAAAACTGGAGGGCTTCAACCCTCCCAAACTAAATGGCATTCCTCTAAAACCTTCTAAGGAAGCTAAATTTCTAGGAGTAATCCTTGACTCCAAGCTTACATGGAAGCGTAATACTGAGGAAATAATGAAAAAAGCACTATGTGCATTCTACACATGCAAAAAGACCTTCGGTGTACGTTGGGGTATGCGACCGCAAGTCATCCAATGGATGTACACAGCGATAGTCAGACCTTATTCTTACCTATGGCTCTATTGTATGGTGGAAGGCGGTGGAAAAATCAAGCTATCTCAAGAACCTGAATAAGGTACAGAGACTAGCCTGTATAGGAATAACAGGGGCTCAAAGATCCACACCACAAGCTGGATTGGAAATGATCTTGGACCTCCCGGCTCTGGATGAGTTCATAAAGTGCACGGTAGCCAAAACTGCAATTCGTTTAAGAGAACTGAGTTTTGGAGGCACAGCACTTATGGCCACGGGTCAATCTTACAAAGATATGACACAGTTCCAGGACTGAGAGAGCCCACCGATTACATCCCCCCTTTACTAGATTTCGATAGGAAATTTTCTATTTTCATACCAGAAAGACAGGGTTGGAATCCCAATTCACTTATAAGTAAACAGGGTATCCCTTTCTACACTGACGGTTCAAAAATGGAATCAGGAACAGGTGCTCGAGTGTTTTGCCAATCTCTCAACATCAGAGCGTCATATACACTCCCGGCTGACTGTAGTGTCTTTCAGGCCGAGATCTTTGCCATTGGAAAAGCAGCTGAATTGGCACATCACGAAAAGCTAAGCTCTTCGGAGATTACTTTTTTCGTGGACAGCCAGGCTGCTATCAAAGCCTTAGCCATTGAGACCATAAGATCAAAAGCAGTTTTAAACTGTAAGTTTCGCATCAAGCCTAGTACGCTGCTGATGCGAAACGAAATTTCCCATACAAAAATGACATGACGAAATCATAAACGAAAAATTTCGCTGTGCTTTTCGTTTTTCAGTACGCTACTGAACGACGAAATGTGACATTTTAATGGAGAGCTGTACTAGATTTCTTAGTACAATTCTCCACTCTTTTCGTTCTCAATTTATTTGCCCAGCACATTAATTGCTTGCGAAATTTTGACGTTAAATTTTTTTATTGAAAAAAAAAAATTGTTTACTCGTGACTTTCGGTGTTTTGACTTTGATTTATATTTGATTTAAAATTTAAAATAAAATGGATTTGTCTAATGTGTTCAAACATTGCATTTCTGAATCGGAAACTCAGGATGTTATTGGTGATGTGCAACAAGTGATAAAGAAAAGCAGTGAAATTCAACTTCCAGGCAGAACTCTCAACAAATATTTTTCCGCTGTGGTTTTCGTTTTCATTTCGCTCTACACTTGGAGACCACCGAAAAATTTCGTTTCGCATCAGCAGCGTACTAGGCTTCAGCAGCGTACTAGGCATTGCATTTGGAGACCGCCGAAAAAATTCGTTTCACTTCAGCTGCGTACTAGGCTTTAGCGTGAGCATTAGTTAGTTGTCCCGTGCATTTCTTATGGGAAAGTCCAGATTCTATGTAGTTGTTACGGGCTTTTAAGAGAGTTCACCTCAAATAAAATTTGAGGGTGTTTCAGGCAAGACGGGTACCAGTCGGTTCTCTTGGTAAGTATATTTCTCTATGGCTGGACTTCAGAAGTTTTTTTTTTTTTTTTTTTTTTTTTTTGCGCAGGAAGGTGAGAAATCTTCAGAGACACTATAAGCCCGATGCTTATAGTAGTGTCAGATTTTTACTGACTAAAACTCACCTCCCTTATCTTCTATATTATTACTACAACTAAGTCCAGCTTAACCCGTGGCATGATGGTTAGTGCGTTGGACTGTCATGCGAGAGGTCTTGGGTTCGATCCCTGCCTGTGCCACCTTAATTTAAAAAAAAAAACGGGTACTGCCTCTTGCGAGGAATTGACAAATTCTCCAAGAGTAATGCTTGTCATGAAAAAGTGCTTTCTCAAATTAGCCGTTCGGATTCGGCATTAAACTGTAGGTCCCCTCCATCCCTGACAACAGTACTCGCACACAGGAATGGTTGAGAGTTGTAAGTCACTAGGCCCTGGTTCTCTACGGACTGTTGCGCCACCTAATTTATTTATTTTTATTTTTTAAGTCCAGCTTAACAAGTAGTTTTAGCGTCATTTTGTTCGCGTTTTGTCAGGAAGCTCCCCAACGAGAGGACCTGAAGATTCCACAAAATTCGAGTGGAGAGATTGATTTGTTTGCGCTAGATCAGAAGGTCTTGTTCGGTGCAGACGCCGAAAAACGAACGCCTCGCTAACAGATTGTTGGATTAAGTTATTACTATGATTTCTAAGTGGTGATCTTAGCTCTGTAGCAAATTTTTTAATTTCGTTTTCTACATATTTTATATTTAAATCTCTATGTAAGTCGCTATTTCTTACATACCATGGAGCATTTACTATTATTTTAAGTACTTTGTTTTGGTATGTTTGCAAAATTTGTATATTTCTTTCGTTGGTACAACCCCAAAGTTGTATACCGTACGTCCAAACTGGTTTCAGTACTTGCTTATAAATAAGAAGCTTGTTATAAACGCTTAGATTGGAATATCTTCCAATAAGCCATGTCAATTCGCGGAGTTTATTTTCGAGTTCATCGCGTTTCTTTTTTACATGAACTTTCCATTTAAGTTTCGCGTCTAGAGTCATGCCCAGATACTTCGCTTCATTAGCGTATGGAATTTGCACAGAATTTATATAAATAGGTAAGTTATATACTTTTTTATACGTAAAATTTGTGTGCGTCGATTTCGTTTCATTAAGAGCAATTCGCCATTTTTGTGTCCAATCTGAAATGCTATTTAATGCCTTTTGAAGCTTAGAGGTTGCCGTTTCTATTGAATCCGATATTGCGAGTACAGCTGTATCATCGGCAAAAGTGCCTAAAGTTGTGCCTTCTGTTTGGGGTATATCTCGGGTATTCGTGGGCTTAGAAAGAACTTCTGTGCAGCATATGTTCACACTGCAACAAACAGGCCAGCTGTTTTGGCATTAAGCGAAACTCAGATAGGTGAAGATTCCGATCATTTGGAATTTAATCTAAATGGGTATAGCTTAGTGCCATTATTCTTTTTCCACCATGGATTAGCCGTATATATAAGAAATGATGTTGCGTACCAACTTCAGCCACAATATGGTTTGTGCTCTAACACAAACTTTAACTTCATGTGGCTAAAATTTACGGTACATAAGCACATCATCCACGCATGTTTTTTATATCGAAGTCCAAATCTGGACAGAAATTCAACTTTTAACGAATTTGATGCTCTGTCCGACTTCATTCAAAGAATTGTTGCCCATTATCCTCACACTGAAATCGTCATTGCGGGCGATTTCAATGTACACAATTCTTCTTGGCTTCGCTATTCTGGCCAGTCAACACCCGAAGGAAGGTATGTTGAGGTCTTTGCTGAGTTAAATCAATTAACTCAGCTTGTCGATGAGCCAACTCGAATCCCTGACGTTGCAGGTCAATCCGCCAACACCCTAGACTTGTTTCTTACTTCTGATCCTAATAAATACACAATCAGTGTATTACCGCCTCTAGGCACATCAGACCATTGTATCGTATCTGCAAATTTCTCATGTGTAAAAAATCCAGTTAAAGAAAAAACTCCTATGAGAACCGTTTGGCAATATGAGAAAGCCAACTGGGACGGTCTCAATGAATTCTTCAGGAACTTTAACTGGTCACTATGCTTCCTCGATAGTGACGTAGATTCCAGCGCAGATATGGTTACAAATTTAATTTTTTGTGGAATGAGAAATTTTATCCCGAATAGGGTAAAATTTATCAAACCTAAAGAGAACTCATGGTTTGATTCGAGCTGTAAAGATGTAATTAGGATCAGAGATGTATGTTTCCGGATTTATAAAGCCAACCCCACTGAGGAAAACCGGAATAAGTTCAAACAAGCTAGAAAGACTTGTAACGGCCATATTCGACGAACCAAATTTCTGCATGACCAGAAATTAAGGCAAAAAATACTACAATGTCCTAAAGGTAGTAAACATTTCTGGTCATTTGTAAAAAACGTACGAAACACCACGTCTTCCTCGGTTCCAACGCTCGTCCACAATGACATTCCCTATGTAAGCTCGATTGATAAAGCCAATTTTCTTGCAGCACAGTTTGCTGTTAATTCGACGCTACCAGAGAGTGTCTTGAGTCCTCCTGTTCTTGAGAGCGTAAACGATTTTATGGGACAAATATTCTTTCGCACTCGTGCAGTTGCAAGAGTACTGAAAGACCTTGATATACACAAATCTGCAGGCCCGGATAGTATTCCCCCTATTGTTCTGAAGAGGTGTTCTTCAACGCTGCCAAAACCACTGCGTAAGCTTTTCCATCTTTCCTACTCTACAGGTCTCTTTCCGAGCGGATGGAAAACAGCATTTGTACAGCCTGTCCCTAAAAAAGGCGAATCATCCTCCCCCTCTAACTATCGTCCAATAGCACTCACGTCCCTTCTTTCCAAGGTCATGAAAACCCTGATTAATTATCAGCTTAAGAAATATCTTGAGGAACAGAAGCTTCTTAATGACCGGCAGTATGGCTTTCGTAGCAATAGGTCCACTGGTGATCTCATGGTTTATCTCACCGAACAGTGGAACAAATCTTTACATCGTTTTGGAAAAAGTAAGATTATTGCACTTGATATTTCAAAGGCATTTGATAGAGTTTGGCATCAAGCTCTCTTATCGAAAATGCGTGCATTTGGTATTGATGAATCCCTCCTTCGTTGGGTTAGAAATTACCTTTCAATTCAAGTAGTATTGGACGGCTTCAAATCTGATATTCACAAAATAAACGCTGGTGTGCCCCAGGGCTCCGTTTTGTCTCCGACGCTCTTCCTTATTTTTATAAATGATCTTTTGTCTGAAACTTCTAACCCACTAAATTGTTTCGCGGATGACAGTACCCTCAGCTTTTCATATTCGTTTTTAGATTCTCATCCTTGTCCTTCGGATGTGGAACTTCAACGGCAGCGTATGATAAGCTCATTAAATTCTGATCTCGACAGCATTGTACAATGGGGAATCAAAAACCGTGTAGAATTTAATGCTTCGAAAACTCAATGCTGTCTCCTGTCATTAAAGCGTAACCCACCCCCGATGCCGCTATCCATGAGCGGCACTTGCATCCAGGAAACTAATCAACTTTCAGTACTCGGTATGTGTATCACAGATCACCTCTTACGGAATGATCACATATTCGATATTGCCAAAAATGCTGCTAGGTGCTTAGGATTCCTCCGACGCTGCAAGAAATTTTTCACCCCTTCTGATCTGGCTGTAATTTACAAAGCCTTCATTCGTCCAAAACTTGAATATAACTCGCATATTTGGGCAGGTGCCCCTAAAACAAGTTTAAGTATTTTGGACAGGATCCAAAAAAGAGCTTTGAAAATGATAGGCGATAGAACTATAACCGAAACAATTACGTCACTTGAACACCGCCGCAATGTTTCATGCCTTTTGTTGTTCTACTGATATTTTTATAAACAGTGTTCTGTCGAATTAGCCAGTTGCATTCCCCCCTCAAACAATTCAGCCGTAATACTCGTACTTCTAGGAATGCACATCAGTTTAACCTTGAGCTCAATTTCGGACGTACTGTCAAGTATAGAGATGCTTTTTTTAACCGCACATCGAGAATGTGGAATGCTTTACCCAGCTCTGTTTTTCCCTTTCATTTTGATATTCAAAACTTTAAGACCAATGTGCATCGGTATCTCCTCTTTAATCCTTCCCTATTTTCCTAAAGCTCGCACTGTGTTTAAATTTTAAACATATTAAGGGTATTAATAACCCCTTGAGTGCCCGTTTATTATAAAAAAAAAAAAAAAAAAAATAAAGAACAAACAAAATCGGTCCAAGGACGCTACCCTGGGGAACCCCAGCGTTTATTTCTTTAAACTCCGAATACTCCGTTCCTTGCTTAACTCGAAAGAATCTATTTTCTAGGTACGATTCAAGAATGTTATATATTTGCTCTGGAAAGACTTTTAATTTATATTTTAGCCCGTCATGCCAAACTTTGTCAAAAGCTTGAGAAACGTCAAGAAATGCAGTTGAGCAAATCTTTTTTTCTTCAAATGCTTTTTCAATTTCGTTAGTTATTCGGTAAACCTGATCAATTGTCGAGTGATTATTCCGGAAACCGAATTGGTGGTCGGGAATTAAACGTTTTTCTTCAATAATTGGTAGCATTCGTTTAAGAAGCAATTTTTCAAATATTTTAGATATAATTGGTAAGAGAGAAATTGGTCTATACGATTTTTTCTCATTCGGTGGCTTACCCGGTTTGGGGATCATTATTACTTCGGCGACTTTCCATTGCGTGGGTACGTAAGCAAGTCTCAAAGCAGCGTTAGTGAGCTGTAAGAGCTTAACCATTGCTTTTTTAGGCAACTCTTTGAGGACACGACCGTTAATCAGGTCGTAGCCAGGAGCTTTATTATTTTTCTGCCGTTTTATTTCCTGGACAAGTTCAGTCAAAGTAATATTCCTGATAGAAAAATTTTCCGGCGCTGGTTGGAGCTCTCCGTCATTAGTCAGAAACTCTTGACCATCGAAAGGTTTGAACGTTTCCTCAAGGTGCTTAGCAAATAAATCCGCCTTTTCCTTATCAGTTTTTGCCCATTCAGAATTATTTTTTCGAATAGGTGCCGACATTATTTGAGGCTTTTTAATACCTTTTATCGTCTTCCAAAGAGGATAATTCGTTTTTTTGTCTGCTGTTAGGCTTTCAAGATAGGCAGAATTCTCGCTGTTTTTAAAATCTCGTAACAAATTTTTAATCTTGTTTGATAAAAAGTTGACGACACTTTTATGCTGAGGAGCACGTGATTGCTGCCATACTTTTCGAGCTTTTCGTTTTTCGCGTATCAATTCTTTTATATCTTCTGGAATTTTTTCTTCGTATTGCCTTGACTTTTTACTACAGATCGGAGTATTATTCCAAGCTGCTTCTTGAACAATATTTATAAATTTTTCTGTTTCATCTTCTAACTCAAACGGATTTTGCAAAGAGACGTTCAGTATAATTCTATTTTCGCAATCTTCTTTGAATTTATCCCAATTTGTGTTGTTATTTGTTAAAATTAGGGGCTTTTCTTTTTCGATTACGTTACTGTTTATTGTTAAGATAACGGCCGAGTGATCCGTAGAAAAATCGAAGTTATCATCTACTGTCATATATTTTCTGTTCATTCCTCTTGCGATGAAAAAGTCAACAAGATCGGGTGTTTTCGCTGTATCGGTTGGCCAATACGTTGGTTTTCCTGATGAGAAAAATTCAACGTTACATTCAATACCCGCTTTGTAGAGTTGTCTACCCTTCGTCGAAATGCAACGTGATCCCCAAAATGAATGTTTCGAATTGAAGTCGCCGCCAATAATAAATTTTGGACCTAAAGCGTTGAAAAGATCTTTAAAATCGTTTTTGTCTATCTTGGACCGAGGAGGACAGTAAATAGACGCAATATTAAAAAATACGTGTCTAACTTTTATGCTAACGGAAGTAACTTGCATTGTATCGAGCTCGATATTTATCTTAAACGAATGATTGATATTTTCTCTGATAAATACGGAAGAACCACCCCTTGCTCTTTCGGATGAATGGCATGCGTGGTAAGCCGAATAACCTTTAATACTTAAATTTGAGTCTTTTTTCAAATGAGTTTCAGAGATCAAACAAATATCTATTTTTTCGTTAAGTAGAACCGTTTCTAGTTCTTCGATTTTTGCGGTAAGTCCGTTCGCGTTCCATGTTATTATTTTGAGTTGTTGGGACAACTGATCCATGTTTACGGTAAATTTGGTGTTTTAAGAGCCGCCGACTCAAATTTGTCCAATTTCTCAAGAATAATTGTGTTAATTCTCCCTTGTTCTTCTAATCGTTCAAGTATAAAGGAAAATACATTTTGAACGGAGTCAGGTTTAATAGTTTTAGGTTTTTCGGGCGCCGTGACTTGAGCGTACGTGTTCGTCTTTTTTGTTTTTATGTTTTCTGAGGGTAAAACGTTTTCATTATTTTTCCCGTCCGTTTTACTCGACGCTTGAGTATTAGTCTTGGTTTTTAATTTTAATTCTTTGTTTTGCTTTGAGGTATTTTTTTTAGTTTTCTTACTAAATTCTTCGCGCCTCTTTAACATTTCCTTTGCGACCTCACAGCCACGGTAATTTGCTGGATGATTACCTTTGCAATTCGCGCATGTAGCCGGAGTTTCTTTTTTAAGACGGCATACATCAGTCATGTGCTTTCCCGCGCATTTAACGCAAACGGGGTCCTTCTGACAATAAGCTGCTGTATGGTTAAAACCTTGACATCGCTTGCACTGAGGAATAAGGCGTTTGTTCTTTCTTAGTGGTTCGATTTTTACAACAATATTCATTATAGTTTTAATATTATAAACATTGTCTACATTTTCATTTTTATCGAAGCTTAGAATAAAAAGCGGAAGAGCGCGTTTTATATAAGCGGTTTCGATTCCTTTTTCTCGCTTCAAAAGATTTGTTGCGTCAAGAATCTTAAATCCTTTGGTTTTTAAGTCCGAAAGGATGTCTTCTTTTGAACAAGAGGGATGAAGACCTCTAGCAACTACACGTAGAGGTTTTTCTTCTTTAATTGAATAACTATACCATTCAATTTTTTCATCGCTGAGTTTTTTCGACAGTTTTCTATAAGAATCTGAATCATTTACGTTAATTTTCCACGTATTATTGTGGGTGGATGTAGCTTTGAAATTCTTTTGCGCCGTTTCTTTCAGAATAGGAAGAATTTTGTTATAATCCGCTTGACCAACGATGTTTATCGGTGGAGGAAGTTTCTTATTCGCAGAAAACTGATCTTTCCGTGTAATTTTATTTGGTTTTAGCTGATTTTGAAACTTAGGCGAATGTTCAGCCTTCCGTTTTTTACAAGGTCTACTTTTTTCAGTTTCCCGAGCAAGTTCATCTTCATCAGTTTCATATTCGTGCCGATCTCGATGTTGTGGACTTAGAGTATTTACTTTCATGTTTTCAGAAGTTTTTAACATCTTGTTCTCTTCACGAAGACTTTCGACTTCTTTTTTAAGCTCTTCGTAGAGTCTTATCATTTCGTTCAGCTTCTTTTGCAGTTCACAATTGTCCTGCTCAAAACTGTTTGTTTTCGGTGAGTCGCTTTTAGTGCCTTTTGGCACAACCGGTGGACTCTTTCTGCCGGTAACTCTCGGTACAGATGGAGGTGATCGAGGGACCTTATGCGCTTTCGCGAAAGGATTTATCAAATGCAATAAATGGCTCTCCCCAGAATCCGTAGAGCCTGCCTCCGAAGAGGATGGATTTGCCAGAGAAACTGGCTTTCCACCTGGGGTAATTAATCTATTTGTTTTTTCCATTGCATATTTTGTATACTTATGTAGTTCTCAGTATACGGAGATTGGATTTTAGTCGCCTTTTACGACAAGCATACCTTACTTCGGGTAAATTCTTAACCCCTACCCGAAGGGGGCATAAACACAGTGTCATAAACACAAAGCAGCCAAATACTCGTAGACGTCAAGATGAAAGTACTAGATCAATTCTAACTAATGCTTCACCAGGGATGCCACTTCAACAAAGTAGTAGCAGTGGTAGTAGTGTATCAAGAAATTGAGAATTAAATGCCGTCAGCTCTTTAATTAATAGTTTTTGTAAAATATTAGCGTATGTATAACATATCTGGTCTCAAAAGTAAATTATTGTTTGTAGATTTTTTCAATTTTGTCAAAACTTTTGAAATATTTTTCTTTTTTGAAACACATGTAACAATAGAAAATACAAGTAAATTTATAAAATATTTCAATGGATATAAACTACATTGGATTCCTGCTATTAAAACATCTATCGAAGGACGTGCAAGTGGAGGTTGTGTATTTGGTATAAACACATCACATCTTGAATTATACGATTTTATTGTAATGCAAGAAACAACTGTAATTAAACTATTAAAAACTAACAATATGTATATAATGCCTCTTTATTTAAATTGTAATAAGTGGACCAAAGATTTTGAACAACTAAATGATAATCTATCTATTCATGCAAATGAGAGTATATTTTTAATTGGAGATTTCAATGCTAGAACAAGTTGCAATCAAATAACTACCCTGAGAAACATCAACAATGATTTTTTGAACGTTAACTCTAGAACATCCAAAGCCTTAACATGCAATAGTAATGGTACTGCACTACTCGATATGCTTCAACTGTATGATTTTATTCTTTTGAATGGATGCACCAAGGGTGACCTACATGGTCAATATACGTTTATTGGAGGATCAGGCAAATCAGTTATTGATTACTGTATGGTGAATAATGACTGGATTGAACTCATAAATAAGCTTGAGGTTCCATACAGGCATTTCTCTGATCATATGCCTATCACCGTAGAATGGAAAACAGAGCCCGACTCTCATCAAACAAATCTAAATCTGTTACCCCGACTTAAATGGAGAGAAAACGAAGCTGAAACTTTTCGACACAAACTGGACATCTGTCTCTCAAGAATCCCAACTGAATTTGAGTCTTCAGATACTCTATCAATTGAAATTATGAAATGCATAAGAAATGCCGTGAGGAAATCAAGCGACAATGTAAGGAAAGCGTTCAAACAAAAATGGTTTGATAAAGAGTGTATGAGAGCAAGACAAAAATCATTTGCTCTTTTAAAAGCATTTAAGAGATCCGACAATGAAGAATTACGTAAATGATACATGCAGTCAAATTCTCAGTATAAAAGTCTATGCTATGAAAAGAAACTTGGTTTTGAAAATGAACAAGCATAATCACTTGGCAAAACAAAGAATACAAAGGAATTTCGGAAACTTGCAAGGAATATTTATGGTACTCAACATATACATAATTGGCACAGGTGTATCTGCCGCTGATCTTTCCTCTCATTTCTCGAACCTTCTTCAAACAAACTCTAACTTAGTCTTTACTTATGCTGAACCTCTCATCACCGATGATATATTAGACACCGAGATATCTTTATCTGAAATAGATGCAGTTTTACGAAAAGCTAAAAATAATAAAGCACCAGGTGAAGATGGTGTACCGTACGAATTTTTTAAGAATTCATCTCAAAGTTTTAAGCTACAACTTGTTGTGCTTTTTAACAAAATTCTTACGAAAGTTCCTTCCTCGTACAAAAAATCGGTTATCTTCCCATAAAAAAGGTTCCTTAAATGACGTCTCAAACTACAGAGGTTTATCTTTAATGAATATTATAGCTAAGGTATTTTGCAGAGTTCTTGTCGACTGTTTGGAAAAGTGGGTAGAAAAGAAAAAGATATTATCAGACTTCCAGGCTGGATTTAGGAAAAATTATTCCACTGTTGACCAAATCTTTACTCTGTCATCGACAGTCAAAGCATTAAGCAAAAAATAAAAAGGTTTACTCGATGTTTGTTGACTTCAAAGCAGCGTTTGATTTGGTAAATCGCAATGCTTTAATATACAAACTTTTGCAGATGGGTGTTTCAACCAGATTTTTACATGTCATCAAGAATATGTATACAAACACAGAAGCTAACGTCTGGGATGGAGCGCATTATTCTGAATGGTTTAGTACTGATTCTGGTGCCAAACAAGGATGTCCGCTTAGTGTACTTTTATTTTCACTATTCATTAATGACATAGTTAACCACTTACCTGGAGGAATTAGAATGTCCGGAATCTGGATAAGTGTTTTACGTTATGCTGACGACATGGTCATACTATTGGAATCGAAAGTAAATCTTCAATTGATGATAAACCGACTGTCTGCATGCTGCGATAAATGGGGATTAGAAATCAATACTGATAAATCAAAAATAATGATCTTTTCGCGATCCAATCGGACTGAAGCTGGAAGTAATTGGAAGTACAACGGAAGAAGTTTGGAAGTGACAAACGAATATAGATATCTTGGAGTGAACCTCAGCCCACGACTGAATTTTAGTAAGCACCTTGACATTAAAGCCAAAACATCACAAAGTCTAATAAACTTAACATGGAGAAAGATTTTCTCGAACAACCTTGTATATTTGTTTACCAAGTACCAAATTTTTAATTCAGTTGTTAAGTCCACTTTTTGTTATGCAGCTCAAGTTTTTGGAATGGAAGAGTATGAGGAAATTGAGAAATTTCAGAGGAGTTTCATCAAAAAAATCTTCAACCCACCGATCAACACGCCGAACTATGCGATCTACTTAGAAACTGGCTTACCAAAGTTATTAACAAGCACTCTGAAACTACAAGCGGATTATATTATTAAAATTTTAGGTTTTCCAGATGAGCGACTGAGCAAAATGAATTGCCACTTCATTTGATGAAGATATGCAAATTAATACAAGTAACATTCTTGATGTTAAGGAAAAAATGTATAAAATTATCCAGCTTAATGGAGACTTGGTTCGGAATCAATTTATAAAAACAGCTATTGAATCAGAAAGTCGAAAATTATATAGCCAGTTACAATTTAATCTAAGTAACAATAACTATTTCAATGAATCTTTAAGCTACAAAGATATTTTCAAAGCTAGATGCGAAGTGGGAGTTTCAACCAGTTCTGTACACTCTGCAATAATAAATCCAAAGAAGACTGCTCCCGTTTTATAAGCGTATGTCCAATTTTCAAATACAAGAGATTCTCATATTTTAAAAAATTTTCTCTCACTCTACAAGAGACAATTCTAATATTGAATGGACCAGATTGGAAAAATCTTGTCAACTATCTGAAGGAAATTTTCAGATTTAGAAAACTAATTATGAGTGAATATGATTAAACTAGTAGATGTATATATGTATTTAAAAATCAATATATAATTAAAACTGAAATTTAAAACAAAGACCAATGTAAGAAAAAATTTAAGTTGCTAGTTGAGCTGACGGCAAAGCCAAAGCTTTTAAATTCAAAAACAAATGCTTATGTAGTTATTTTAAAAACTGTCAATAAATGAATTACTTACTTACTTACTTACTTATAGCCAGATCAGAAGGGGTACAAAACTTCTTGCATCGTCGGAGAAAACCTAAACACTTAGCAGCATTTTTGGCGATATCAAATATGTGATCACTCCACAACAAGTGGTTTGTGATGCACATACCTAAGGTCCTAGGACTGATAGTTGTTCAGTCTCCTCGATGCAAGTACCACTTATGGAAAGTGGCATTGGGAGAGGGTTACGCTTTTGCGACAGTAGACAACATTGAGTTTTTAAAGCATTAAATTCTACACGGTTTTTATTGAACAATGCTGTCAAGATCAGAATTTAATGAGCTTATCATACGCTGCCGTTGGTAGTCCATATCCGAAGAATAAGGATAAGAATCTAAAAACGAATATGAAAAGCTGAGGGTACTGTCGTCAGCGAAACAGTTTAGTGGGTTAGAAGTTTCAGACAAAAGATCATTTATAAAAATAAGGGAGAGCGTCGGAGACAAAACGGAGCCCTGGGGCATACCAGCGTTTATTTTATGAATATCAGTCCAATACTACTTGAAATGAACTGTCCGAAAGGTAATTTCTAACCCAACAAAGAAGAGATTCATCGATACCAAAAGCACGCATTTTTGATAAGAGAGCTTGATGCCAAACTCTATTAAATGCCTTTGAAATATCAAGTGCAATAATCTTACTTTCTCCAAAACGATGTAAAGATTTGTTCCACTGTTCGGTGAGATAAACCATGAGATAACCAGTGGACCTATTGCAACGAAAGCCATACTGCCAGTCATTTAGAAGATTCCGTTCTTCAAGATATTTCTTAAGCTGAAAATTGATCAGTGTTTCCATGACCTTGGAAAGAAGGGACGTAAGTCAAATTAGATGATAGTTAGAGGGAGAGGAGGATTCGTCTTTTTTAGGGACAGGCTGGACAAATGCAGTTTTCCATCCACTCGGAAAGAGACCAGTAGAATAGGACAGATGGAAAAGCTTACGCAGTGGTTTTGCTAGCGTTGAAGAACAGCTCTTCAAGACAATAGCGGGGATACTATACGGGCCAGCGGATTTGTGAATATCAAGATCTTTTAGTACTCTAGCAACTGTACGAGTGCGAAAGAAGATTTGTCCCATAGAAACGCTTACGCTTTCAATTACAGGAGGAGTCATGTCACTCATTGGCAGCATCGAATTAACAGCAAACTGTGCTGCAAGGAAATTGGCTTTATCAATCGAGCTTACAAAAGGAGTGTCATTGGAAACGAGCGTAGGAACTGACGATGACGTAGTGTTGCGGACATTTTTTACAAATGACCAGAAATGTTTACTACCTTTTTGACATTGTAGTATTTTTTGCCGTAATTTCTGGTCATGCAAAAATTTAATGTGTCGTATATGTCCGTTACAAGTCGTTCTAGCTTGTTTGAACTTGTTCCTCAGTAGGGTTGGCTTTATAAATCCGGAAACTTACATCTTTGATCCTAATGACCTCTTTACAGCTCGAATCAAACCATGAGATTTCTTTAGGTTTGATAGATTTTACCATATTCGAGATAAAATTTCTCATTCCACAAAAAATTAAGTTTGTAACCATATCTGCGCTGGAATCCACGTCACTATCGAGGAAGCGTAGTGACCAGTTAAAGTTCCTGAAGAAGTCGTTGAGACCGTTCCAGTTGGCTTTCTCATATTGCCATACAGTTCTCGTAGGGTTTTTCTCTTTAACTGGGGTTTTTTGGCATGAGAAATTAGCAGATATGACATAATGGTCTGATGTGCCTAGAGGTGATAATACACTAACCGCATATTTATTAGGATCAGTGGTAAGAAACAAGTCTAGAGTGTTCTCGGACTGACCTGCAACGTCAGGAATCCGAGTTGGCTCGTCAACTAACTGAGTCAGGTGGTTTAACTCAGCAAAAATCTCGACATACCTTCCTTCGAATGTTGTCTGACCAGAATAGCGCAGCCACGAAGAATTGTGTACATTGAAATTGCCCGTAACAACGATATCACTGTACGGAAAATGGGATACAATTTTCTGAATAGAGTCGGACAGCGCATCGAATTCTTTAGAAGTCGAATTGCTATCCAGACTTGGGCTACGATAAATAAAACACGTGTGAATGATGCGCCTTTGGACGGTGAATTTAAACCACATATAATTAAAATTTGTGTTGGTGCACTGACCATATTGTGGTAGAAGTTGATAGGCAACATCATTCCGTACACCATGGTGAGAAAAGAATAAAGGCACTAAGCTATAACCGTTAAGGTTAAACTCCGAGTGGTCAGTGGTTTCACCGACCTGAGTTTCGCTTATTGCCAAAACAGCTGGCCTGTTCAAAACAGTATGAACGTATGCAGCATGGAAATTTTTCCTAAGCCCACGAATGTTGCTATACTGAACACAAAACTTACCAGCCATCACAATACACAAAAACACAAAAAAAACCAAAACAAGACCGTTAACTATGTAGCAAATTTAATTTGGGTACTAAAACTTCTCAGTTGCAATTTACCATTAGTTTTATGCCTTAATTGTAAATTAAAACTGATCCGCTCCTGAACCCCAACAAAAATTTAACCCCAATTTATCAAGTAATTATTTGGCAAAGTCTATTGAAAACATCTAAATTTTCTGTGTCAACGTTCACAGCGTCAATGCTTAAAACGTTGACTATCACACGATTACACAAAATAATATTTATTTAAGTCAACGTTATTTTTATTTTTTCATATTAGGGTGTGAAAAAATATTAAAATTGGTACAATGTAAGCATATAACATAATTATTTTGTAGTTTTTAATTGTAGGTCTAAAAATGACGTCATTTTTAGAATCAAGGCGTTGACCGTTTAAGTTAACCTTCTAATAGTAGCTTCAGACTTTTTTCTTTAATATTTTGCAGTGCGAAACAACTGTGTTAAAATTGAAAATTTGAGAATTTATGCATATGTACCTATTTGCAAACATATTTTTCTATATTTATCCTTTTGGAAGCAGATAGGTCCAGAGTTTAAATAGGTAGGCACATGAATAAGTACCATAGTATCTGTTTAGGTTGGTAGGCTGTTGCGTAGATAAAAATGTAAGGAAGTTTCTAGGGAATAATTTTGTTAAATTAATGTATTAAACCAAAAATGTAACAAAATTAATTTAAGAACCTACAATCCAATCGTTTCAAAAAACGAACAAATGGCTAAAGATAGTGTAATAGCTTTTTGCATTCTTAAAAAATCCTTTTTTTGTAAAAAATTTTAAACTTATTGTCTCCTTCTACACTTTACTTGATTTAATGAAAAAAATGGTTGTTAAATTCAAAATTAAAATTCTCTCCAAAATTAAAACAACATTTTCATTTATTTCAATTTTTCACATTTTCACGCGCATTTCAATGTTCGCTTGAACTGAAATGACACTTTTATATATGAATATGTTAATTGAAATGAGATATTATCGTTTACACGGCTTTTTTACAATGGGTTTGTATGTTGGTCAGGTGTAATTAATTATTTAAGTAATTACGTTACAATAAATGCCATTCTAATTTTAGGGAATTAAATGTAGGAATTAAGTTCAACAAACCTTAACATTGATGAAATGCACTTCAAATTTCAAATTGAAATTAACTTAATTTTTTTATTTCTAAATAAATCTTTGTAAATTTTTTTAAACTCGATTTAAGTCAAAAAACAATTTTTACCAATTTTAGTACTATTTGTGTACTATTTTTTGTATATTTTAATTTTGTATAAAAAACTGACTGTTGGATTTTTATAAAAATTAGCTAAAAGTGGAAAATAATATTTCCTGTGAGATAAAATTAGTTTGAAACCAATGCTTTTAATTTTTGAAAAGATATTTAAGTTGAAAGTAAATTTTTACCAAGTTTTAGTAATGTTTTCTTAGGTTTTTTTTTTGTAGAAAAAATGTCAATCCGATTTGTCTCATAATTTTACCAGATGTCAAAAAAGTTATTTTTCGTTGCATAAAATTATTTTGGAGATAAAATCATTTTCTGTTCGTAAAATATTCGAGGGGACAAATATTTTTTTTTAAGTTTTTTTTTAAATTTACAAAAAAACGTTTTTTCCCAAATATATACTAGTTTGGTATCATGTTACAGATATAATAGTATACAATTTAACTCAAGTCGCTAGCGTCATTGGTTCACATTTTTTTTAAATGCTATGGTAAAAAAACACCTACTCAGTGTTTTTGAGAGTCCTTTCTGCATGATTCTGCATTATTATCTGTATAACAACATTTATTTGAAGTCAATATCTCCATTGGTTCTTGAGCTATGGACGACGAAAAAAGTCCCAGAACTTACGGACGCACGGACGTATGTACGTACACACACACGCGCAGACATCTCTTTAAAAATGTTTTATTTCGACTCTAGGGACCTTGAAATGTCAACATTTTCAAATCGACAAATCGGACCAATTACAATAACTTTCTATGGGAAGTTAATAACATTTAAATTTTCTCAAAAAATTTCTGAAGTTAATGTACCTTGTATAAGGGGCCAGTTATAGCTTTCATTGAAATCGATCCGGAAAAATGTTTGAATCTATATTTTACGGTGTTTCCCTTTGATTAGTAATAAAAATTATATACTGATCGATCGGAAATCACACAAAGAATTTTTTTGAGGAAAAAAAGATTGATTGTTCATTTATTTTTCCCTAAAAATGTATTTTTCTATTTTCCGAACGGAAATTCATTTTCCTGAACAGCTGATACTTTTATGTTCAAAAGTGAAACGAATCGATCCACTGATTTGTGTTCCAATTTCACAAAATTCCAATGACAGATTTCTGTCAGTAAACATTTTTCGGTGGATTTCAATCAGGAATTCTTTTTCAATGACAGAAATTTCTAATGATAGCTATAAACGACCTGCCAAAAAAAACAAAAAATTTTTGTTTTCAATGATGAAAACCAATGATAGCTATAACTGGCGCCTAAGTCATTCTTTTTATATTATTTATCCCTAAAAGAAAACCAAACAAAAAATGTTCGCACTGTTATTAGCATGGTTTAAAAATATTTGTCTCATTTGAAAATGATTCGAAAAAAGTAGGTAAACCTTATTTTTTCAAATTGGCAACCACAAACAGTTTATATTCTAATTCTTTTTTTGTATTGTTGTGTGTTTTTTTTTTTTTAATTTCCTCATTCCCAATCAACCAACCAAAAAAAACACACTATACAGGATATACATAACTAGCGGCCCGTCCCGGCTTCGCACGGGTAGAAATAAATAGGTACAGATATTTTTAAGTTATAAGCATGCTTATCTCTACCCGAGCGTCGAACTTGTCGAGTTGTAGAAGCTGAGTAAGGTCAATGATTCTCGGGAATTATTTCTCCAGAAGAGTCCTGAAACCAAAGGTCGCTCGCCCCTCCCCTTCCCAATCCTTTACCCCCTCCTCCGTCAGCTCTGTGCTATTATGCTGGCTGATGTCTCCTTATCCCCTGACTGTATGGTGTATAACTGTCTGTCATGCCTAGTTTCCTTCCTGGGACGCTTATGGCTTAATTGCTGTTCGTCTCTCCTTTCTCAAAACATATCCTTCCCTTAAACTTTCCAAACTTCCCAATTGGGCTGGATCTAAGGTGTTATACGACCCGTGCCGATGATCAGCCAGGCTGAGGGCCCAATTAAAAAACTAGCTCAGTCGCGAACGGAGTATCCGGATACCTGGCGACCTCCGGATTAACCAGCCTTATCTGTATACACGGATCTCTGTACAGATGGACCACCCCTTATCCGCTACTCGTGGGATTTTCAATGAACTTTTTAAAACAAACAAAACAAACAAAACAAACAAAACAAAATCAAAAAACCGTATCGGCCAGCAGTACGACGGCAAAGTTGTCTGCTGTACCGGCCAGCAGTACGACGGCAAAGTTGTCTGCTGTTCATCCCTCTTCCACTGGTGCTGACATGGCTGTGGACACTCACAGCCCTGTTGTCGCCAGTGGAATATCGGATAATCAGGTAAAATTACCTTCTTCCTGTAGTGAGGCAGTTGTGAAGAACGGCTCCTCTACTACCACTGAGAGTAAACCTCTCAACACTTCTACACCGCGAGTCGGAGGTAGTAGGGCTATGGTGCCAGGTCCTTCTACCTCCAAAGCAAATAATCCCAAAGAAGGTCCTGGGGGGATGGGCGTAAGCTCAGACCCTCCAAGGCCTACTACAGGGACATGCGTAATGCTAAGAGGATTCTCCAGACGTTTGGCGAACAACTAGGCGCTGGAGGAAACTCTCAGCATGACGCCAAGATAAAATGGGCCAAGAATTTCCTGGCCAAAAATAATTTGAAGACCAGCCAAGACTCAACGTCGAAGCGACAAAGGTCTATGGAAGGTAGTGTTTCACTACCTAAACGCCCCAAAGTGCTAAACACCAGCACTTCTCTTGACCCTCGCAAGGCAAAAATGTCCTTCAGTGACGTTCTGAAGGACAAAATGGTAGTCGCGATCATCGACAAAAGTGATGTAGGTGGCACGATCTCCGCCGAGAACTGGACATTGGCCAAAGGACAGCTGGCCTTCAGTTTTGTTGAGATCATGTCTGACAATCCGGGACCACCGCCCATCACAAAAGATGGCGGTTGGCATCAGAGACACATCAAGTTGATGGTCTGTGATGATCAGAGGTCGTGCGATCTACTGACGCTGGCGGTCAGCCGACTTGGAGAGGTCTGGCCTGGTGCTAAGCTGGAGGTTGTAGCAAAGGAGGATATTCCTTGCAGACCAAGAGCTCGCATCACGGTTCCGGCCATATACAAGGAAGCAGACCACGTATTGAAGGTAATCCTGCTCTCCAATCCAACCCTTCCTACTCACAACTGGAAGGTTGCGAAATTGGAGGATCCAAAGGGACCCTACAAGGGTGCAATTATAATCATCAATGCAGAGTCCCTTTCTCCTCTGGCGCAATCAAAAGGCGTGATTAGGTTTGGGTTCGATGAAATTACGCTGAGGGTCTATAAAAAAGATGGGGTCGAGGCACAAACCCTTCCCCCTCCCCCACCCACACAAGCGGAAACTGCTGCTGAGGAACCTGGTGCATCGGTCACACTTCCTTCATTGGAAGACGATGCATCTCAGGTATCCCCAGTAACAGAGGAAGCTCCTAACACCGACCAAGGTTTTTCCGCAATGGAGGCCGAGGTCTACGACACCGGAGATGAGGACATTCTTTTAGAATCGTCCTCTGATATGGATGACTCCGACATTACTGTGTTGGAGGCTGATCGGGAGTGCAGTAGCAAAAATGCTGCGGTTACTCCAGATTAACCTCCAACACTCCATAAAGGCTTCGGCCTCCCTTCTTCTTCGCCTATCCAGCAGCGATGAAGATATTGTCCTGATTCAAGAACCCTGGATTGTTAAATCCATTGTTCGAGGAATCAGGACTCCCAAATACTGCGTGCTGTATGCATCAGGTGAGGATGAACCCAGATCTTGCATATTAGGAAAACGCAGCCTAAATGTATATTCACTCCCTAATTTCAGCGATCGAGATACCACCGCGGCAAGTCTGAAAACAGCCAGAGGAACATTCTGGCTGGCGTCTGCGTATCTTGGCCACGACCATCTTGGCCCTCTCCCGGGAGATACTCTGGAGAGACTGATAACTAAGGCACAAAGGCTCAACATCGGCCTCATCATCGGTAGTGACGCTAACGCCCATCATACAGTATGGGGTAGCACGGATATAAACGACAGAGGTGAGTCTCTTTTCGACTATATTCTTAACACTAACCTACTCGTAAGTAACGTTGGTAATGAGCCAACCTTTATTACTAAAAATCGACAAGAAGTTTTAGATATAACTCTTGTCTCCGAATTCATTAATAATAATATTTTGAACTGGAAGGTATCTAAAGATCACTCCTTTTCTGATCATAGATACATCCAGTTTGACTTTATAAATGAACCACCTTGCCAACCGATCTTTCGAAATCTGAAAAGAACAAATTGGCCAAAATATGAGAGAACGTTAAATAGTTTAATAAAACCTGAACTTTTTAATACTCCCTCCAACATCGAAGATCTTGACGACAAAGGCAATAATCTAACATTAGCCCTAAACAAAGCTCTAGATACTGCATGCCCTCTTATACAAGTAAGAGGTAAAAAGAAGCCACACTGGTGGAACTCAGGGCTGGATCCACTTCGAAAAGAATGCAGAAAACTCTTTAACAGAGCCAAAGCTTCTAGAGACATGTCTGACTGGGATTCATATAAAGAATCACTGAAGATTTATAAAAAAGAACTGAGGAAAACCAAACTATCGTCTTGGAGAAACTTCTGTAGTAACGTTGAAGATTGCTCCGAAGCATCCAGGCTGCGCAAAATCCTCTCCAAAAATCCAATCATGCCAAGTTGCTTGAAAAACGCCTCTGGCCTCTGGACCAATTCAAGCGAAGAATCGCTCAACTTGCTACTAGACGTCCACTTTCCTGGTAGCTCTAATATTATTAATAACATTGCACTTAATAATGGTGACAATACTTTACAACCCCCACAAGGTCTAGTCACTAGGGAAAAACTCAATTGGGCTATTAACAGCTTTAAACCATACAAATCTGCTGGTCCGGATGGTGTAATTCCAGCCGAACTGCAAGAAAATGCAAGTTTTCTAATACCCATCATAGAAAACATCTTCAAGGGTTGCCTTAATTTGGCATACATCCCGATGTCTTGGAGACAAGTTAAAGTTGTCTTTATTCCAAAAGCTGGAAAATCCAGTCGTGTAAACCCTAAAGACTTAAGACCTATCAGCTTATCATCATTCCTTCTCAAAACTTTTGAGCGTCTGATCGATATTCACTTAAGGGCAAGTATTGATAAGTCCCTCCTTTCAAAGGCTCAACATGCCTACAACAAAGGGAAATCAGTTGAAACGGCTCTACACAGTATAGTACGTACAATCGAATATTCCCTCCATCATAAAGAGTACACCTTAGTTGCCTTCTTAGACATAGAAGGTGCATTTAACAATGTCGACACATCTGCAATTGCACGTGTATTGACATCTCTGAAGGTAGATAAGTCGATCAGCGAATTGATTAATCAGATGCTGATAAGCAGGATTATCAATTCAAAACTGGGCGATTTTACTACACAAAGGGGTGTCAGCAGAGGTACGCCACAAGGTGGTGTCCTATCCCCTCTCCTCTGGAACTTAGTAATAAATGAATTACTAACTACTCTAAAAAGAGAGGGATACAGAGTGTTTGCCTATGCGGACGATGTTGCTATTGCAGTAACGGGTAAACATCCCAATATACTAAAAGAACTCTTACAAAACGCTTTAAATAAGCTCACCAGATGAGCTTATCGGTGTGGACTAGGCGTAAACCCACAAAAAACCGACCTTGTCCTCTTCACAAGGAAATACAAAGTTCCATACATTGACCCTCCCCTCATAAACGGTGTACCACTTAAATTCTCTGATCAAGCAAAATACTTGGGTCTCATTTTAGATAAGAAATTAAGTTGGAAACCTAATATTCAAGAGAGAATAAACAAGGCCACAGTAGCCCTGTTCTCCTGTAAAAAGGCCATTGGTAATAAATGTGGCCTACAGCCCCGCATTACACACTGGCTATACATCTCGGTCATAAGACCGATCCTTACTTATGGAGTAGTGGTATGGTGGACGGCGCTAGATACAGCGACAAACCGCGATAAACTCAACAAAGTCCAACGAACAGCCTGCCTGTGTATGGGAGGAGCACTTCGCTCCACCCACTCCGCTTCACTAGATGTTCTGTTCCATCTAATACCGCTGGACTTTTTCAGCAAGCAAACGGCCGCTAACACTGCCATACGGCTTTAAGCCTCCTCTCTGTGGATCAATAATGGAATTGGCCACACCACTATTTTGAACTCGTTCAGAACTATAAATAGTAATATTGACTACACCATACCCCATCCTCAGTTTAATAACTATAGCTTCAAGGTGACTATACCTCCCAGGTCTTCTTGGGAGAATACATCATTTTTGAACGATGGTCCTATAAACTTTTATACAGACGGATCAAAAACGGAGGATGGGGTTGGTGGTGGCGTATACTCAGATAGACTTAACTTAAGTCTCTCCTTTCGTCTACCCGATCATTGTAGCGTGTTCCAAGCTGAAATCCTGGCTATAAAAGAAGTCCTATCCTGGCTTAGAGAAAACGTTATATCAACTAATGATATACGCATCTTCTCGGATAGCCAAGCTGCGTTAAAATCCTTAGACTCTGTCTCTACAAATTCACTAACAGCCCTCAATTGTCGATCATCTCTTACGGAGATGGCTACACAGTTCAACATTCACCTTTTCTGGGTGCCGGGCCATAGAGACATTCCAGAAAATTGCAAAGCTGACGAACTTGCAAAAAGCGGAACAACTTTACCTCTGCTGGCTCATAATGCTAGCGTAGGTATCCCCTTAGCTACATGTAAACTCATGCTAAAGCAAGATACCATAGAGAAAACAAACTTCAGGTGGAATAACACCACCACCTGTGTAGCGACTAAACGAATTTGGCCTAATCTTAGCACCAAGCGCTCAAAATAATTAATCTCTCTGAGTAGATTGCACATTAGCTACGTTATAGGTGTCCTGACTGGGCACTGCTTAATAGGAAGGCATGCTATTCTACTTGGAGCCCCTGCAATTGATTTTTGTAGGAGTTGCATGGACGAAGAAGAAGAGGAGACAATCTCTCATCTTCTGTGCACATGCCCTGCCTTATCACAAAGACGTAGAATCCACCTTGGAGACTACTACTTTAACGATACCAGTGATCTAAAAAATTCAGACATTACTTGTCTCCTACGCTTCATTCGAAGCTCCAATTGGTTCAACGAGTTAAGCTGATTAACTGATCCATGTGGTATCACAACGGACCATACTTTGGTCTAAGTGTGTTGGACGTCCCAAACCAACAGCCACTTTAACCTAACCTAACCTAACCTAAGCATGCTTATCAAAATGACTATGAATCACTAAATTAGAAAACATTTTTTTGTCCAATCATTAATACTCTTCGCAGTGTATGCGATGAAAGACATTTTATGGCTAATGTTTTTACACTTTCGGTTGGTTTTATTAGGAATATCTAAAGATTTCCATAGTAATCTAGTACTAAATATATCCTATGTTACTCAGTGATAATGTAGCTTTCTAATGAAAAAAGAATTATTAAAATCGGTCCAGTACTTTTTGAGTTTATTCGTTACATACAAAAATACAAATATTTAATCTTTATAATATTAGTGTAGATATAGCCTATCTTACTCAGTGATAATGTAGCTTTCTAATGAAAAAAGAATTATTAAAATCGGTCCAGTACTTTTTGAGTTTATTCGTTACATACAAAAATACAAATATTTAATCTTTATAATATTAGTGTAAATATAGCCTATGTTACTCAGTGATAATGTAGCTTTCTAATGAAGAAAGAATTATTAAAATCTACAGTACTTTTTGAGTTTATTCGTTACATACAAAAATACAAATCTTTCACAAGATTTGACAAAATAATATTTTTGTATTTAAGCCAACGATATTTTTATTTTTTTCATATTAGGGTGTGAAAAAATGTTAAAATTGGTACAGTCAGTGTAAGCATATTACATAATTTGTGTGTAGTTTTTGATTTAAGGTCTATTAGAATGGCTATTCCAGGAAGTCCAATTTATAATTAAGAATACAATTAAATTCAACATAAATTAAACAAGATGTTTATTATACAAGAAAATATGATCGAATAATATAAAACTGAAAAATATCGAACTTCAATATTGTTCGAAATTAAAACTATAAATATTAATATCACATTATAGTAAAGTATTTATAAACAAATATTTCATTGTATATATACTAACACCCCTTCTTAATAAACACTTCTTAAGTAAAGTCTTCATCGTTCTTAGTTAGACCAGCTAGGAGTCTGAATCTTGATTGTTTAATATTCTGTAATGGTTTTGTAAGAATGTCTGCAACCATTTCTTCAGTTGGACAGTAAATGAATTTAACTTCTTTAGATTCTTTAATGCCACGAAGAAAGTAGTACTTTACGTCTATATGTTTAGTTCGAGGATTTATCTTCTCTGAATCCAGTAGTTTTAAACAACTTTGATTGTCCTCGAATATTGTAACATCTTCTAAATCAACTTGTAGATCTTGAAATAATGTTCTCAGCCAAATAAGTTCTTGAGTTGCTTTTGCTAAAGCGACAAGCTCTGCTTCAGTTGATGATAGTGCAATCAATCCTTGCTTTTTACTTGCATAACTGATTGTAGCTTCTCCAAATTTAAATAAATATCCGCTTGTGGATTTTCGTCCTTTAACGTCTGTAGCCCAATCTGCATCGGCATATCCAAAAAGTTTTGAATTTTTATTACATCCAACACAAAGCTGTAATTGTTGAGTTCCTTTCAAGTATCTTAAAATGCGTTTATATTCATTCCAATCACGCTGAGTAGGACAGGATACTTTTCTGCTGAGAATTGAAATTGCTGCTGCTATGTCCGGCTTTGTATTTCCTGATAAGTAAAGAAGTGAGCCAATAGGTTTTCGATACATTGCATTGTCGTCTAAAAGCTCATCATCCGTTGTTTGGTTTTTAAAATATCCAGTATCCAAGGTATTTTGGATGTCTTCGCTTCTGACATATTAAAGGTAGTAAATATTTTCTTTCTGTATTTTTCTTGGTGCATATAATACTTTCCATTTCTCTTTTCAATTTGAATTCCAAGATACAACTTCAAATTTCCCATGTCAGTAATTTCAAAATGTTTTCTAATTTCTGTCTCTAAAATTAAATTCTGGGGTGGAATCGGCTAAGGTGATAGTTGACTATCATTTTTTTGATAATCAAATTGACTATCATTTTCATTCCGTCTGTGTAAGATGATTCAACTCAATTCAATTCGATTGAACAATTTCAGATTCAAATTGTCAAAATTCATTGTTGCCTTGGTGAAATTTTAAATTGATTCCTATAAAATATCTAAATCAAAGTATGAAATTGGCTCTATCTGAATAAAATTCTTACTTCTCTTGCTTTTTTCGAATGTCATAAGGTTTGTCGGTCACAGGAATGTGTTTTTGTACCTAAAAAAGGTAACTGAAAAAATTGTCCATTCGTTTTTTGCAAGCGTCTGGTAGCTCTACTCAGAAACGACATGTTTGTAGGAAAACGACTATCAAATTTTTCTAGCGACAGCTTTTTAGGTATCAATTTGACTATCACCTTACGCAGATCAAATTCGATTATTTTGACTGTCAACAATCAACAATCACCTAAGCCGATTCCACCCCTGTTCTTTTGAAATAACCAGGATATCATCAACATAAACAAGTATATATATAATTTTGTCACCTTTGCCTTTTATATACAAACAACTATCAGCTTTACCCCTTCTGAATCCAAAGTTAATTAGGTTCAAATTTATCTTTTGATTCCAACATCTCGCTGATTGTTTGAGACCATATATACTTCTATTCAATTTACATACCAAATTTTCTTTTCCGCTTTGTACAAATCCTGGGGGTTGTTTCAAATAAATTTCATTTTCTAGGTTACCATTCAAGAATGCAGTTTTAACATCTATGTGTTGTACTGTCATGTCATTCATTGATGCAATCGCTAAAAGGGTTCGAATAGTCGTCTGCTTCACCACTGGGGCAAACACCTGGTCGTAGTCCTGACCATATTTTTGTGAGAAACCTTTCGCCACAAGTCTTGCCTTATACCTTTTTGATTCATCAGCTAATGTTTTGATCTTGAATATCCATTTACAGTTTATAGCCTTTCTACCTTTCGGTAACTCCAGCAACTCCCAAGCATTGTTTCCTCGCATAGCCTGCAGTTCTAATCATATCTTTTAGGAGGTACGCCTTTGTTGGTCCTTGTTGATTTTCTAACATTATCTTCAGAATCAATGCCATCTTCTTCAGAATAGTAAGTACTTCCATCTTCTGATAACTGTTCTTCAAAATCAACATTGTTTTCATCTTCAACAATTTCTTCATTTTCAATCGTATTAGTTGTTAAGTTGTCGTTTCCTTGGTTCTTGCTGGTAAAAAGATTAATTTCCAAAGTAGAATCATCTTCATATTATGTCATATCAGGTAATTTGTTCAAGCCGGTATTCATTTCTTCATTAAACTTGACATCTCTGGATTTGATTATCTTGGATGTTTCTGTATCCAGCAGTCTCTATGCCTTTGATTCATCACAGAATCCTACAAGTACATATTTATAAGATACATCTTCCAACTTATGTCGAAGTTTCTTAATGACATAATGATATGCCACACATCCAAATGTTCTAATATGAGCCATAGCTGGTTGTCTTTGAAAATACATTTCATAGGGAGTTTTTAGAGTAGCTTTCGATGGTAATCTATTTTGTAAATAATTAGCAGTATTTAAAGCTTCTGCCCAAAATTTTCTGTTCATTGATTGTTGTTTGAGTTCCGATATTTGTATTTTCCTATCAAAAATGTTTAAAAATGCAAACATTGAAACTCATTCGGTCGTGTCCTTGGTACAATAATGTACCTACAGGAATGGTTTATACCTTCTTGGAATCCTTGTAGAAAGTTGCATTCACACTTTTTAGTTACAGTCAAAAAAACTTATAAGAACACGTCCAAGTGAGTTCCAATATTTGTATTTTCCTATAAAAATTATCTTTAAATTCTCTCTGTACCATTTGTGCGTAAGCCAAGCGTTTACAGTCTGTAAATGATACAAACAAAGTTAAAAAGAGAAACTCAAGCGATGATTTCCGATGACGATGTAAGCCCAAGTGCTACTGCCTGCAATTACCCCAGAGATAGCCACGTACATAGCAACTTCAAAGAACATAATATGAGGCGACGAAATGAACTCAAAGAATCCACCTTCACCTTGTAGCATGAAGTGTTTGTCGGTGATTGTTTTGCCAGCGGCATCCTTACGTAGATTTTCTAAAATCAAGTTGGACTTTTGCTGTGACCAGCTGAAGTGGAAGCTGAAGCAGCAAATGTACTGCATGAAGGTGATTTTCTGGATTGAGAATGACGATGGTGTTGATCCTGAAACGATAAAATATCTTTTAATCAAATGAACTTGCGACAAAGTGTTGTGAAACACAAACCCCTTACGAATTCCTCGGTATTGGCCAATACCGCTGTTATGCATCCAAAATAGTGAAAGTATCCAACGATGTAGTGTGACAAATTCTCTTGGGCGAGAAGATTTGTTTTGTATGAAATTTGTTTTTCTATTAAAAATATTTAAAAATGCAAACATTGGAATTTTTGTTGACGTTTTCAAACTCACCTCGAAAAAAAAAAAGTTATGTTATGTGTGATGTTGAGGTGATGTCACACTTTTATAATTTGTTTTATTTGAAAAACTTAACTTTTAATGAAATTGTTAAAACTTGGTCACTGTTTTGTAATTATCAAAATACTTTTAGGAAATAGTAATCGTTTTTAAATTCGAGAAAAAAAAGAATTATTATAACATTCAAAAAAGATAATTTTTGGAATGTATAATTTTACCTGAATCAGAAGCCTTTGTATTACATTTAAATAAAAAAAAAACAACAATGCTTTACATTTTTGCTAATATATTTCAAGTTTTCTTTACATAATACAATAAATGCCTTGTTCAGACAATTATAGCTTTTTATTGAATTGAAAACTGTATTATACGTAGTACAGACTTTTGAATACAGTGAAGTTAAAAATTAACAATTTCTTGCCACTTTCAATCACAAAGTCTTCTAGCCAAAGTTTCTTTTGTATTTAAATAAGCTGGATTTAAGACAAAATAATTTATTCCGGGTATACCTTAATCCATATTCTATTATGACTATCAAAATAAGACTACGTAAATACTCAAGCAAGGAAAAAATAATTTAATTAAAATATTTTTTTATGGAAATTTTCTCAAGAACTACTAGACATAAAATCATCTAGTTTTCAATGTTTGATCAAAAACAAATATAAGCAATGCATTCTAAAAACAATAGTAAATAATCTTAAAGTTTTAAAAATCACACTTTAAACCTTTTTTTACCTTTTTTTGCCCAAATTTTGAGTTTAAAACAATTTTTTTCAAAAAACTATGCAAATTAACACACGTCTGTTCCATTAGTAATTAGAAAATATGAACCAAAATATAATAATAAGCAAGAAGCACGATCATCTCGATCATAAAGTATGATATTAAATATTATGTTACATTTCAATACAATCACGTAGGAACATGTTCTTTTCCTAATAAGTGATTCATGTATAACCATATTTGATGACAGTTTACAGCAAAAATGTTTTTCCATTTTAGTCTTAAGTTGGCATCTGAGATGATCGGATTAATAAATATTTATTAAAAATATAATATCTCAACGAACTATTCTAATTTACATAGTTTTGACTTGATTTAAAAACAAGCTAATAGACAAAATTGTTGTCTTTAAAAAAATGTGTAAAACTTAGTTGTAAGTATTACCATTATTTTTTCCATTTAACGTACATATTTTGTTAAATTGCCCCTAACGCCTAAAAATAGAGAATAGACCCCGCTCCCATAGAAAAAAATGATTGTTTTTAAATGTTCTATACAAATCCGTCATTAAACTTTGTAGCCTGAGTTATAGTACTCTTCCCAAAAAATGTAATACCTAATGTCGATGTACTATGTAGCCACTAGGTGCCTCCACTAAAGAATTTCTCATCACTATACTTAATTTTCGTGGTGAATTGATGTTGTTGGCAAAACCAGAATGACAGATTGGTTTCCGGTCTTTATATGGTGTGTCTATGGCAACCGTCGGGCGTCGAAGTTGGTTCTCTCGATTAGTTTTTTCTCTCTGTTTATGTTCATTAATCTTAAACGTAATCATATGTCATATTATAACAATCGATTTTTGGTGTTAAGTTGGAGCTGTGTTCCTGTACTATTATAATATCTTTTAATTATATTAATAATAATAATAAAACAAATACCAATTGTTATTGTAATGAGTTCATTCTTTAAATCCAATTTTTCTTTAAAACAAGAAAACGTAGTAAAAGAGGCTCTATTGAGTACTCTCAGTGAAAATGCAAGGGAAATTCAATTTATTGTTAATGAAACCAAAATGGGTAAATAATAATTAAAATAAATGTAAACGCAAATATAATATTTTGAAATATAATTTTGTCTATGTTGGTTCAAAACTAAGAGTACTTAGACCTAAATGAAGCCACCAACAATTTGTGCACAACCCTAGAAGCAATGTTCCTGCATGGTCTGAAAGACTCTTTTATTTGGCAAACAGTCCATGTATTATCAGGAGATGAAGATCGTAGGCCTGAGCCTAATTTCTGGCCTCCGATATTGATTTTCATGCATAAAGAAGTCATTACCCAGGTATGTTACTGAAACAAAAAAATAGAATAATGCCATGGCTTCCACTAGGTAGGTATGTTGTGTATTGAAATCCACAGAAAATAATCGATAATAATTAAAAATATAACATTGATTTAATTGGACTGGATTTAATTTTATAATTGAAGCTATCAACTCGTATCAAACAATTCATACCATTCTTTTCTAGCTTTCTATTAATAAGAACCACCTAGAGCTGTGACTTGTCATAAATTTCATATTATCATGCAACAAAGAAATATCTTTTTCAGTATATTGAAATTTAAATAGCAGGTTGAAAGAGACTTCTTCTATTCAAATGAAAACCTTTTGGGGGCACTAAGATACCAGTTCATAATGCCGTAATGACCTTCTTTGAAAACCATTGGAAATTATCATAAATTAGGTGCCGTGCAACAAGGCCAACTTCAAATAATTGGTCTGATTCCATAAAATCAAATATAAGATAAAATATTAGTGCTTTATATTTGTATTTACATTTTAAATGATTAATTTCATTTTTAATTTGTGTGTCCTTACTGAGCAGCTGATTGTCAAACGTCAAAATCAGTGCCTACTATCTTTGTAGCCGAAATTTGTACACTATGTACGTCGCGAAATAAAGCCGAATTTGTTGTTCATTCTCTAAGCATTATTTCTTAAATTAGATTCAGCGTTATTCACTTTGTCAAAATGCAATGAGGCCGAATTATGAAAAATATGGTTATTAAGTGCATGAAGCTTATGTTAAACTTAATATACATATACTCTTAAAAATTACAAAATCGATTTTTGAGATCTCGAGATATTTGGGCTTGAAGTTGAAATAGTAAACATCAAGAAAAAAATATTACAGTTTCTTTTTACATGCTGATTATCTTTAAATAATCACTGATGATGATGACATACACTTTCCTTGGTACTAATGATCAGTTGCACATTTCAAGTTGGGTGAGTTCAGTTTCCACTTGTTCGTGCTAATGCGCGGCCTTCCTCCACTACTGTCCAGTGGGCGCAGATTCGAAGCCACCCCAACTTACAAAAAATGTTAAATTATGCTGACACTGGTTGAGATATGTTTTGTAAGAACAAAAAATCTAATAATTGATATGGGCGAACAATTTTACCCTCTAAGACTAACATACATGAAATTCTTCTTAATTATTGAATTGTTTTTTTTTTTTTTTCTTTTTTTTAATAAATAGGCGTGAAGATGAAGTTAAAAATCAAATATAAATTTTATTTTTTGTTCAAATCTAATAATATTAATACTTTTAAACAGTTTTATTATGAGGTAGGTATGGCGGATAGTTTCAAATCTTCTAACAATAATGTAATATTCGGCTTGGTCCGATAATTAAAACGTATTCACACTTTGTAAATAAAACACCATTTTTTTTTTACTTTATTTAAATTGTTCCAAACTTATTTATTGAACACTTTCAATTATTACTTTTCGAACACAGTCTTTACTTTATCTCAGTTCACAATCACTAATGAACCGCTTCGCTTCCGAGCGCCTATTTATATATGTACCTCAAATCGGTTCGAGAATCTACCAGGTGGTTCTCGATGCTTAACGAAGCGAGTTCTCCTCTTTATCACCAGATGCTTAACGAAGCTAGTTTTCCTCTTAATCCCTAGATGTTGCCCCTTTCGAGGTTCTTGTATACGCTGAATGTTCCCCTCTTAGCCACTAGATGTTTCTCGATGCTTAAAGAAGCGAGTTCTCCTATTTATCCGATATTAAAAGAGATAGAGAGTGTATTCACATTACATTGCCCCCTCCTTAGGATTGATCGTCCCGAACAAATCCATCGTTCTCATCACCACTGTAGCGATGTAGCCGGTCGCGATGTACAACTTTAGGTTTTCCTCTGACTCCCTTTTGTATCCGGTACACGACATCGTTGATTTTTGTAATGACTGTATATGGACCTTCCCAGTCCCGTTGAAGTTTCGGTGACAACCCTTTTTGTCGATGGGGATTGTAAAGTCACACCCGATCTCCTGCTTGGAACTCTGTTGTTGTCGCTTGTATATCGTAGCGTGTCTTCATTTGGTCACTGAACATCTTTATTTTCAACCTGGTATTGTCGTGGATCTGAAGGAGTCTTTATCTGAGGTCATCAATGTAGTCATCCTCGGCTTGCGGCTCCGACGTGGGACATCCAAATTTTATTTCGCTCGGCAGTCTGATGTTCCTTCCTATCAAAATCTCAGACGGTGTATGACCAGTTGAGCTATGTCTTGCAACAAAGAAATATCTTTTTTTCAGTATATTGAAATTTAAATAGCAGGTTGAAAGAGACTTCTTCTATTCAAATGAAAACCTTTTGGGGGCACTAAGATACCAGTTCATAATGCCGTAATGACCTTCTTTGAAAACCATTGGAAATTATCATAAATAAGGTGCCGTGCAACAAGGCCAACTTAAAATAATTGGTCTGATTGCACTGTTCAAAACTGAATAAAGACATTGAACTACAAAGCTAGTCAATCCGGAATTGTCATATTAATGACAAATGGATTAAAATATACCAAATAAGAAACATTTGTGTTTTGAGAACTTTAAAAAATCTTTTTTGTTTTTTTATTCCATAAAATCAAATATAAGATAAAATATTAGTGCTTTATATTTGTATTAAATTTTAAATGATTAATTTCATTTTTAATTTGTGTGTCCTTACTGAGCAGCTGATTGTCAAACGTCAAAATCAGTGCCTACTATCTTTGTAGCCGAAATTTGTACACTATGTACGTCGCGAAATAAAGCCGAATTTGTTGTTCATTCCCTAAGCATTATTTCTTAAATTAGATTCAGCGTTATTCACTTTGTCAAAATACAATGAGGCCGAATTATGAAAAATATGGTTATTAAGTGCATGAAGCTTATGTTAAACTTAATATACATATACTCTTAAAAATTACAAAATCGATTTTTGAGATCTCGGGATATTTGGGCTTGAAGTTGAAATAGTAAACACCAAGAAAAAAATATTACAGTTTCTTTTTACATGCTGATTATCTTTAAATAATCACTGATGACATACACTTTCTTTGGTACTAATGATCAGTTGCACATTTCAAGTTGGGTGAGTTTTTCCACTTGTTCGTGCTAATGCGCGGCCTTCCTCCACTACTGTCCAGTGGAGGCAGATTCGAAGCCACCCCAACTTACAAAAAATGTTAAATTATGCTGACACTGGTTGAGATATGTTTTGTAAGAACAAAAAATCTAATAATTGATATGGGCGAACAATTTTACCCTCTAAGACTAACATACATGAAATTCTTCTTAATTATTGAATTGTTTTTTTTTTTTTGTCTTTTTTTTAATAAATAGGCGTGAAGATGAAGTTAAAAATCAAATATAAATTTTATTTTTTGTTCAAATCTAATAATATTAATACTTTTAAACAGTTTTATTATTATTCTAACAATAATGTAATATTCGGCTTGGTCCGATAATTAAAACGTATTCACACTTTGTAAATAAAACACCATTTTTTTTTTTACTTTATTTAAATTGTTCCAAACTTATTTATTGACCACTTTCAATTATTACTTTTCGAACACAGTCTTTACTTTATCTCAGTTCACAATCACTAATGAACCGCTTCGCTTCCGAGCGCCTATTTATATACCTCAAATCGGTTCGAGAATCTACCAGGTTGTTCTCGATGCTTAACGAAGCGAGTTCTCCTCTTTATCACTAGATGCTTAACGAAGCTAGTTCTCCTCTTAATCCCTAGATGTTGCCGCTTTCGAGGTTCTTGTATGCGCTGAATGTTCCCCTCTTAGCCACTAGATGTTTCTCGATGCTTAAAGAAGCGAGTTCTCCTATTAATCCGATATTAAAGAGATAAAGAGTGTATTCACATTACATTGCCCCCTCCTTAGGATTGATCGTCCCGAACAAATCCATCGTTCTCATCACCACTGTAGCGATGTAGCCGGTCGCGATGTACAACTTTAGGTTTTCCTCTGACTCCCTTGTACAGTCTGCGACTGTTTTGGCTTCTTGGTTTGGAATGGCGTATGCTTCAGGCCTTGCTGAAGTAATCCATGACGACCAGAATATAACGATTTCCATTATTTTTTTCCGGAAATGGACCCGCCACGTCTACTGCAATCCTTTCGAAGGGTGCTCCGACATTATACTGCTGCATTTGGCTGTGGTTCTTTTTGTTCGGGCCTTTGGTGGCAGCACAGGTATCGCATTTTCGGCACCACTTCTCGACATCTTCCCTTGCATGTAGCCAGTAAAATCGTTGCCGAACCTTTTCTAGCGTCTTGTTCGCTCCTAGATGGCCTCTCGAAACTCCACCATGCATCTCTCGCAGAACATCCATAACCTTCGATCTCGGTAAGACTAGCTGCATTACATAAGACTTTTCATCTGCTGATTCCCATTTACGTCGAAGGACACGCTCTTGGACATGAAACGAGTCCCACTGTGCCCAATAGGCCTTCAGAGTCGGACTTCTATCGGAGATATCGGCCCATTCTGGTTTTTCCTGGTGTTCCTTCCATGCTTCTTGTTGAGCCTTCCTCAACTCGTCGTTGCTCCAGCCATAAATGGGATCGGCTCTGGTCGTTGGACAGTAACCACTTCTTTTTCTTCTTGTCGTCTGCAATGCTTACAGTCTTGCTTACATGGTCTCCGAGACAGTGTATCTGCATTTGAGTGAAGCTTCCCCTTCCGATGTTGAATTTCGTAATCGTACGTCTGCAGCCTCTCAATCCACCTTGCCACTTGACCCTCTGGATTCTTGAAATTCAAAAGCCAGTTAAGTGCTCCATGGTCGGTTCGGAGAAGAAACTTCTGTCCATAGAGATACTTATGGAAGTGCTTTGTTGCCAAAATCAGTGCAAGAAGTTCTCTTCTGGTCACACAATAGTTTCTTTCCGACTTCGAGAGTACCTTGCTGTAATAGGCAATCACCTTTTCTTCGCCATTATGCACCTGCGATAGTACAGCACCTATCCCGACATTGCTCGCATCAGCATCAATTATGAACGGTTTTCCTGGAGTTGGGTAGGTCAGCACTGGTGCATTACACAAGCGTTGCTTGAGCTCTTGAAAGCTGCGCTCGCACTCACCTGACCATTTAAACTGCTTTCCCTTTTCCGTTAGCTGATGTAGACTCTTAGCGATTCCAGCAAAGTCCTTCACAAAGCGTCTATAGTAGGTGGCTAGACCCAGAAAGCTTTGGAGTTGGTGTTTGTCCTGTGGTGTTGGCCAATTCTTCACGGTGTCAACCTTATCAGGATCCGTTTTTACTCCTTGGGATGAGATGATATGTCCCAGATATTTCACTTCGGTTTTGAAGAGTGAACACTTTTCTGGGTTAAGCTTGAGGTGGGCTTCTCGAAGTCTTTGAAACACGGCTCTCAGATTTGTACATTGTTCGTGAAATGTTTTCTTGTATGCTATGACGTCATCCAAAGACAAGTCAAGATTTCCATGTGAGATCTGCGCATTCCATTAGGCGCTCAAAAGTCGCTGGAGCATTGCAAAGTCCAAAAGGCATCACTTTGAACTGCCACAATCCGTTTCCTGTTGAGAATGCTGTCTTTTCTTTGTCTTCAGGATGGATTTCGACTTGCCAGTAACCAATTTTCAAGTCCAAAGTTGAGAACCATTGTGCTCCTTCCATTGCGTCCAGAGTATCACTGATCCTAGGCAGAGGGTAGCTATCCTTCTTGGTCACATCATTCAACCTTCGATAGTTCACGCAAAAGCGGGTTGATCCGTCTTTCTTCTTTACCAGGAACACTGGAGACGCCCAAGGGCTTTTAGAGTTTTCGATCAGACCTTCTTCCTTCATGGTGGTTATCAGTTCTTCAACCTCACCTTGTTTGGCTAATGGAAGGCGTCTTGCAGGTTGACGGATCGGCCTTGCATCCCCGGTATTGATTCGGTGTTGCACCAGTTGCGTTTTGCCATATCTCCCTTTCAATGACGAAAAGATGTCTGCAAATTCTTCGAGGAGACCTTCTGCAGTTCTTCGTTGTTGGGGCTAAGATTAGATGACTTGAGAATGTTCGTCTTTATGGAGCTCAGCTCTTCGGACTTCCAGGATTGCCTTGACTCTTCTTCGTTGATCCTTGTTATCGCTGATACAGATTCGCATTGTCCGACAATCTCACCTTTTCTAAGCTTAACTTCATACGGCTTGATGTTCAGTATTCGTACCGGAACCATGTTCTTTAAAGGTCTCACAAGTGTCTTCCCAATGGTGACGTTTAGGGAGGACTTTACAAATGCTGGTTCGACCATGATGTATCGATGGCTGCCAGGCTAACCCTTCAATTTCGTCCACACGAATACCTCTGAAGAAGCAGGCAAAGTGAGATCTTCTTTGATGACAGTTTTCACAGATGACGAGGTCTCATACGAGTTGGTCCCATAGATCATCGGAATCTCCATGTTTCGATATTTCAGGACTTGGTTCCCGATGTCCAATATCACTCCGTGATCTTTCATGAAATCGACGCCGACAATGCACTCATCGCATATATCTGCTACCAGGAACAGGTGAGAGAATTCCGCAAACCTGCCTTCTAAAAGGTTTTTCTGTTCGTCGAATCGCTCTAGAATATTCTGGACATCATTCCTTTGGGCTTCTAGTTGTTTGAGAACATTCTGCTGCTCTTGCTTTTGGTCACTTCTTTGGGCTTCAAGTTGTTTCAGGACATTCTGCTGTTCTTGCTTTTGGTCGCTTCTTTGGGCTTCTAGTTGTTTCAGGACATCATTTTTATTTTCTTCAAATTTGGCTAAAAGAACTGACACCATGTTAGATAAGACAACATTTGCATTTACCTCTCCCACTTTTGCTTCTAATTCGAAAGCAAACGTATCTGGGTCTTCATTTTGCTGCTCCAGATATTCCTGCAGCCGTTTAACGAGTTCGGTTTTTACGCCTGTCCCACTCAAGCCACGTTTGCTTAGTTCGGCCTTTAGCTCAGGGACAGTTAAGTCTTTCAAAACTTTACTCATTTTTTTTTTTTTTTTTTCAATTTTTAACTTCACTACTTCACACAAAATAGTTCAATCACTGCTCACTGTTTTTATTCTCAATAAGTTTTAATCCCACTTCTGACACCAATGTAATATTCGGCTTGGTCCGATAATTAAAACTTATTCACACTTGTAAATAAAACACAATTTTTTTTTACTTTATTTAAATTGTTCCAAACTTATTTATTGAAACTTTCAATTATTACTTTTCGAACACAGTCTTTACTTTATCTCAGTTCACAATCACTAATGAACCACTTCGCTTCCGAGCGCCTATTTATATACCTCAAATCGGTTCGAGAATCTACCAGGTTGTTCTCGATGCTTAACGAAGCGAGTTCTCCTCTTTATCACTAGATGCTTAACGAAGCTAGTTCTCCTCTTAATTCCTAGATGTTGCCCTTTTTAAAGTTCTTGTATGCGCTGAATGTTCCCCTCTTAGCCACTAGATGTTTCTCGATGCTTAAAGAAGCGAGTTCTATTAATCCGGTATTAAAAGAGATAAAGAGTGTATTCACATTACAATAATATTAATTATTATTTTTTTTTTTTAATTCATTTCAATTTAATTTAGCACTAATCGGTGCACAATATTTTTGGTTAACCTGTCTTTCGCTAACACAAATAGGTGGCCTATGAGAAACACATGGATTTTCCAATTCTAAACCACGAAATGCACATTGTTTAGCCTTGAGACTTATTTAGACATAGCAAGCTAAACAAATTTTAAACGGTAACCTTCTCAAGAGTATGGTAGAATCTGACGGTATACGTGGCAACAGGACCACTTTTCCTTTAAACTTTCCAGTTGAAATGGTTACTTCAAAAATATTTCCACTGATATTTTTGATGATCAAACGTGCACCGTTGGATATTTGAGGTAGATTCAAATTAATGGTTCTTCTGCGTAATTTGAATAGAAGATTATGTGGTAGTATTCCAGGTATATCTAGTGAATTTAAAAATTAAATTAGAAAATGTACACTATCATTTTCATTAACAACAGTATCGATTGATTTAAAAGACATCAGATGATTGCCTGGTAACAACTGTTGTACCGGAAGTTAATTTCGTCAACATCAACATTTTTGGCTTCCAAAATAGCCTGACAGTAATTACTCTGCATATCCGGAAAAATGCTCTGAATCAATTCATTTTTTCCTGAAGAACAGTGCAGAAAATGTCTGGCAGTTTAATGCATTTCGCCTTTCGTTGCAGTACTATTTTACCGTTCCCAATATCTAGTAATTGTTCGGAAAATTTCTAACACCAAAAATTGCAAAAGTAAAATTAACTGTATTTCGTTTACTACAAAATAAGTTTAACCTGTAATTTAGCCTCAGCAACATGAGGTGGTTATGCTATTAAATTGTAGCTAGTATGAAACGTTTGGAAGTTTGACATAGCGCCATCTTTGTATATATATTTGAATAGTACTATCATGAAGAGGAACGCTCGACCTGAAATCTTTTCATCGACTTCCTAAACAGTTCGTTCCACATGTTTTGCATGTGGAATGTTTTGGGGTGGGGGTAAAAATGAGCGAGAATTCCAATTGTATAAATTCCAAAATTATAAATTCCAGAATGTATACAAACTCAACGAAAATTCGAGGGAAGCAATGAAATAACTTTTTTGTTATAATTTATTATTTATATTCTGTATAATGTGGTTTTTTGATTGGTTGATTGGGAATGAAGAAAATTAAAAAAAAAAAACACAAAAATGCAAAAAAAAAAGAATTAGAATATAAACTTTTTGTGGTTGCCAATTAGAAAAATTAAAGTTGTACCTACTTTTTTCGAATCATTTTCAAATGAGACAAATATTTTTAAACCATGCTTATAATAGTGCAAACATTTTTTGTTTAGTTTTCTTTTAGGGATAAAAATAAAAAGAATGACTTATACAAGGTACATTAACTTCATACATTTATATTCGGCTTGGTCCGATAATTAAAACTTATTCACACTTGTAAATAAAACACAAATTTACTTTATTTAAATCGCTCCAAACTTATTTATTGAACATTTTGAATTATTACTTTTCAAACATTGTCTTTACTTTCAATTACTTTTCGAACACAGTCTTTACTTTATCTCAGTTCACAATCACTAATGAACCGCTTCGCTTCCGAGCGCCTAGCCTATTTATATACCTCAAATCGGTTCGAGAAACTACTAGATTTTTTTAGGCGCTGAATGTTATCGATGGTTAACGAAGCGAGTTCTCCTCTTAATCACTAGATGTTGCCCCTTTCGAGGTTCTTGTATGCGCTGAATGTTCTCGAATTGAGTTCTCCTTTTAGCCACTAGATGTTTCTCGATGCTTATAGAAGCGAGTTCTCCTCTTAATCACTAGATGCTTAACGAAGCGAGTTCTCCTCTTAGCCACTAGATGTTGCCCCTTATTCTAAATGTTTTATTCTACTATAACACGATATTAAAAGAGATAAAGAGTGTAGGTATACACATTTTTTGAGAAAATTCAAATGTTATTAACTTCCCATAGGAAGTTATTGTAATTGGTCCGATTTGTCAAATTGAAAATGTTGACATTTCAAGGTTTCTAGAGTCGAAATAAAAGAATTTTAGAAAGATATATGTGCGTGTGTGTGTACGTACATATGTACGTGCGTCCGTACTTCCGTAAGTCCGTACTTTATCGTTGTCCATAGCTCAAGAACTAATGGAGATATTGACTTCAAATAAATTTTGTTATACAGATAATAATGCAGAAGTGTCATTTTAGTTCAAGCGAACATTGAAATGCACGTGAAAATCAATAGTTTAAAATAATGAAAAAATTGAAATAAATGAAAATTTTATTTTAATTTTGGAGAAAATCTTAATTTTGAATATAACCACCATTTTTTTCATTAAACAAGTTAATTCTAGAAGGAGACAATAATTTTAATTTTTTTTACTTAAAGGGTTTTTTGTATTATGCCCTTTTTCCTAAGAATGCAAAAAGCTATTACACTATCTTTAGCCATTTGTCCGTTTTTTGAAACAACCAAAATGAGGGTAAGGAGGATTGTACTAGGTTCTTAAATTAATTTTGTTACTTTTTTGGTTTAATACATTAATTTAACAAAATTATTCCCTAGAAACTTCCTTACATTTTTATCTCGCAACAGCCTACCAACCTAAACAGATACTACCTATTTAAACTCTGGACCTATCTGCTTCCAAAAGGATAAATAAATTCCAATTTTTTCAATTTTAACACAGTTGTTTCGCACTGCAAAATATTAAAGAAAAAAGTCTGAAGCTACTATTAGAAGGTTAACATAAACGGTCAACGCGTTGACTCTTTGACGTAAAAATGACGTAATTTGCAGACCTACAATTATTAAAAACTACACAATAATTATGTTATATGCTTACATTGTACCAATTTTAACATTCTTTCCACCCTAATATGAAAAAAATAAAAATAACGTTGGCTTAAATAAATATTATTTTGTCTAAACGTGTGATAGTCAACGTCTTAAGCATTGACGCTGTGAACGTTGACGGTGCGTTGACACAGAAATTATAGATTATTTTATGACGTCAGAGAGTCAACGCGTTGACACTTTAAGTTGATTGTTTAATTCTAGCTTGAGTCAACTTAACTCCAATCACGAAACGACTTAATCCTTATAATTCTGCTTAGTACACACCAACCTACCCTCCTTAATACTTACTTTTCTACATACCTACCCACCCACTACCCACATTACAATAAAAATATAAACTTAAAAAAATACCTACATCGAATGTATTTGCTATGGAAAAATTCAAAATATGGCAACGAAGCATTGTATCACAACTTAAATTTGAAAACGTTGCTTTTAAATTTTCAGATTTCACAAAAATAGAAAATCTAAAATCAAATGAATACAATTTTCTGCTAACAAATCTCAAACACATACAATTAAATGTTTGTATATGCATACCTTCTATACATTGATAGGTATGACTACAAAAAATCTCAGGTAACGTTGGCAACGACTGATTTTTGTTTACATTTGAGTAATTTATTTTATTTATTTATTTCAATATTTTTATACTTCCAGTCGCTCTTAGATTCCGCCTTCCGTAACAAAATTTTGTGTTTCATGACAGTACTATTGAAATATATATACAAAGGCGCCATCTAATGAATACTTACTCAATCCAGTCAACAGATGTCGCCATCTGCTAACAGATAAATTGTAACTTTCAAATAATAGACAAATCATTTGCAATACAATAATATTGCGATCATAAATTGAGATGCAAGCTAACCTATCTTTCAAGTTGGATCAAACTGCACATGGTGTACAAATTTGACTAAAATCGGTTAAGTAGCTTAGGAGTCCATCGCGGACAAACATCGTGACACGTAATTTATATATGTATGTACATACATATATAAAGATAATGATGTTGTTACATCCTACAACTTTTCATTAATATTACCTGCCATGTAATTGAGATGTGTCGTTGCCCATGTACTTCTTTTTTAATCTGTTTTAATTAATTATGTTCTTAAAAAACTGTATTAATAAGAATTACCAAATTATGAATAACTTGCCATTTTGCATAAATTGAAATAACGAGCAGTAACTGGTCGCATATAATGCCAAGAAGACGAAAAAAACAACGAGAGCAGGAACGTTCAAAAAGCGGTATAGTCGACAAAATCGGAAGAGACGTTTTAGTGAAAAAGTCATGGATCGAAATTGGTCAGGTTCACACAACATAAGGGACTTCATTTGCAGTCAACTGCATTCTTTGGATGTACATTATGACCTGGGCAAATAGTTAGTTGGCCAAGTGTCATAAATTTAAAACTCGGAACTTTACTTCTTTAACCTCTACTTTCAGTTGATCGTATCAGCTATTCAGGAAAATGAATTTCGGTCCGGAAAATAGAAAAATAAATTTTTAACGACCTGTGATCGGAGAATGAGGTTCTTCCAATACTCCTCATTGGTCTATAAGACAGGTGCTTGAATTGCTGATTACAAAAATGTCGAGTACCTCCTTACGATTATTAGTATCAAAAGTGGTTGTGTTCCCTCTGTTTAATACTAAAAGATTATTTTCTAATACATAATTTAAGAGAGATTCTGGTATTAATGTCAATGATTTCCACTTGGCGTCTGCTCTTAGCTTCACGTTTGACAGAATCCGTAGGTGGTCCCTCTAGTCCGTAAAAACATCCCATTATGAGTGGTATAAATTTCTCTGTCTAGTTTTACTGCTATCTGGTCAATGTTGCTAAAAGCTGTTAAGAAAAGAGATTAAATTGCTTCCTAGCTATCTCTAATTACTGTTTGGGTACACGTGGTTGTCTCTGTTAAGACAGTTCCTTTTGCGTTTAGGCTTCTTTTTTTTGCCACCGGTTATTCAGAGTTTATGTATTAGTGATATATCGTATTGTTTACTTTCCACTGAGTAGAAAGGTTACAGCTGGCGACTTTACTGTGCTGAAGACTAATTTTAATTACTGTAAAGTTCATCATCAGTTTTATTTACCGCCTCACTAATCTGTTTATTTAACGTGCTAGCAATTTGAGTTAACATCGGGTTAACCCGACGGGCACCTTAAAGTCTGCCTTACGTAGTACTGGTATAGATTTTTGAGCTAAGTTCAAAAAATCTTCAGGTACTTCCTAAGTGGTATCTGCCTTTTAGCAACTCCTATGTTTTTCGATCTTTTGGAGGAGCTAGTCGATTTTCGCGTTTTGATTAGGAAGTCTTTTGCTCCGGGTCCGCTAAGAGTTGTGTCGTACAGAGGTACGGTTATAGGGACCTTGAAACATCGAGGAATGCCAACAGTTTCAATTTGACAAGTTGAACCCATTAGAATATATTCCTATGGCAAGGAAAACAAATATTTGTTGGTGAGAGGTATCGAAGGCGTTCCTAAAGTCAGAGTAACTTCATCAACTTAAACATCTTTATCCATAGAACATATGTATTGTTGAAGAAACAAATTATGTAAAGTTCAGATCTACCATTAAGAAAACCACGCTGTAGCGAAAAAAAAGAAGATTTAAATGAAATTAGAGATAGCAGTTGGGAAGCAGATGCTTCAAAGCGTAAACTTACATTTAGTGATCTATATTCAAACGAACATTGCACAAAAAATTGTTTACTTTAAGAAACTTACCAACATAATGTAACCGACTAATTTGCCATCGGTTCTAGTTGCCGGAAAAGTACCCCTTTGGCTAGCTCTGCCATGGGTTCTTGAACCTAAATCAATTACAAAAAAACTAATTTCCGGCCTGAGCGTCAATGGTTTTGTTTGACGCGCGAGAATGGTGCCTTGACCCCCTTGCCATGGTTGTCTCCCTCGCAGGGACAACCCCTTTACTTGGCTTCTTCAAAACGTTATCATCGTTTCACACTCCTTGCCTCATCTTTCCCATCCTCTTCTTATTAAACAATTTAGTTCTGCATTGTGTTTTTAATATTTATTTCAAAAATGATCTAAATAAAAAAAAAATAATTTTACATAACTTCTTTTTTTTTTTGTGTGTGTTTTAAGTGAAAATTTTTATTTAATTAAATCATAACTGAAAACGAACAATTACTCTAGTGACAACTATGCAGTTTTTAATTCAAAATTTTAACAATAAGATTGTAATTAATATTGCAGGAGAATAATGAGGTAGAACCTTTTTCTTTTATGTGTGCACACTTTTCTGTGCCTTTGTTTAATATACAGGGTGTCCCGTAAGTAATGGATAACCCTGAAATGCCGCATAGTACACTTTATGACCGTCCTGAAAACTGATAAAAAAAAGTTCTATCCCAACCACAAGAAAAGTTATATGCATTTTTTTGTTCAGTGCATTATTTTTTTTCTTACTTTACATTTTTGAATACCACGACTACAAGTGAATTGAGTTCCATCATTTTTTTTTTTGCAGGAATATTTTACATTACTTGTGCCAACACATAAGTAAAAGAAAATTATTATAACTGTTGGACTTCTTAGAGAAAAAAATTATTTAACATTGAATTTCAATGCAAAATGTGAAAAGAAATAATTTTTTAAAAAGTTAAATCATAGCTGGTATAAAAAAAATGCATGAATACCTGAGTGGCCAACTATTTTAAAAATATGCGCGTTAAATGCAGATTTCAAAATGGTATTACTTAGTATTATATCTAGAGTCAATAGCAAGTTATTGGTAAAAATCTGCAATACTAGAGTAAATTTAGCAAAAACAAAAGTTTTCAAAATTAGCACAGTAAACGTGAAAATAATACCAATCGTTACATAGCAGATTTTTGATTTATTGGCTGTTTCTACGATGTTGTCCTAATGATAAATCCAAGCTTTCAACTTCTAGGGCCGAATGCATTATTGATAAAAATGTCAAAAAAACGGTTACATTTTCGAGCTTGTTTTGAATATTACCTGTTCTATTGGGCTTTAACAAACCCATCAAATATTTTGTTGGTTGCTATTAGAGATACCGAAGACTTAGTGCTTGCGGAATTTGACCGAGATCCTACAGTATCAATCCGAGCAATAGCACGACGCACTGGGATCGGAAAGACGACTGCGCATAATGTGTTAAGTAAATATAAATGTCATCCCTTTCACCTAACACGGGTGCAAACTCTCCAGCCGCAAGATTTTGAAACGAGAATGAGTTGTTGTCGACAAATGATAATGAAAATTGAAGAAGATCCGCAGTTTTTTGACAAAATTCTTTGGAGCGATGAGTCGACATTTAAAAGAGATGGCTACACTAATCTCCATAATCTCCACTTCTGGGCACTACAAAACCCAAACATCATAAGGGAAGACAGGTCCCAGTACCAATTCAAAATATACTATTGGACTGGGATTCTCAATGGGAAAATAATTGGACCCTTTAAGTTGCCGGGGATTTTAACTGGCCAAGGTTATTTGGAGTTCCTCCAAAATGATCTCCACTTGATTTTTTTTTATTGGGGATGCATTAAGGAAATCGTATACAGCAAGCCGATCAGGTCTTTAGAGGAGCTAAGAAATCGTGTGGAGGCAGCTGCATTACAAATTTCTGAGCAAAACCTTGCACGTTCACTAAGACGTTCAGAACCTGTATAAGAGTGGGTGGAAAACAGTTTGAGCATTTGCTTTAAATAAAAAAAATTAAAAAATTATCTATTTTTGGTTTTGTTTTCTAACTAAGTGATCATGTGATTAAAAGCTGGCTCAACAAATTTTTGTTTAGATAAAATAACAAATAAACTAATAGCAACCAACAAAATATTTGATGGGTTTGTTAAAGCCCAATAGAACAATTAAAATTCAAAACAAGCTCGAAAATGTAACCGTTTTTTGCACTTTTTTGACATTTTTATCAATAATGCATTTGGCCCTAGAAGTTGAAAGCTTGGATTTAACATTAGGACAACATCGTAGAAACAGCCAATAAATCAAAAATCTGCTATGTTCATTGTTCAACGCTTGGTATTATTTTCACGTTTACTGTGCTAATTTTGAAAACTTTTGTTTTTGCTAAATTTATTCTAGTATTGCAGATTTTTACCAATAACTTGCTATTGACTCTAGATATAATACTAAGTAATACCATTTTGAAATCTGCATTTAACGCGCATATTTTTAAAATAGTTGGCCACTCAGGTATTCATGCATTTTTTTATACCAGCTATGATTTAACTTTTTAAAAAATTATTTGTTTTCACATTTTGCATTGAAATTCAATGTTAAATAATTTTTTTCTCTAAGAAGTCCAACAGTTATAATAATTTTCTTTTACTTATGTGTTGGCACAAGTAATGTAAAATATTCCTGCAAAAAAAAATGATGGAACTCAATTCACTTGTAGTCGTAATATTCAAAAATGTAAAGTAAGAAAAAAAATAATGCACTGAACAAAAAAATGCATATAACTTTTCTTGTGGTTGGGATAGAACTTTTTTTATCAGTTTTCAGGACGGTCATAAAGTCTACTATACGGCATTTCAGGGTTATCCATTACTTACGGGACACCCTGTATATGCACACAATATATAGATATATGTATAATTATAACTGCCGCGAATTAAAATATATCACACGGTTCGCGTAACTATAATTTTTTGTCTGAAGTTTTGGTTTCGACAGATACTGTCACCACTTCGAGGTACAAATTAAGTTAAGAATTAAAGAAATGATAAAAAAATGAAGAAAACGAAATAAAAAAAATTTGACTTCAATCAACCGGATTTTAACCTTCCACCTTTGGCCCAACTGTTATCACTACCGGAGCCTAGACAACCACTGTTAACGGTTTGCTCCGATTCCGCTGCTCTGGACTTTTCCAGCGAAACAAGGAACTTAGTGAACCTTCCTGTACTATGATCTCTGGACAATTCCCTAGATTTTTTTATGACAAAAATAAATTTAATTTATATATATTTAGTATATATATATGTTTATATAATATGTGTATGTGATTTCAAAATCTTCTTTTTTTATTTCCATCACTTTTTCATTACCTTTGCTGGAATTTTGATTTACGCACGTTATTCCTTGCTCTGCGAGTTCTTATTTTATGGTTAATTTATTCATTGTGAATATTTTTTTTATCCTTTTTATTTTTGTATGACCGTTTGAAAAATCGATTTGATCTGAATTAATATTGGTCGGTATACCCGTTGACCGTTGCCTTATTTGAAAAAGACTTGATCTTGTAGCGTGTAGATAGGCATATCCACAGAATCTTTCATTTTCAATAATTGACATTTTTTTTTTTTATTTTGAGGCACATCTATAAACAAACATTTTCTTGATTGTTTATCATCTTAATAACAAGAAAATACTTGCGTGATTCATTTTGAAACATCGTTAATATCCGTCACGTAATATCCGGTACGTTAGATCAATGAAAAACCCTCATTTCATAATAAATTTTGATTTTGTACTGCCGAACAAACTTTGAAATTTCAAAATTTAGATCAACAGCTTTTTTTACTATTGATTATTCGTAAAATTATCATTCACAATCATTTATTTAGCTGTAAGATCTTATCGATAGGTGTGAAGCTAAAACAATCATGTATTTTATACCAATCACGTTTTCAATTTTAAACTTTAAAATGGCATTATTCATTTTTAAATAGAGGCACATGATCCAATTAAATTTTAATTGATTTATTGATTGATAGAGAATAATTTAAGCCTATAAAATACTACCGGAATCGATCGTTGAGAAAGTTATATAGAGAAAAAGATCAGATTTTAATATTTGTAAAAACGGAGGTACTCTAATTTTATTGCTTTGTACTATTTTTTAAATGGTAGCACACCTTTCTTTCGAGGTTTTTCTATAAGTGTAAATTATAAATAATTGTATATTAATGATGTTAAGTTGTTTCAAAGGTCGTTGAAAGGTTTTTTGTTTATAAAACTTAATAAATTTGCATCTGGTACGCTTGAAATTTGCAATATTTAAGCCTATTTTTTATTAATTTTAATTAAAAATTTGAATCCAATCAAGTCACAAGTGGGTTACATAATTGAAATAAGTCATGATACGAAAATCTATCTACTTAGAAAGTGCCAATTTCATTTCTAAGGCTTAATATACTGTGGTAACATGAAAGTTAAAAATACTGTGGATATGCCCAGATATCAAAAGAAAGAGATTTTAAATTTCTTTTTCTTTCGGCTTATACTTTCCCATCAACATTTTGTGCTGAATAAGCAAAAAATTCAGCCAAGCAGCTAAAATAAGTGTTTCAAGTGTTCCTCTGGATAAATTTTATAATAATCTTATACCCATTCTTCCAAATCCAAATCGCTCATTTATCTCATTGAGATTTCTTATTAGCTTTCAGTGTTCCAAGTCCCTATTCTCCGAACATATCCTTTGCACAAATATCCACCTACACTACCGACTCGCAATATCATAGATCTCGATCTCGCTCATGTCATTTTGACAAGTCAAGAATCAAAATCAGAATCATTTTTTGTTTGTTTAAGTTGGTCGTCGTCGTCGGTTTTCTTTAGTTTTCGTATCGTCTTTTGTCATATATTTAATAAATAATCGCCAATGCAATTTGTAACAATAAATTATATGTTTTATGAACTCAGTCATTACAATCTCATTAATAATAATATCTACACATCTATATTTTTTTCAGATACAAGCTCATACTCAAATAATTTCGGAAATTGGATATTGTCGTTCGTGGGTTCGTACTAGTTTAAATGAATCGTTACTTTCGTCATACCTAAATAACATTCGTAAAAACGGCGCCGCACTTAATCCTTACTACAAAAGAAATGCTTTCCTCAAAGACTCTGATGTTACTGAAGTAGCATCAAAAATAATAGAAGGCATTGAATCGTGTGTTAATTTCACTCTACCAGTAAACTCAAGCCTTCTTAATCAATGGCCCAACTATTCATTACAACTATCTGGTCTATGGACTTTGCCATTAAAATCATGTCCAGTACGATTTTTAATGTAATAATGAAAAGTTAATCGATTCTTTTTCAACAGATTAGCAGCGGTGTTGACGTAGCTAGTTCTATTACCGATGTTATCAATATACCTACGCCACGACCACTTCAAACCAATGAACTCTTTTCTGAATCTATTTCAAACTCTCCCTTTAGCCGAACATCAAATTTTGCAGTGGAAGATCTAACTCATAAAGAAAATGTAGACATTTTTCTTCAAAAATACGACGAAATGGAAAAAATTGTCGAAGAAGGAGAAGCCATCAATGAACAAAGGTCTAAAATAAAACCAAAACACGTCTCTTCCACTACAGTTGAAGAGAACCCTATTAATGATTTAAAACGTTCAGAAATTGGGGAAAAACCTTTTTATGGAAATTCACTGACGAACTTAATGCAGACATCTTGGTCATCAGAACATTCCGATGAAAATAATACAAATAACAATAGTACATCACTGTACGAAAGAGCTAATTTAACTCGTTCCATAAGTAGTGTCAGCTCCGTAAACTCTATACGTTCACCTATTGATCGGTGTAGCTATAACACACTGCTTAAAAAACATGAAGATAATAGACCTGTTGATTGGACCAATGTTTGGGAAAAATTCGTTGGATTAACTGGAAACGAAACTGAAAACATAGGAAATAATTTTCTTCCGGAACACGAACAAATTGTATGGCTTGTAAACTAAATAGTTGGAATACAAATAACAAAAAATTTAAATGTTGTTTTAAGGCAGCTGCTGACTTTGAGGTTATTGTACATTCGGTCTCCGAGAAATTTGATATTACTGAACTTCAGGAAATGGTAGAAACCTTATGTAAATTAGCTCATGAAAAAGGCCTAGATGCACAGGGATTCCTTTGTAAATCTTGCGCACATCCTCTTGGAATAGGATTTTCACCAGCCCAGTAAGTGTATATTAATGTTACATATGTTTAAAAAATAAATATTAAAAACTGTATTGCCTCCAGCTCGATCACTAATTCCATATCTTTTGTTTCACGCGTCAGGCCTATAAGCCTGTAACTCATACAAGTTATACAAGCAATCCTCATGCGCTCGCCGAAGCGCACGAGGAATTTTCTTCACAGGGAAAATAAAACTTATTTTCATTTTAATTGTTGCGGCATAATTGGAAATTTAGTTTTTTAATGTTTTTGTATGTTTTTGTATGTAATGTTTAAAAGTTAAAAAATAAATCTTAATATGGTAATATAAAAGTATAGAATCTTTTGAATTGGGTGTTCAGCGCACGAGCGCACTTAAGGTACAGCCGCCGTTGCTGCTGACTAGGTTACTAAGTTAAGCGAAGTCAGCGTAATAATTTTGCAGACGACACCGAATCAATTTCTCAATCAAGTGAAGAAGTTAGGGAAAGAGGGGGTGGAATTGGTCAAGGGTAGATAGTAGATGAGTACTTTCTGAAACGAGAGAATTAGAGGAAACATCAAGTCCTTTGATTTGCATTAATTTTATTTTAATTTTATATTAGAGGAACCAGGATGAAAAATAAAGTTTTCTGGACATTTATTTTCAGTCGCAATATCGCTGAATCTTGTCGAAATCACGCTGCAAGAGAATTCTAATAACCTCAACGTTTCGGGCCGTTCTGTACGCAATTAGATCGTCGGCGTACGCAATTGATTTTGTAAGACTACCTATCAGATCGCTGGTGTAAATGCTGAAGAGAATCGGCGAATTCACCGCTCCCTGTTGAAGACCATTTTAAATTAAGAATGTTGTGGTAGAAGTTACATTGCCACTTTTGAGAACAAACTTTCACCGTTAAGCATATCATAAGGTATATACAACAATGGTTTGCTTATGCCAAGCCTGCTCAGTGTTAGGTAAAGACCCTCTAACCATACGGTATCAAAGGCCTTTTCCAAATCAACTAGAACAGCACCTGTGCATTGTTGTTTTGATTTATTCCATTGGATATCAGAAACGAGTTTAGACGCAGCATGAATTGTGTCATGACCCGCCTTAAACCCGAACTGTTTATCCGGAATTATTTTGTTGTCCGCAGCCCACTTAGTCAGAGCCCTATTGATGATCTTCTCGAAAACTTTGCTGATGCTCGAAAGAAGACTTATCGACCGAAGATTTGACGGGTTGAAGTTGTCCTTTCCCTTTTTCGGGAGAGGATGAACCACAGCGGTCTTCCAATGCACTAGATAATATGCATTATCCAGTGCATTATTGAAGAGTGTGGTATAAATGTCAATTGCCTCCATCGGTAAATGTCTTAGTACAACGTTGGATATACCATCGACACCTGCTGACTTTTTGTTTTTTATTGAATTGAAGATGAGTTGAAGCTCAACCTTCGTCACTAACAAGGGACTTGGTCCAGTTTGCTCGGCGATTATGGCATTTGCCAAGGAATCGTCATTGAACCGCATGAAACCGCGGTTCTCAGATTGCCATTGTGTCATATCATTTCGAAGGTAAAAGTGATTAAGTAGGGCTCTGTTTTCCAGGTCGTGGTTGGAGCGAATGCTAACATTCACCTTGTACACTTGCTGGAAAGCAGCCCCCACCGCCTCCACCTTTTTCTTCGGATCTTCAATTATGTAAGAGTCATCGTCAAAGATGGCTTCTTCTGGGTCTCTTCTTCTTCTCTTCGGTCTTTGAAGTTTCAGACACGGAAGATCATTATCGTTTTTTTTTCCTGAATATCTTGTTGTTTTAGGAAACATACTCGGGTGACCGGAATTAACTGGCCGGATCTTGCGATCCCAGTACTTGTTAATTGATAACCTGTAGTTCTCCTTAATCAACAAATTGATATTTTTTATTGACAACTTCAGTGTCCTAACCTCCAAGTCGTGTGGGTCTGTAAGTCGTCTATATAAGTTTTTGAGACTTGTCAGTAAACAACTCTTGTGCCTACATACTTAGTGTGTCAATAGTCGCGTTTCCAAGTGTACATTTTTGACAATCCTGACATGACATATAGTCCACTTTACAACTGTCATGCAAACTTAAATATGTAAAGCGGGCTTTATCTTAGGGTAATCGAAATATGTGAAATTACTTTACGTTTTTGAATGCCACGATTAAAATTGATGAATTCCATTCATTTTCTTTTGCAGCAATTTTCTATATTTTTGATGCATAAACATAATCGATCATAAAATCTAATCTTATACTTTTTTTTTACTAAAAAATAATGAATTGTTTAAAGTTATTTAATAAATTGGTACACTTTTGTACAGTTCCTAGAGTAAATGCGTTATTATTAATTAATAATAACATGCCTTATACGAAATTTATTAAATAAATTTACTTAATGACAATATTCTATGTTTTCGAACACTAATATTAAATAAAAAAGAACTGTTTTTTTGTTAGTAAGTTTACTATTCATAAATTGGGCCAAGTAACAAATTATTTAACTGTTCCTAAAATAATTATAGGTATGTCATTTAGCTCAATCAAAAATCAGAAGGAGCAACAAGATCAGAAAGAGTAAATTCAAACATCAAAATTGAGCGTACACTCAATTAAGAATTAGTTATTTGTTACTTTTCATATTTAAGATGCAATGTTTTTGGAAAATTCTTTTTAATTTCTATTTTTTATTATTTTTTTCTTACGAATACATAAAAAAACATTACTTAAAGAATAACAAAAGGTAATATTTAAAAAAAACTTCATTGTCTCAACATTTCATCGCACAAAATTAAGCGTACACTTTGTATTTTTATGGCTTCTTAAATCAATTTTTCAAAATATGTACTGCTATATTTACTTGTTTTTTAAATTGAATTAGAATCCAATGTTCGTCGCAGAAATAATTTTCGTTTCAGAATTCACTTCCTCATTTTTTGTGGAAATGGCAGAGAAAAGAAAAGAAACCGACATTGCTACAAGACAATTAATTTTAAAAGTAAATTTTAACAATAATTCTTTACGTGAAATTGGTGAAATCGTCGGCCGAACACATTCAACGGTCCAAAAAATACTTAACAAATATCGGTATGAAGGTACGATCTTAAACAAACCTGGAAGAGGACGAAAAAAATCTTTTCTCAGCAAGACGAACGAGTAATGTTAAGAAAATTCAAAGTAAACCCCAAAACAAGTGTACCAAACTTGGCGGCCGAAATGGCGACAATTATTGAAAGACCAGTTTCAACCGAAACTGTTCTTCGGAAGAATAATTTTAAGGGTAGAGTTGCTCGTAAAAAAACTCTTATTTCCAAAACTAATAAATAAAAACGTGTTGAGTTCGCTAAAAAGCACCTCAACAAACCCCAAAATTTCTGGAACGATGTTTTGTTCTCGGATGAGACCAAAATTAACTTATTTGGGTCTGACGGAAAGCAAATTGTTTGGAGAAAGCCCAATACTCAGTTGAAGACAGAGAATTGTCTTGTCACTGTTAAGCATGAGGGAGGAAATGTTATGTTATGGGGGTCAATAGTGGCAAATGGGACTGGGAACTTTAAATTTATTGACACAATCATGAACAAGTGGACATTTTTGGACGTTCTTAAAAGAAATATGCGTCAGTCAGAAAAACAGAATTTATCAGCAACCTTTAACTTCCAACAAGATAACGATCCAAAACACACATCGTTTGTTGTGAAGGAATGGTTGCTGTATATTGCCAGAAACCAGCACACCCCACTATAGTAACCGGACCTCAATCCCATCGAGCATTTGTGGGAAAAAATAAAGCGAAGGTTGCAGAATTGCAACCGAACCAACTAAATTCAATTGAAAGCGAAGATCACGGAATTTTGGGGAAATATACCTCGGTCTTTTACTATAAAATTGTTAAATCAATGCCGCTGTGATTATGGCTAAAGGTGGCCCTACAAAATATTAAAATTTAAATTTGACCACTCATTAACATTTTTGTGTGCTGTACGTTTAGTTTTGTGCCATGCATTCAATGATTTTTTAGTTTTTTAATTTGTATTATTTTTTGTTCCTCTTGTTTATTTAACATAAAATATTAAATAAAAGAAAATTGAAAACAAAATTCCAAAAACAACATTTTAATAATTTAAAACAGCAAAACAGTTTTTTTTGCTGGTGTACGCTCAATTTTTAGAGTAACTGTATGTAATCAACAAAAGTGTTTTTAGTTTTGTTTAACAAACAACATTTAAAAGTGAATTATATGTAATTTTGAAAAAAGATAGCGGACACAAAATTAATAAACCACAAAGTGGGCTCGTTGCTATAAAATATTACATCTATTACAACCTATATCCGATGAATTTACCAATTATTTTGCTACTAACGATACATACATACATACATACATTACATGCTTACGGTGGCGCTACAGTTCTGTGTGAACTAGGGCCTCACCCAACAAACTTCTCCATCTAGCTCGGTCCCTAGCTAGATGTCTCCAGTTTCGCGCTCCAAGTTGGGTGAGGTCACTCTCCACTTGTGCGCGCCACCTGATCCGCGGTCTTCCTCTACTGCGCTGTCCTGTGGGTGTGGATTTGAAGACTTTCCGGGCCGGAGCATTGGTTTCCATGCGCTCTACGTGACTCAGCCATCTTAGTCGTTGGACTTTTACCCTTCTGGCTAAGTCTACGTTGCTGTACAGCCCGTACAGCTCGTCGTTCCATCTTCTCCTCCACTTCCCTTCGATGCATACGGGACCGTAGATCACGCGAAGACCCAAGGTGCTTTCATCCGCTTTTGTCATAGTCCATGCTTCTGCACCGTATAGCAGGACGGGGATGATAAGGGTCTTATATAGAGACACTTCGGAGAGGACTTTACTACTCAATCAACAGCGGTTAGCAAGAGTTATTCTTCGTTTGATCTCAGCGCTGGTGTTGTTTTCTGCGTTTACAGCGGAGCCTAGGTAGACAAAGTCCTTGACTACCTCAAAGTTACGTCTGTCGATGGTAACGTTTTGACCGAGACGTCGGTGTTGTAGGTCCTTTCTTGACGACAGCATGTACTTTGTTTTGCCCTCATTAACCGTTAAACCCATTTTTGCCGCCTCTGCCTCAATACTCACAAAAGCCCCATTGACATCACGCTGAGTTCTTCCGATTATGTCAATGTCATCAGCATATGCTAGTAATTGGACAGACTTTTGAAAGATAGTGCCTCTAGTGTTGACGTGTGAGCTTTGCACTATTCTTTCAAGTACGATGTTAAAAAAATCACATGACAGCGCATCACCTTGTCTAAAAACTTTTTTGACATCGAAAGGTTCTCTTAAGTTGTTTCCAACCTTTATGGAGCAGCGTGAATTCTCCATGGTCATCCTGCACAAACGGACGAGTTTGGCAGGGATGCCAAAAATAGACATGGCTCTATACAGCTCGTCCCTGTAGATACTGTCATATGCGGCGTTGAAATCGATGAAAAGATGGTGGGTGTCGATTTGGTGTTCTTGGGTTTTTTCCAGTATCTGCCGTAATGTGAATATTTGATCGCCTGTGGACTTTCCTGGTCTAAAACCACACTGATAAGGACCTATCAGGTTGTTGAAGATGGGCTTTAGACGTTCACATATTACGGCAGAGAAGATTTTGTAAGCGATGTTAAGTAGACTGATTCCTCTATAATTGGTGCAGTTTAGAGGGTCTCCTTTTTTCAGGATCGGGCAAACAATACAGAGGTTCCATTCATCGGGCATGCTTTCTTCCGACCATATCTTACAAATAAGTTGGTGCATGCTCCTAGCCAACTTATCTCCAGCTGCTTTAAAGAGCTCGGCATTCAAGCCATCCACTCCAGCGGCTTTTGTTAGACTTCAGCTTAGATATAGCAATCTTTACTTCGTCTAAGTCGAGAGGACGGGATTGTTGGCTTTTGTCGTCTATGTTGAATGGATCATCCTGCCTGACAGCGGAATTCGGTCGTCGTCGCCGTTATACAGTCTGCAGAAGTGGTCCTTTCATATCCTCAGCATTGACTGCGGTTCCACTATGATGTTTCCACTTTCGTCTTTGCAGCCTTCGGTTCTAGGTTTATGTACTTGTGAATTTCGTTTCACCTGTTCATAAAACTTTCGAACTTCATTCCTGCTTTAAAACCCCTCAACATCTTCGACCGCACTCTTCTCATGCTCTCTCTTTTTCCTTCTGAGAAGTCGGTGTTCCTCTCAAGTATCGCCTGGCCTGGAGGGCCAAATCCTTAGTATAACTCCAAGGACGGGGAGCCGGATAAACCGCTTCTTATAGGCCGAAGCGAATAAGTCGTAGAAGCCCTATAAGGTGTTCACTAAGTAGTTCAGCCTTACTGGAACTGTAGACGCCACCGTTGATTCCATCTCAGGAATTCCTCCGCTGCCGTCTGGATAAGGAGAAATGCCTTAGTGGACGCACCTCTCCCCCCCCCCCAATCTCCAGTTGAGGTACTAGGCACCCGATGTTCACCACGGGGAGTTGAGAGTGGCAGTTGATAGACAGAGGTGGGTTTTGAGAAAAACCTTGGGACGCTTGTGTCCTCTTGAATGCACATGTCTACCATTTGAACATACATAAGTACATTAAATGTTTCTCTTGTAGGTGAATAAAATTCACCTACAAAAATATTCTCTTATTTTAATACGAAAAAAATAACGCTCATTAAGACATTTGAATGATATTCATATCTATAAGTTAGCAAATTAATGAAACAAACATTTTTTTAGGGTATGCGCGTTTAGCGGAAACTACTATTGCAAAGCTTGTATGGATGTCGAACTTGTTCTTATACCAGCCAAAATAATTTATAATTGGGATTTCCGTAGATATCCGGTTTCGAAAAGAGTTGCTGAATTCCTTACTGAATTTCAATACCATCCTTTTATTGATTTGAAAGTAAGTTTATTTGATTTTCATTTTTTCCACAAATAAAATTGAAACTTAATTTTAGTTGCTTAATCCCGACATCTATCATGCATCAGAACAAATGGCCGAGTTACAGTCGCTTCGGATCCGTCTAAATTTCATAAGAGCCTACCTTTACACATGTTGTCCTTCAAGCATTGAAGAATTGCAAAAGTTAGTGTTTATGAAAGATTATCTCTTTGAGCACATACACCAGTATTCGATTGGAGACTTGAATTTAATTCAACGAGGAACCCTTGCGAACCAGCTTCAAAGAGCAGTTAGTTCTGGAGAACTACACATTCTTAAATGTGTCCTGTGCAGTGTAAAAGGATTCATCTGTGAAATTTGTAATAGTCATAAAGTCTTATATCCGTTTCATATTGACACAACATATCGAGTAAGTAATAAAGCTGTTTATCTAATGAAACTTTAAGATTCTAAATTTATAATATTTAGTGTGAACCTTGTGGAGCAGTATTTCATGCTGGTTGTTTGAACGAATTAGAGCCTTGTCCAAAATGTGAACGAAGAAGGAAACGACAGGATTTACCATTATTCGAAGCTATTCAAAATATGACTTAAGCAATAGTTTTTTTTCAATGTTTCTATTTTTTACACTTCAGATTTTTCAGAAAGTAGTTAGCTTACAGCAAGCGTCACACTACGATCAGAGGCTCATCATAAGTGCATGTGTTAGTTGTTAGTAAGATAATAATACAATTAAAGCCTAACACACGCACAAATTACAAAACATAATTAGCATTTAACATGAATTATTACAGAACAACAAAAAATAAAATAAAGACGTTTACGGTAGTGGAGCACTGGTTCTAAACAATGATTTTAATCCGACCTTATTTAAATTTAAATCTATCGATGAACAGTTTAAGTTATATAAAATGCTCATTCGACTTAAAGCTTCATTATTTCCATAGTTAGTTCTATGGAAGTCAATATGTATAAAGTCAAAAGTACGCAGGTGATGAGTTCCGCCTCGGTAATTTAAATGTATACAAGACAGCAAATAAGGTGCATCAATATCATCATTAATGAGTTGATGAAAAAATATTAAATCATTATTAATTAACACGCCTTTGATGAAGAGTTTGCAATTGAAGAAGCTGAATATGATGTTCATAGGGAGGAAGATCATAAGGATCTTCCCACTTTAGGGCGAAGCGAATGAAATTATGTTGAATTGATTCAATACGTTTCTTATGAATTTCGTAATAGGGAGTCCATACCTGCGAAGCATATTCAAGATGAGGACGAACATGACAATTGTATAAAGAAAGAGTAACATAGGGATCATTGAACTCCTTTGCCCAGCGTTTTATAAAACCAAGCATAGAACTTGCTTTATTAACAATAAAATTAATGTGATGTGTAAATTCTAAGTTGGAACAGACACCTATTTTTGCCACACCAAAATGTGAAACTATCAATGTCGGCTTGTAAAAGGATGCGATATTGGGTGGACTTTATTATCTTAAAAGTACGTCGTTTATAGACAGGATGAATAGAAAAGGGCCAAGATGGTTTCCCTGGGGAACACCAGATTGAGCAACAAAAGGTTCAGAATGACAATTTCTATATTTTACCTCGTAGGATCTGTTTTCAAGGTATGATTTGATCCAAGCTAAGAAAAATGGTGGAAAACCAAGAGCTTTAAGTTTAAATAAAATAATTCCGTGGCTAAGTTGGTCAAAAGCTCTGGAAAAGTCAGTGTATATACAGTCAACTTCATAACCTTGTTCTAAAGCATATGTTTGAGAACGTGAGGAGATTAGTAACGGTTGATCTTTTTTTCACAAAACCATGTTGCTGTTCGCAAATGAGATTTTTACTAAAAAATGCTACTCTTTCACAAACAACTTGTTGAAACAATTTAGGTATGCAAGAAAGCTTTGCAATGGGCCTGTAGTATCTTATATCCGCCTTGTTACCTTTCTTGAAAATTGGTGTAAGAAATGACTTCTTCCATATACTGGGAAATTTGCCTGTTTTTAGAGAAAGTTTAAATAAGAACGTAAGGGGTTCAACTAAAGCATTGCTACACTTTTTTAATACTATCGGGGGAATACCATCGGGACCGGCTGTGCAGTCATCAATCAACGCGGATAAAAGATCAAGGACAATACTCTGTAGCACAGGGATGTGACTACAGCTAGTCTGCGAAAAGGAGTGAAGATTATGAAAATATACTTCATCAACTTCTTGAGGGCTATTAACAAAAGATTCACGGAAATTTGTTGCGAAAGCGTTACAGATATCAACAGTTTTATTTAAAGAAAGTTTCTTGTAAGTGAAGTTAACTGGAAAGCCATCTGATTTTTTCTTTAAGTTTACAAGTTTCCAAAATTGTTTAGGATTCTCTTTCAAAGAGGTGCCCATATCAGTAACATAAATAGCATATAAAAAATTTGAAAGAGACTTAAATTCATTAAAAAGTTCAACATAAAAAGAGAAATTAATTGGAGACAGAGTTTTGAGATAAGTTTTCCATGCCTTATTTCTTTTGTTACGCAGTAAACGCAATTCTTTCGTTTACCAAGGGTGGCTAAAGTTTGTATTTCTTGATTTCTTTAAAGGTACATTTTTTTCTAAACAATTGTTAAAGATCTTATAAAAAATTGAAACTGCTTCGTCAATATTAGAAAATGCTAAAGTATCAGCAATTCCAGAAATGGTTAAATCTTCAGACAACAACTGGAAATTAGCTTTTCTAAAGTCAAAATTATATAAGCAATCAAAGGAATTACTGTGTTCAGTAAGGTGATTACTTAAGTCAAGAAAAATGTCCAAGGGGGGGTGATATTTATCAATATTAGTAATTCCTGATCTAGATTCTAGAACAAGAGTACTTATAGCGTCAGAAGAAAAGGAAAGATCGAGAATTCGACTTTTAGAGTTTTTAATACAGCTTGTTTGCTGTAAGTCAGTAAAAAGGATTTTATCGCGAAAAGATAGTTCCAATTGTGAAGAAGAGAGAGAGGCTTCAAGGCAAGATTCGTCTTCCGATGGAATCCAATCAATGTGTGGTAAATTAACACTAATCATGCCAAGACTTAAATATACCTATTTCTACCATAGCGGGTCAAATGACCTGTTGTGGTAGATATCGGTATACAACAAGGGTTACTCAGAATAAACAAAATAAAACAAAACAAAAATATTTTTTAACTGTATACATTAATTACTTAGAAAAAGTCATGAAGTCAAATGTGCAAACGCAATAAAATTATACATGCATTTTCAATGCAAAAGTTCAAAATGGGTCATTTGACCCGTTATGGTATGTTTAGTGTTAAAGTCACCTAGAAGTAAGATATTGGTGTCAGAGCAGGACAAACTGATAACAAAGTTTAATGCCAAGGAGAGTTCGCTATGTATTATAGCACAAACTTATAGGTTTGGATACCAGTGAAATGCAAATTCAACATTAATAAAGTATACAAATTGAACGCATTTTCATTAAAATTTGTTTCAAAATAATAGATTACCAATCATATAAATTCTCAATAAAAACACTATATGAAGATATATATCCTTCGTACGTATCACCCTCCAAACCCCATTTGTTTACATTGTTGTATTTGTAATATGGTTACATTGTTGTATTTGTAATATGGTTACACAGGTTTTTCTCAAAACCCACCTCTGTCTATCAACTCCTACTCTCACCTCCCCGCGGTGAACATCGGGTTCCTATACTCTGTCCAACAAAAATAGTCAGTACACGTCTTATGGGAGAGCTTTTTTCTTGCAAATGGTGCCAGTCAGTGGTTTTATTCCCTTTTTACCTACTGAAAAAGAAAATTCAACCACTGACTTACACATAAATTGTTGTTGTAATTACGCTTCGACGAGCGTACATCCCCACAACCTTTACCATGCGCAGCCAAAGCCACACTGACACTGATAAATAATGTGTTCACAAACAACCCTCTTCGTATGTATTGAAAATAAGCAGATTGTTATTAGAGTTACCATTTCCACGTTAATGCAAATCATGGTGGATTTTTCTTTGGATTTTGTTTGGGAGCTTTCAGAATGTGTGCTTTTTTAAAAGCTTTTGAGAACAAATATGGGAATGGTGTTGTCGCTTGCTGTTTTTCGGTAAGTGAAGTTTATTTATTATTCTTCGTAAATCAACCCTTTGTTCCCGGAGATGTCAACTTGAAAAAATAGTGATTTTGTTCATAAAAAAAATATTCTTTGAAAAAGTGTTTATTTATACGGTGTTTTATAATCAGTGCCAAAAAAAGAACTGCTTTTATTTTATTATAAATCTGTGCTGTGTTGTTTATAAATTGTGTATTTGTGAATATTGTGTGATACAGAATCGAAAATTTTCATTATTTTTTCATAATTGAATTTATGTTACTCTTAGTTTTCACAAAGGGGTTTTGAATTCGGGATTATGTACATAATTTATAAATTTTCTTAAACGGAATTTATTTTTAACTTTCAATTTAAAATCAAAAGTTGGTATCCCTACTAATATTTATCAGAGCTTTTCCGAAATTTATAATGGGCACTACGGAAACCCTGTAATATTTGCTCTCTCTCACAACTTAACGAGATTTCACTTCAGTCAGAGTGAGAGGTAAACGTCCTATCTTCTCTGTACTGACTATTTTTGTTGGACAGAGTATAGTACCTCAACTGGAGATTGGGTTCTAACCCCAGTGGAAAGTTGTTGGTGGCAGCAAACGAGAGAGGGGGGGAGAGGTGTTTCCACTAAGGCACCTCTCCTTATCCAGACGGCAGCGGACGAATTTTCGAGATGGAATCAACGGTGGCGTCTACAGTTCCAGTAAGGTTGAACTACTTAGTGAACACCTTATAGGGCTTCTACGACTTATTCGGAGCCCAGGCCTATAAGGAGCGGTTTATCCGGCTCCCCGTCCTTGGAGTTATATTAAGGATCTGGCCCTCCAGGTTGGGGGTTGTGCCGTCGGGGTGACTTCCTGACCACGTAAAAACCTTTCTAGTTGCGAAGCACCAACAAGCCTCGGATACGGACGGATTCACTGTTGACAACCCAAGCAAACGAAACAAGGACAACGAACTTCGGATCTGTACGTGGAATGTTAGGTCCCTTAACAGACCACGTGCAGCCGAACAACTAGCGGAAGCCCTAAACTGCTGCAAGGCAGATATTACCGCCATCCAAGAAGTGCGATGGGATGGACCGGGCAAACGCAAATTAAAAGACTGCGATGTATACTACGGCGACTGCTACCGAGAACAAAGGCAGCGTCTATTTGGGTGTGGATTTGTGGTTGGAACTAGACTCAGGCAAAAAGTCTTGAGTTTCAACAGTGTGAGCGAGCGCATCACGACAATCCGCATCAAGGCTAAATTCGCCAACATAAGCCTAATATGCGCGCATGCCCCAACAGAGGAGAAAGATGAAGACACCAAAGACATATTCTTCGAGCTCTTGGACAAGACATATGAGCAGTGCCCTGGCTATGACATTAAAATTGTCTTAGGAGATTTTAATGCCAAGCTAGGAAGAGAAGACATCTTTGGTGGCACAATCGGGAGATACAGCCTGCACGACACCACCTCCGACAACGGATTCAGGCTGATCGATTTCGCTGCGGGGCGAGACGTTCTGGTAGCTAGTACGCAGTTCACACATCTCAATATCCACAAGGGGACATGGAAATCTCCTGATCAATCAACTGTCAACCAGATTGACCACATTGCGATCGACGCACGACACTTCTCCAGTATACAGGATGTCCGAACATTCCGAGGGGCCAACGTTGACTCGGATCACTACCTCGTTGTAGCCAAGGTACGGCTACGGATATCCCGATCCAAGCCAAAACAAGGAAGTACTGTGAGAAGTTTCGACGTTAGACGGCTACAATCGCAAGAGACTGCCATGTCCTTTTCCGATCGAGTCTCAAGTAACCTCTTAAGGAGTCCTATGCTGCCTGCATTAAGCATTGAAGACCAGTGGCAACATTGTCTTGCGGCCATCAGAGATGCCGCCTCAGAAGTGCTAGGTTTCACACGGCCACCACAGCGAAACCCCTGGTTTGACGACGAATGCCGGCAAGCGCACGCAGCGAAACAACAGGCATACAAAACGGCGCTGCACAGGAGGACCAGAGCTGCTCGCGAGCTCTACGAGCAGAAGAGGAGAGAGGAGCACCGGCTACTTAGACGGAAAAAAAGAGAGCATGAGAAGCGCGCGATCGAGGTGATAGAGGGATGTCACAACAGGAATGAGGTTCGTAAATTTTACCAAAAGGTAAAAAAAACCTCCCAAGGGTACCAGCCACGAACCGAAGCCTGTAAAGACGATCAGGGGAACATCGTTGTAGAACCGCAGTCTATGCTGAAAATATGGAAAAACCACTTCTCCAAATTATATAACGGCGATGACGAATCGAATTCCGCTGTAAGGGAGATAGAACCACTCAACCTAGGCGACGCAGATCAACAATTCACCTACCCGACCTCGGCGAAGTGAAGATAGCTATATCTAAGCTGAAGTCAAACAAAGCTGCTGGAGCTGACGGCATCACTGCCGAACTATTCAAAGCAGCAGGGGATGACTTGGTAGGGAGCATGCACCAACTCATCTGCAAAATATGGTCGGAAGAAAGCATGCCCGATGAGTGGAATCTCAGCATAGTTTGCCCGATACATAAGAAAGGAGACCCTCTAAATTGCGCCAACTACAGAGGCATCAGTCTCCTTAACATTGCGTATAAGATCCTCTCTGCCATATTATGTGAACGTCTGAAGCCGTTCGTCAACAACCTGATAGGTCCTTATCAGTGTGGCTTCAGACCAGGAAAGTCCACTATCGACCAAATATTCACACTACGGCAGATCTTGGAAAAAACCCAGGAACTTCAAATCGATACCCACCATCTCTTTATCGATTTTAAAGCCGCGTATGACAGCATCTATAGGGAAGAGCTCTACAGAGCAATGTCTAGTTTTGGCATCCCTGTCAAACTCATCCGTTTGTGCAGAATGACGATGGAGAATGCACGCTGCTCCATCAAGGTCGGAAAAGATCTCACCGATGCATTTGATGTCAAAAAAGGTTTTAGACAAGGCGATGCACTGTCATGCGACTTTTTAATATCGTTCTGGAAAGAATTGTGCAAAACTCAACCGTCAACACTAGAGGCACAATCTTCCAAAGGTCCATCCAATTACTCGGATACGCAGATGATATTGACATAATTGGAAGATCAAAGCGTGATGTCAGTGGAGCGTTTTTGAGCATTGCGACGGAAGCGAAGAAGATGGGTTTAGTGGTCAATGAGGGCAAGACCAAGTATATGCTGTCATCGAAAAAGGACATTCAACAACGACGTCTTGGACAAAACGTCACCATGGACAGCTATAACTTCGAGGTAGTTAAGGACTTTGTCTACCTAGGCACCGCTATAAACACAGACAACGACACCAGCGCTGAAATCAAACGAAGAATAACTCTTGCAAATCGCTGCTTCTTTGGACTAAGAAGGCAATTGAGAAGTAAAGTCCTCTCTCGATCATCTAAAATCACCATCTATAAGACACTCATCATCCCGGTTCTCATTTATGGCGCTGAGGCCTGGAAACTGTCAAAGAAAGATGAGAACGTCTTAGGATGCTTCGAGAGAAAAATTCTTCGGGTGATTTTTGGTCCCGTACGTATAGATGGAGAATGGAGGAGAAGATTTAACGACGAACTGTACGGGCTGTACAGCGACACTGACCTAGTTAGCAGAATAAAAGTCCAACGGCTTAGATGGCTGGGTCATGTAGAGCGAATGGACATCAACGCTCCAGCCCGGAAGGTCTTCGAATCCAATCCCGAGGGACGGCGCAGTAGAGGAAGACCGCGACTCAGGTGGCGCACTCAGGTGGGTGAGGACCTCAACCAACTTGGCGTGCGAAACTGGAGACAGCTAGCTAGGGACCGAGCTGGCTGGAGACGCATGTTGGTTGAGGCCCAGGTCCGCCCCGGACTGTAGCGCCACCTTAAGTAAGTAAGTAAGTATTTGTAATATGGACGAATTCAACGAGAAAAATTGACGTGTTTTCACGCATACATAGACACAATTACTGAGTTTTTAGGGGAAATTTCATAAATTAAAGGAGAAACTACACGCACACTAAGAAATACTTTATGAGGCCAGTTTCCGGTATAGCTTGTAGGCAAACCAATATGGCTACCGAGGATTTATATCTTTACTAGAGTGTTTTTGTACAAGCTATTCCTTGCATGTTTTAGACGTTTTACTTTCCTTTTCTTCGTATTTTTTCGCATTTGCTTCACTTCATGTTCGTGTTTAGTAGAGCTAAGCTAATACCTCAATATGGGACACGAAAGTGAATTCAAGTGGACGATAGGTATACCCACGGTTGCCACTGCTGGAAAAAAATGATTGTGTCCAAATTTGAAAATAAACATGATCACTTGCAGGTAAAAATTACCAACATATTTCAAGTCCGAAAAATTTGTAAACACGGATTAATGAATTAATCACAATAATTTTATTAAAAGTAGTAAGGTTCGATTTTGAGAATTTTTACGGCTTGTGTAATGCGTAGATAATTCTCTCTGTTTCCTAATTCCAATTCAGATCAAGAACTTATATTTTTAATAAAGTTATTATGTACACAAAGTTGCTTAAATGAGTTTAACCGTTTTTTCTGTTTAGCCAAGTGAGTATGTTAAAAGAACGTTTTCGTTACTCATATTGTCGAACATCTTTTTTCGTTTCCGAAAAATATGACCAAATGGAAATAAAAATTAAATTTGATCACAAGTGACCAATGTGGCAACCGTGGGTTAGGTACACCGAGCGAGCAACGAAAGTAGAAATAAAAGATATCTGTCAAAATAATGTACAGACTTAAAAATCCGAAAAGTCTTTTGTAACATCGCGCGCATCACCGAATGACACTTCAAAACAAAATAGCCGATTAATGCTCATTAAATACATGCTCTGTGTAATACCGGACATACATTCTACTTCGCCTGCAAATAGAAATGAAAATGACTGACAAAAGGAGAACGTTTTGAGAAAGAAACATGATTTTTAACACAAAACTCATATCTGAAAATGAGGAAAAAGACGAAACTTGGCATTTTTCTCCATCTCTTTCCTTCTTTCTAAAAACCATCTGTTCTCTTTCGTGAATTAATTCTTTTTTTTCGCTCGTGTAACCAGGCACAATGCTTAAGTGAAATAGTCAGTTGCATTCATCCCCTAAAACAATTTAACCGTAAGGCGCCAGTTATAGCTATCATTGGTTTTCATCATTAAAAACAAACATTGGAATTTTTTTGGCAGGTCGTTTATAGCTATCATTAAAAATTTCTGTCATTGAAAAAAATTTCCTGATTGACAGCCACCGAAAAACGTTTACTGACAGAAATCTGTCATTGGAATTGTGTGAAATTGGATCACAAATCAGTGGAACGATTCGTTTCACTTTTGAACATAAAAGTATCAGCTGTTCAGGAAAATGAATTTCCGTCCGGCAAATAGAAAAATACATTTTTAGAAAAAAATAAATGTGCAACTAAACATTTTTTCTCAAAAAAAATTCTTTGTGTATATAATTTGTATTTCTAATCAAAGGGAAACACCGTCAAATATAGATTCAAACATTTTTCCGGATCGATTTCAATGATAGCTATAACTGGCGTCTAACTGGCGCCTAATACGCGTACTTCTAGGAATGCCCATCAGTTTACCCTTCAGCCCATTTTCGGACGCACTGTTAAGTACAGGGATTGTTTCTTTAGCTGCACGAATGTAGAATGCAGGTAGGATGGGTACCAGGGCTCAACATTCCATTAGCGCAGCACGCATTTCGACACTTGATTTTTTTTATTTGATAGATATGTATGTGCAAATAATTAATAATTATAAAAATGGTTGATTTTGACATTTCTTCCCTGTTTTTTGTTCAGTGTTGACATACTTGTTTTTTTGTTGGGGATTTCTTTGATTTTAGTGCTCAAATGCAAAAAGTACTTTGCATATACCCAAACTCGCACCGTACTATCTATTAAAAAAATACTTGTTTTAGGCTAAAAAACAAAATACAAAAAAGTAGGGTTAAGTCCGAAAAAGAAAATTTTTTGTTTTATGACTTAACGGTGTTTCCTCGCCTTAATATTTAAAACATGTTGTATTAAGACCTCTACCTAACTGTAAAACAAAAAAAAATCTGAAGGAAATTCGTGCTGCGGTAATGGAAAGTCGCCCCTAATTTTTCCTGTTTTTTTATTTCATCAGATGTCTCACGTCTATGGAAAAGATTGAAGAAAAAGAAGAACACATTTTTAATATTGTTAATACATACAATAACTATATTCAAAATCATGATATCCTCGCGTATTTACGTTCTATATGTAACAGTATGTAACTGCAATATGTACTTTAAATTTTACGTATCTTCTTCTTACGTTTCAATATATTAATATGTAATAAATTTAAATTATTCCTTTTGTAAAAAATTAACATTGGGAACATTATTGGGAAAACTTGACATTGGGACAAATAATTATTGGAAATAAATGCCTTGGGCATGACAAAAATTGGGACATTTTGGGAAAAATGGAAATTGGGACACATGGATTGGGAATTTTGTCCTACAATCTCTAGCGTAGGAGGTAGTTGTATACAACATTTGAGCTTCTTCTAATTTTGGTGGCTATAAAACGGATGGTTTTACTGAGATACCGGTAAGCTCGAATTTGGCCTTTTTCCTCCTTGGTTAGACCCTTACCTCTACCCATACTTCTTGATTCTATCAAATTAATACTAGAACTTCATAAAACTTGTAATTATCAACTTAATGCAAACATTTTTGCTTGCAATATAAACTTAATACATACCTCATTCATTCCACATTTGGGTTTTTCAAAAAAAACCTAAGGGTTTAAGAAATATTGTCAAATAAAAAACGAAAAAAGCTTGTCCATATCCATGTGACAAGTGTACTTCAGGGTTGAGAATTGGAAGTTTTAACGTTTAAATTTAAACCTGGAAAAGCCTCTAAAATAGGGAATTAATAATTTGGGATCCTTTAGAAGAGTAATTCCCGTGGCATGATGGTTATTGCGTTGGACTGGCATGCCAAATGTCTTGGGTTTAATCACGGGTACTGCCTCTCCTCCTCCAAGAGTAATTCTTGTTTTAAAAATAATCGTTCGAATTCGGTATAAACTCTGTAAGTCCCCTCCATCCCTGAAATGATGCGCACACAGGAATGGTTGAGAGTTGTAAGTCACTAGTTCTCAACGGACTGCTGCGCCACCTAATTTAATTTGTAATCATTTAGAAGGAGACAGACTGAAATGCTAGATTAAAAGGATTCACCTATTAGATTAGACATACTCTTGAATAGGCTTGCCAAGTACATATGTGTCAGCTTATTGCGACTGAAAACATTTGTAGTGATCGCACTACATATCAACCTCCCAACAAATACATTTTGCCCTATTGCCGCGCGTTTTCCAAACACTTCAACCACCGATATATACACTATACATTGACTCACAAATAAATCATCACAAGGTCATCATAATACTCACCCGTCATAGCTACGTCAAAACACATAAACTGCTATGAGTAATGAATATCCAATGTCCAATGGATTGTAAACAAATCCAATGCACTAATTGCAGGTATTGAGGATAACCCATACTAAATAATGCTGAGAATGCATCATAGCAAGGGTCGACACTATCAGCCCTATTACGGTTGTCAATTATCAATACGCTAGTTGACATTTTTCAATGAAATTGATGAATTGGTATTATCGTTGTCAGCAATCAAATTTTTTGATAAACTGTGAACGCTCTTCAGAAATTAGGTCTATTGTGAATGATTTAAATTGACAGTCTTGGTATTATGGTTGTCAAAATATTTGTTGATTATCAAATTTTCAGTCAATCACAAATTCCTTGTTGATAAAATATTTTACGGATCGCGAAAGCCAAAAGCATGTCTACTATTAAACTATTTTTCGGTGAAAATGAAATTGAAGAAGAAAATACTTTGGAGCAAGCAAAGATTCGAAGAAAACTACGCGATGCTTCAAATCCCATGGATTTGGCTGAACATAGTAGATAAAAGATCTTTTTTAGTTACATTACAAAATCTAATTTGGCTCGCTTTTAGATTCATTCAAAACTTTAGACTTTCGAAAGAAGCCTTCCTTAATGTATTTTTAGATATCAACGACAAGTTAAAACCAAAGAAAAGACAACAATCCATCCCAAACATACTAAAATTTGCACTATTCACAATAGATTTTTGATCTTTGTTCACAATGGATCAAAAAATGATCAACTCGCGTTCATAATACCAATTTATCAATTAATTGACAAAATGTTTCAATTGTCAATTAATTGATCTTTGACAACCGTAATAAGGCTGTATGAGTATATGTGAAATATGATGCGGCGGCACTTTTGTGACCAACAATTCGGAATATTATAATTTTATATAATATTTAAAATTCCAACTAGGTCACAATTAGTTGTTGAATATTTTCAAGTGGGTCAATATTGTAATGTATACACTCTTTATCTCTTTTAATATCGGATTAATAGGAGAACTCGCTTCTTTAAGAATCGAGAAACATCTAGTGGCTAAGAGGGGAACTCAATTCGAAAACATTCAACGCAGCGCATACAAGAACCTAGAAAGGGGCAACATCTAGGGATTAAGAGGAGAACTAGCTTCGTTTAAGCATATAGTGATAAAGAGGAGAACTTCGTTAAGCATCGAGAACAACCTGGTAGATTCTCGAACCGATTTGAGGTATATAAATAGGCGCTCAGAAGCGAAGCGGATTATTATTGGTTGTGAACTGCGATAAAGTAAAGACTGTGTAAAATAATAATTGAAAGTAAAGACTGTGTTCAAAAAGTAATAATTGAAAGTGTTGAATAAAGAATTTTTGTGAGTAATTTGAAGAAAGTGAATTTGTGCTTTTATTTACGAAGTTTGAATAAGTTTTAACTGTCGGACCAAGCCGAATATTACAATATATAGGAAATATTACCAAATAGAATCGATTGTGCAATTATCGGTTGGTGGATGATGGTTGGAAAAGTGCGTTTACCATAAAAGCTAACAAGGTCGCAGCCAAGCAAAAAGACAGCGGGCCTTTGTTTTTAAAGAAAAATAAAAAAGCAAAATAAAACTTAAAAAGTAAAATAAAGAATCTTGTATTAATCTTTTTTCTGTCCGTACCTCACTCTTCCCGCTACGATAAGCGAAAGCACGCTGAGAACGTATTACACATTCAAAGAAGATTTATTAGTTTTGCTTTACACGGCATCCCATGGGAAGATATAACCATAATCGTCTTAGTCTAATTGGTCTACAATCTCTAGCCCAACGTTATATTTTTTAATAACATAACTAAAAGCTTAATGATTAATTATTTTGTATGTAATCGATAAAATAATGGAAATGTTAAACAAAACAAAACATAATTTCGTGAAATTAAAATAAATGAATGAATACATATATACGTATCACTTTTCCCTAAAAAAAGAACAACCAATTCACCGTGAACGAAATGATCAAAGGACAACTCCACTCTTAACGTCAAATCATTGACATACTAGATATGGACTACTAGTAGCTCCAGGATGGTTTAACGTATTACTAAACGACAATAGCCCTAGTGAATTGGGTGTAAAAGTGTCTTGTTTCTGTTTTGTTCTACAATTTAAAATTAAGTAACAGTAAAGGAAACTGAAAAAAAATATTTTATATATTATTTTATAATAACTAATTAATAGTACTATTTGTTACTACGAAATTAAGAGTTAAAACAACAGTCGACGAGACAACAAACCCCTAAAAGTTATCTGTGAACACATATCGCACCTCCGGTGGAACAATGACGTAAATGCAAAAAATTCGGTTCTTCGGAAAACACGATTTAACATTTTGAAAAGAGGTTTTATTAAAAAAAAGCATACATTTTTTTTTATAAAAAAAAACAATTTATTCATGGTAATCAAACACAGTTTTTGAAAGTTCAATCATTTTTGTCTGCTTCTAGCAGTGTTAATAATAATTTTAGTAATAATAAAAAAAATAGTGATTTGTTATAAATAAATTTAACACTTGTGTCGATGTTTCACTGAAATATTAGGAAAATATTTAAAAAATTCAACAGAAAACTGCCATAACGTGCACTTACGACTTTGTTCGACCGAAAATAATAAAACAATTATACAAAAAGTTTTGGAACTCATACAAATAGGTCGTTGTCTGACTAAACAAAGCGTTGTTCGTTGCAGATTTGAAACACAAGTGACAGATAAGTCAATGTACTTGCGATACTTTAGTTTGAAAACATTGTAACGGTACAAAGACACATCTGTCCTCTGGTCACAAATAGAACAATTTCAATTAGGTCTGTTTTTTATTGGAAGCAAATACCTTTTTTAAGAGTTGTGACATACTTAACTCAGAAAATTCAAAATTTGCACTTACGTCGTTGTACCACCGGAGGTGCGATATATACACTTCGTGTCACATGGATAGGAACAAGCTTTTTTCGTTTTTTATCTGCCGATATTTCTTAACCCCTTAGGTTTTTCAAATGTATTTTTATATACAAAGCCCTAAAAGTTTCTGCTCATAAGAGTACTATGGTTTTTATATACAAAGCCTTTGCTTTTTATATAAAAAGTTATTACTTTCCATCAAATGTTTAGTCAACATTCTCGTAGGACTTATTTAAAAAAAAAAACTCTGTAAAATAAAGGGTGTTCTTCATTGACGAAGAGGAGAATGAGGCCACATTAAAAGGTACGATATTTAAGAAGAGAGCACGATCGACTACAGAATATGAAGTCGTGTTTTGAGCTAAGCTTCGTAATCTCTTTTTCTTCAAAAATTCCCCAATAGTAGTCAGTTGCTTTCTGAATAATTGAAGCTAACTAATGTGCGTTCAAATACCAGATTAGCGCTGATCATGCATGGAATCATAGAGGAAATATATTGTCTAGAGTCCCGACCGGTACCTGTCCTACCTGAAACACCCTCAAATTTTATTTAAGATGAACTCTCTCAAATTCGAGGTGAACCTTCTCAAATTCGCTATCGGTCAATACATGTGAGTGGTGAAAAAAAAGCAAAATGGGGGATTGGGCTAAAAAGAAACTTATGGAATTTTTGTGACCTGTCAAAAATGACAATCAATTTTGCAAAACAAAACAATGGGTTTTGGATTTTAAGAGTAAGTTTTTGTTAATTGTTTTGATATGTATATAATTTGATATTTTTCAGAGCAAAAACCTTTATAATGAAGCAATTCAAGTCCATTTCAATGAATAAACGATAAAGTTAGTCAAATTGCAGGTGTAACAATTATTGATTTTTTGTATAGTCTTTGTTTTCATTTAGATGCTGCCAATTAAATAGCATAATGCAGGAAGCAACTTCCCTCAAGGAATCCGGAAGGCAAAGCCTTGCTCAAATCAAGGCCACTGTTTACAAGTAAGTTTTTTATATCATACCTACTCCCTATCAAAATAATATCGAATGTTTTTAATCACAGACGCTGGACATTGTGTGTACATTTTTGTTGGAAGAATAAGAATACAATTTTTGTGGATTGTGAACTAAAACATGCATCTTTCTATCCTCAATTGCTGCTGTACCATTATCGGCGGCATCTGCCCCCATCTCAGCAGTCATAGCTGCCGCAGGCGTTGACGATAGAGGTTTCACAAAAATAAAAGGAGCAACAACACCACCAAGTCAATGGTGCAAGTAGAAGTTTCGACATTCCGAAGTCGATCGCTAACGCCCTTCTCCCAGCAGCTGAGTGTTGGTGCTGGAACGACTCAACAGCAGTAACAGCAATTCCAGATTATGCAGGCAATTCAAGTTTGTTAATTGATTAACTTCCGAGTGATCCAAACAGGAACATTTTAAACGATATAATTCTTTAGGGTTTCAAACATCATCGGCCAATTCATCTTCCACCAAGAAATATAATACAAGCCGCTGCTCTAAACAAAAGACTCTTGCAGCAAGAACAAAAGCAACATCTTCTGATTCCACAGAGTGAAAGTAAAAGAAAAGAATTTAAATATGTATATGGTGATCAACTCGCAAATAATAAAAGAAAAAAGCTGAATTAAGTAGATTGTATTTTTTTTTCTTTATTGAAGCATGTGTTCAATTCAACAAAAATAAAAACTTTTTTTTCATCACGTTAGTACACAACGTATCCCTTAACTTTACAAAATGATTTTGCAAAGTACAGATGTACATATCTTTGCATTTAAGCTACAGTTTAAATCATTTTAGTATTTGACTTAGTTTTCGTAATTTGTATATTCGTTATGAGAAGACTCATGTGTTTTCATTTGACTCTACCCAAAGTTTTGAAAAAATTTAAACGGATTTGGAAAACCATCACAAACATTTTTAAAAAATAGTTACTTCATGAGTTTGGATAGCCTCTAAAAGCCTTATACGTATGTTACGAGTATATCCAATAGCTATAATAAAATTAAAAATAAATAAATAAATTAGGTGGCACAACAATTCGTTGATAACTAGGGCCTAGTGACTTATGACTCTCAACCATTCCTATGTGCGAGTAATGTTGTCAGGAATGGAATATAATATAATTATAATTATAATTATAATTAAATTATACAAAAGCTGATATTTCATTAGTTATTAGCTGTTACAAAGCTTTTTTTTATAACTTACAGGTTTTGAAGGGATTATAAAATACCTTTATATGTTTTATTAAAAGACAGTGTGAGCGTTAGGAAAATTGGGAAGGATTTAAGAGGAGATGCAGGTACACATTGGTCTTAAAGTTTTGAATATGAAAATGGGAACGAAACACATAAACTACATTTGCTTTTAAATGGACTATTTTCAATTAGCTTATGACTAAGAAAACGTCGAATGGCCTTTCTCAAAAAATGATTCTTAAAGAATCCATATCATTGCATATGGATATTTGGCATGTTTTTTTTTTTTTTTTTTTACACTTCAGAGTTTTCAGAAAGTAGTTAGCTTACAGCAAGCGTCACACTACGATCAGAGGCTCATCATAAGTGCATGTGTTAGTTGTTAGTAAGAAAATAATACAATTATAGCCTAACACACGCACAAAATACAAAACAAATAATTATTAACATTTAACATGAATTATTAACATGACGTTTACGATAGTGGAGCACTGGTTCTAAATAATGATTTTAATCCCACCTTATTTAAATTTAAATCAATCGATGAACAGTTTAAGTTATATAAAATGCTCATTCGACTTAAAGCTTCATTCTTTCCATAGTTAGTTCTATGGAAGTCAATATGTATAAAGTCAAAAGTACGCAGGTGATGAGTTCCGCCTCGGTAATTTAAATGTATACAAGATAGCAAATAAGGTGCATCAATTTCACCATTAATGAGTTGATGAAAAAAAATTAAATCATTGTTAACACGCCTTTGATGGAGAGTTTGCAATTGAAGAAGTTGAATACGTTGCTCATAGGGAGGAAGATCATAAGGATCTTCCCACGGAAGACCCTTTAGGGCGAAGCGAATGAAATTATGTTGAATTGATTCAATACGTTTCTTATGAATTTCGTAATAGGGATTCCATACCTGCGAAGCATATTCAAGATGAGGACGAACATGACAATTGTATAAAGAAAGAGTAACATAGGGATCATTGAACTCCTTTGCCCAGCGTTTTATAAAACCAAGCATAGAACTTGCTTTATTAACAATAAAATTAATGTGATGTGTAAATTCTAAGTTGGAACAGAAATGAACACCTAAATCTTTAAATGTGGAGACGCGACCGAGTTTTTGCTTTGATATACAATAATCAAATACACTACCGATTCGTTTTTTAGTAAAAGTTATCGTCTGGCATTTAAAAGGGTTGAGGGTAAGGCTATTTTTGCCACACCAAAATGTAAAACTATCAATGTCAGCTTGTAAAAGGATGCGATCTTGGGTGGACTTTATTATCTTAAAAATGTTCATGTCATCAGCAAAAATAAGAACATCACTTGAGCGTAGACATGACGATACGTCGTTTATAGATAGGATGAATAGAAAAGGGCCAAGATGGCTTCCCTGGGGAACACCAGATTGAGCAACAAAAGGTTCGGAATGACAATTTCTAAATTTTACCTCATAGGATCTATTTTCAAGGTATGATTTGATCCAAGCTAAGAAAAATGGTGGAAAATCAAGAGCTTTAAGTTTAAATAAAATAATTCCGTGGCTAAGTTGGTCAAAAGCTTTGGAAAAGTCAGTGTATATGCTGTCAACTTCATAACCTTGTTCTAAAGCGTTTGAACATATGTTTGAGAACGTGAGGAGATTAGTAACGGTTGATCTTTTTTTCACAAAACCATGTTGCTGTTCGCAAATGAGATTTTTACTAAAAAATGCTACACTTTCACAAACAACTTGTTCAAATAATTTAGGTATGCAAGAAAGCTTTGCAATGGGCCTGTAGTTCGTTATATCCGCCTTGTTACCTTTCTTGAACATTGGTGTAAGAAATGCCTTCTTCCATAAACTGGGAAATTTGCCTGTTTTTAGGCAAAGTTTGAATAAGAACGTAAGGGGTTCAACTAAAGCATTACTACACTTTTTTAATACTATCGGGGGTATACCATCGGGACCGGCTGAGCAGTCATCATTCAACACGGATAATAGATCAAGGACCGTACTCTGTAGCACAGGAATGTGACTACAGCTAGTCTGCGAAAAGGAGTGAAGATTGTGAAAATATACTTCATCAACTTCTTGAGGGCTATTAACAAATGACTCACGGAAATTTGTCGCGAAAGCGTTACAGATATCAACAGTTTTATCTAACGAAAGGTTCTTGTAAGTGAAGTTAACTGGAAAGCCATCTGATTTTTTCTTTAAGTTTACAAAATTCCAAAATTTTTTAGGATTCCCTTTCAATGAGGTGCCCATATCAGAAACATAAATAGCATATAAAAAATTTGAAAGAGACTTAAATTCGTTAAAAAGTTCAACATAAAAAGAGAAATTGATTGGAGACAGAGTTTTGAGATAATTTTTCCATACCTTATTTCTTTTGTTACGCAGTAAACGCAATTCTTTCGTGTACCAAGGGTGGCTAAAGTTTGTATTTCTTGATTTCTTTAAAGGTACATTTTTTTCTAAACAATTATTAATGATCTTATAGAAATTTGAAACTGCTTCGTCAATATTAGAAAATGCTAAAGTATCAGCAATTCCAGAAGTGATTAAATCTTCAGACAACAACTGGAAATTAGCTTTTCTGAAGTCAAAATTATATAAGCAATCAAAGGAATTACTGTGTTCAGTAAGGTGATTACTTAAGTCAAGAAAAATGTCCAAGGGGGGTGATATTTATCAATATTAGTAATTCCTGATCTAGATTCTAGAACAAGAGTACTAATAGCGTCAGAAGAAAATACTAAATCGAGAATTCGATTTTTTGAGTTTTTAATACAGCTTGTTTGCTGTAAGTCAGTAAAGAGGATTTTATCGAGAAAAGATAGTTCCAATTGTGAAGAAGAGAGAGAGGCTTCAAAGCAAGATTCGTCTTCCGATGGAATCCAATCAATGTGTGGTAAATTAAAGTCACCTAGAAGTAAGATATTGGTGTCAGAGCAGGACAAACTGATAACAAAGTCTAATGCCAAGGAGAGTTCGCTATAAACAGACTCTAAACTTTTTGGAGGAATATAAACGTTTAAAATGAAAATTGTGTTAGTCTGTACCATTAACTTTACACAGACCAGTTCAATTGATAGTTCAAATGGAAAAGATACAGACGAAGAGAGATATGTATTTTTTACCGCTATGAGAACACCTCCACCTAAATCCTTTGCATTACCAACATGACGATCATTTCTGTAAACTTCGAACTCTTGACTGAAAAGTTCTGTGTCGGAAAAGCTTGAATTAAGCCAAGTTTCTGTCAAAACGAATACGTCATGTGGAAAAGATTGGGAGTTAAGAAAAATGTCAGCAGTCTTACTACGAAGTCCCCTTACGTTTTGGTGGAAGAGGGCAAGCCTGTTGAGTTTTTTGGCTTGGTTTTCATAGAAACACCTCGTTTGTGACTTTGTGAAAATTCTTTGACCAAAGTCTCAGCGGGCCATATATTAGTATTGCAAATGGGATCGAAGAACGTGGGATTCGTTAATATTTTGAAAGAGGAAACAAAGCTGTTTGGTTTACTTATCTTAGAACACCTAATGGATGAGCTACAAGGTATGCTCTTGGTAGATACTAAATGCGAAGTTATATCTTCTGGCGTTGTAACTGGGTCCAGATGAGATATAAAAATAATTTTTGGTTTCAAAACAGCTTTGATGGGGATGGTTTGGTTTTTACTGTAACGGAGTCGCTACTGGGAGCTGAATTTGAGTCAGAAATTTGAGGTATATGAGGGGTTCGGGTAGGATCTATAGGTATTGGGGTGATGTTGACATTTGTTCTTTTTGAGGGAGGGGTAGAATTTCTAGCAAGCTCAGAATTTTCTCGGCTTCTTTTTTTAGACTTTTTCTTTTGTTTGTCAGGTACACTTTCTACGTTATTAACACCAGAACCTGATTGCGCGAGAATATCTTCACCTGCAGAAGAGAAAGTAGAAGGAATATTGGGTTGTCGTAAATCATTTGTCGAAGTAGAATTGTCAACCATGATGTTGGTTACAGAGTATGAATTTAACTTACAAACTGCAGTGTTGAATGACTTTAGTAGCCCTTCAAAGTCTTTAGAAAGTTTTAAAATGTCAGCTTTAAAAGAAGACATTTTAAAAGCTAGTTGGGATACAGAGAGCTTACGGCACTCGTGACAGTACCAGTAAGCAAATTTTGAATTGGCTATTTTTTCAATAAATGCATTCGTTGAACCAACGCATTTAGCATGGTAAAGATTATCACAGGGTCCGAAACAAGCAAATAGTGGATTATTATTGGAACCCTCTTGGCAGTTTTTATTGAAGCAATCCATATTTTACAAAGGAGTGTTAAATGAAATAAAATAAAAAAAAATAAAGATATATTTATGTTTAAAAAAGGAATAATAAAAATATTAATAATAAAACAAAAAAAAATTAGAATAATAATAATCACGGGGCGGGACTCGAACCTAGGTGTTTCAACAAGAGTCGCAAATAAGTCAAGCTCCTTTTTTTTTTTTTTTTTTTTTTTTTAAATTCATTTTTATTAATTCATTCTTAAGACTATCTTAAAGCTAGACAAAAATTCATAAAACTAGCCTAAATTAACCATAACTTACAACTAACTTACTGGTCCCATACGGACACTCTAAGTTAACCAATAATACTTAATGCTAATGCCTTTCGGCCCTAAGATCTATTTAACTTCAATTCATTTTATTTATTTTTGTATTCATTAGAAAATTTAGAAAAAAACTAATGTCAATATCCTTTTTTATTTTTACTTAAAAACTACTTAAAATAAGGTCCTTAATATAAAACTTAAAGCTAACTAAAACTACCTATTCTACCTATAAACTACTTAAACTAGAACAACCACAGCAGCAAATCTAACTATCTAACGTTTTTTGTTTATCATATTTTGTTGTCTTTTTTTTTTTTTTTTTTTTTTTTTTTACTGTTTTTATTATTTTTTTTTTTGTTTTTTTTTTGTATTTTTTTTTGTTTTTTTTTTCTGTATTTTTTGTGTATATTTTTTTTTTGTGTTTTTTTTTTTGTGCCACCATGCCTATTCTACTTAAAACTAAACCCTAAAACTATAAAACAAGTATGTAAGCCGGCCAAGGCTTAAAACCCCATCCCGACTACCCACTATCAAGTGCCGATTGAAGCCACCAAAACTGGTTCTCCTGCTTCACCCTATCAGTTCGGTCCCGTTCGGACACAGCCCTACTGAACCGAAGGAGCTCTGCTCCGCCTTGTGCCACGACGTCCCGATTGTACAGGAGTCGCCTATCCACGGTTCGTCGTCTGACGTGGTAGATTAGCGGAACTGCCAATCTATCCTGTATCAGACCGCATCTATCTAAAAAGAGGAATGCCTCTGGTGGAATGAAGCCGCTCAAGCGTGCACTTTCAAAATATTCGTCATTCGGGTAGAACGCCCCGAAAATTAAATTGTTGGTCGAAGACATAGCTCTTGAAATGTGACCTCGAACGAGTTTTATCACGAAATTGTCAATTCTGTTGATTCGTGCCCCGTTGTATAGGACCTCGTTGGAGTAGTAATGCACGTAAGAAGATTCGGCTGTTCGATATAAGCCGGTACAGCGTCGTAAACACTGCCGCTCGAACACCCGAAACTTCTCCATCTGGGAAGGGGCAACGTTGAACCACACAGGACAACCATAAACGATCATCGGCCGTATGAGGGCCATGTAGCAAATTACCTTCACTCTGGAGTCAAGCCGACTGCTAAAAAACAGCCGTTTCGTCAGAGCGAAGGCTCCTCTGGCCCTGGTCAGAGCAGCATTTATATGTCTGTCGAAATAAAAATACTGATCTAACCAGATACCGAGGTACTTCACTACACTTTTGCTCGCTAATCGCTGCCCGTGAAGATCAACGATAACCATCTTGCGCCAATTCCTGCACGTATCCCTCGTGGCCCTAGCCAACGGAGTCCGGAACAGAATTGTCTCCGACTTCTGGACATTTATTTTCAGTTTCCAGTCGTCGCAATATCGCTGAATCTTGTCGAAATCACGCTGCAAGAGAATTCTAATAACCTCAACCTTTCGGGCCGTTCTGTACGCAATAAGATCGTCGGCGTACGCAATTGCCTTTGTAAGACTACCTATCAGATCGCTGGTGTAAATGCTGAAGAGAATCGGCGAATTCACCGCTCCCTGTTGAAGACCATTTTTAATTAAGAATGTGTTGGTAGAAGTTACATTGCCACTTTTGACAACAAACTTTCTACCGTTAAGCATATCATAAAGTATATACAACAATGGCTTGCTTATGCCAAGCCTGCTCAGTTTTAGGTAAAGACCCTCTAACCATACGGTGTCAAAGGCTTTTTCCAAATCAACCAGAACAGCACCTGTGCATTGTTGTTTTGTTTTATTCCATTGGATATCAGAAACGAGTTTAGACGCAGCATGAATTGTGTCATGACCCGCCTTGAACCCGAACTGTTTATCCGGAATTATTTTGTTGTCCGCAGCCCACTTAGTCAGAGCCCTATTAATGATCTTTTCGAAAACTTTGCTGATGCTCGGAAGAAGACTTATCGACCGAAGATTTGACGGGTTGGAGTTGTCCTTTCCCTTTTTCGGGAGAGGATGAACCACAGCGGTCTTCCAATGCACTGGATAATATGCATTATTCAGTGCATTATTGAAGAGTGTGGTGTAAATGTCAATTGCCTCCATCGGTAAATATCTTAGTACAACGTTGGATATACCATCGACACCTGCTGACTTTTTATTTTTTATTGAGTTGAAGATGAGCTGAAGCTCAACCTTCGTCACTAACAAGGGACTTGGTCCCGTTTGCTCGGCGATTATGGCATTTGCCAAGGAATCGTCATTGAACCGCACGAAACCGCAGTTCTCAGATCGCCATTGTGTTATATCATTTCGAAGGTAAAAGTGATTAAGTAGGGCTCTGTTTTCCAGGTCGTGGTTGGGGCGAATGCTAACATTTACCTTGTACACTTGCTGGAAAGCAGCTCCCACCGCCTCCACTTTTTCCTTCGGATCTTCAATTATAAAAAAGTCATCGTCAAAGATGGCTTCTTCTGGATCTATTTGCGCTGTCCTGAGTACGTCTGTGTTCTCGTCAGTTCTTTGAAGTTTCAGACACGGAAGGTCATTGTCGTTCTTTTTCCTAAATATCTTGTTGATTTTAGGGAACATACTAGGGTCACTTGAATTAACTGACCGGATCTTGCGGTCCCAGTACTTGTTAATTGATAACCTGTAGTTCTCCTTAATCAACAGATAAGTCAAGCTCCTACTATCTGACCTACGCAAGTTCTTGATATTTTGGTGACAAAAATGTATTAAAATAAAAACAAAAAGGTGGAATCAGTTCAATCGAACAAAGAAAATAGGGGAAAATTAAATTGGAATATATTTAAAAACAAAGAGCACTCACACATAGACAAGGGAACACTTTGGAACAAACAAAAAATACTGCACACCTTACCGGGGAGAACTTTTGTTTTAAACAATGTATCACAAATTAAACACAATTAAAATTGATTAAAAAACTATTAAACACAATTATTTCATAATTAAAGTAAATAAACCAAAAACTAAATTCACTTATTCAGTGAAAATTGACACCACTACAAATATTTAAAGACGATTTCTATGGGAAAAATAATAAAAAAGATAGAGCCTATAGTAAACACGACTAATGGTTAGAACCAGTGTTAGAAAACCAAACTCAAACAATTTGAAAACAACAAAACAAATGTATTTAACCTTACATAGCATCTGAAATATCTTTGTTTTTATTTTAACCACTTAACAATATAAAAATTCCTTTTTCCGACCCTAAACAATGAAAGACCATTTTTAAGAACATGAATGCCATTGGTAATAACTTCGGAGAAGTTTTGAGTTCGCTTTTGATTGATATAGAACCCTCCAGCTGTGATGATTCTCATCGCATCAGCTGAAAGAAGATTTTTAATTTTAAAATAAATTACCTCAAGCAAAAACATAACACTTTTCACTTACTCTCTGTTGTAAAACATTTAGCTTTTAGTGCCAGATCAAGAATGGATAGTCCAGGCTCTGGAAAATCTCAACGACGGAAGCTCCAGAAAAAATCTATCGGATTTCGTTGTAATTCAGTTCACCTAGTCCTTCAAAATTGTCCTTATAGAGCGCTTTTGTGACTTTTTCGTCTTGTTTTCGACCCGCCTCTAGAATGAGAAAAACTTTAATAGCTAAAAGAAGTGATTTATTTGTTTATTAAAAATCACCTCCATGGACTAGAAGCGTCACATCTTCAGCTAGAATCGTTTGTGCTTTTCTCTTCTCTGGTGATTTGTTGTGTTCTTCCATGAGAAATGCAATTTCTTTCAGTGGTATAAAAGTGAACAACTTGAGAAGCTTCTCGACTTCAGAATCTGGCATTTTCAAAAAGAACTGATAAAGAGAAAATGGCGACGTTTTTTCTTCGTCCAGCCAAATACCATTGCCAGAAGATTTTCCGAACTTGTCTTCTTCTTCGTTGGTAACAAGAGGCAGTGTCATTCCAAATACTGATTTCTTTTTTTATACTCTGCTGATGAGTTCGTAGCCAGTCATTAAGTTGCCCATTTGGTCACTGCCTCCCATTTGGAAGCGACAATCGTATTTCTGAAGCAAATGCAACCAGTCATAAGCTTGGAAAATTTGATATGTGAATTCGGTAAAGCTCATTCCAGCTGCACTATCAAGTCGCGACTGGACTGACGATATTGAGAGCATTGATCCCATTCGAAAGTGTCTTCCCATATTGGCAACAGAGTCCACTTCATTCAGATTTTCGTACCATGATGCATTGTTGACGACTCTGAAAGAAAGATTATCAAAACGATTGAGTTTTTAAAGCGCATAAGGATTTTATTATAGTTACTTAATAGGAGATATGTAGGTCACTTTTGTTTTTACTAGTGTCCCAAAGTACATCCTGATGATTCTTGAATATTCTATTAAGCTGTTTTTCTGTAGCAATTAATTTGTCTCAATGAGCGACGACCCTAGTTGGTTTCGTTCTGTTTTTTTTTGCCACTAGGATCACCGATAAGACCCGTAGCTCCTCCAACAAACGCAATTGGATTGTGTCCTTCTCGGTGGCAATGCAGAAGTCTCATTATTACCAGGAGATTGCCAACGTGTAGACTATCGGCAGTTGGATCAAAGCCGGCGTAGATCGTTTGTTGTTTACTTGTGAAAAGTTTGGTCATTTCCGGACTACCGTTTTAAGAAGAACAGAATGTAATTCATTACGATTTCTTGTACTTTTTATAAACATACAAAACAATATACAACTTACCCAGCGGTGTCTGGAAAGAGATCCTGAAAGAATCCTTTATCAGCTAGAGCCAATAAGTTACGTTGGGAAATACTTCTTTGGATATGGTGAAGGCACGTTTTAGATCGATGAAATAGTTGACTTCGGATCATTTTGTATGAAATTGTTTATAAAATATAGATAAAACAGTTAATCAAGAGTATTATTAACAACTTTGTTTTTATTAATTTTGACTTTTGTTTTGATTTATTTAAATCGCAGATTTTGTATTTTGTTTTCCTTTTAATTTTCGTTGTCAAAATACTCACCTCGCTGTTGATTTGTCAAAACTGGGAACAACTCAAATTGGGCCACGTTCGCATTGCAGTTCTAGGGTGCGCCTATACTTTCTGCATGATTTTTTCTGTTTTTAGCGAAACTTTTCATAAAAATCATAGGATTTGTTTGCCAAAAGCAGTCAAATATTATTTTTAGCACAGTTTTCACTAAAAAGAAGTTGCAAAATTAATTTTTCTTAAAATATTACATTAATTTTTCAATTTTTGAATTCAACGGATCTCTTTTTTGAGCTGAGTTCACCACATAGTTTTTTCCCGCGGTTGAGCAATATGGGCACAAATTAAATAACAACTACATTCATAATGGATTGGTCCCATAAGAAATGCAAGGGACAACTAACACATGCTTATCCTTATGGACAAAATCTTCTCAATTTAGCTTGTAGGCCGAAAGAGAGCAAACCCATTAAGTCGGGATCGTGACTCTAGATAATATATTTCCTCTATGCATGGAATAAGAACATTTTGTAGGTAAAGCATTTTTTTAAACGTACTTGAACTCCGAGTCGATTCGATGTTAAAAACGACTAGTCTTTTATTAATTGATTGAGATGTATTTGGAGATTTTACACTACAAGTAAGTATTTTTGTTCTACAAAATATTGAATTGTGTTATGTATTCATACAAGGATAAACAGTCTACACAAACTTACTTTACAAATCTCAAATGGTCCATTTTGCCTCGTCGAATGGAAATTGCGCAACTATCTTTCTTTCCAAGAATATCATGTATTCACCGATAGGAGGTTTAAGAAACTTCGATTCAAATGGAATTTGAGGATGTTTCAGGCAAGAGGGATACCAGTAGGGACTCTAGATGGCATATGTTCTCTATGACCATATGTCAGGTTCTATACAACAGAGCCAACATAAACAGAATAGATAATTTCTTGCTGAAGCTTGGTAGGGGTCACATTGCGAGAGCGATGTCGTCGACTAACAGCTTAATTTTTGGGGCTTACTACCCCAACAATGAGTACTACGAAAGTGCACGTTTAAGTGGCAACATTCCGCCCGAAGCTTTTCTCTATTTAGACAATCGAGGGCTGATACAGAATAGGGAGGCGGTTCCGCTAATCTACCACGTCAGCCGTAAAACTGTAGATAGGCGACTCCTTTACAGTCGAGACGTCCTCGCACTGGACGGAGCCGAGTGCTTTCGGTTCAGTACGACTGTTTCCGATAGGGACCGAAGAGATAGGGTGAGGCAGGAGAACCAGTTTTGGTGGCTTCAAATTGAGAATGTCATTTAAAGTTGTCTAGGGCGTTTGGTCTTGGCCGGCTTACATAGGTTTAAGGATTAGGTTAGGGACAGTCAGGGTGGCACCAAAAAAAATTATATAAAAAAAAAACACAAAAAAAAAACGCTTACTGTGGCTGTTCTAGTTTTTAAGTAGTGTTAAGTAGTTTTAAGTATTTTTAAGTAGTATTATTGGTTTTGGTTAGTTTTAAGTAGCTTAAGTATTATAATGGGTTTCGGTTTTTTTTTTTTTTTTTTTAAGTTTTATATAAAATAAAAAATAATGATAAAGATACCAAGTTTTCTTTTAAATTTTCTTGGTTTTAGATTAAGTTCTTGTTATTTAGTATTAAAATTGTTCTTAGGCCGAAAGGCAGTAGATATAAGATAATGGATTAACTTAGAGCACCCGCATAGGGCCAGTAAGATATTTTTTTTTTAAGTTTTTGAAATTTAAGCTAGTTTTTTAAAATTTTTTGTCTAGCTTTAAGTTAGCTTTAAGATTTTGATAAAATAAAAAATAATAAAAAAAAACATGTCAGGGTTCAATCTATACCTGTGCCGCCTAAATGTTGTTTTCACGGGTACTACCCCTTGTGAGAAATTGACAAATCATACAAAACTAGTTCTGGTCATGAAAAGTGCTTCCCAAATTAGCCGTTTGGATTCGTCATTAAAAATGTAGGTTCCTATTCATGCCCGACATAACTTGCGCATGGTGAATGCATTGATGTAAATATACTCAGAAATTACTAAGTAATGTTATTTGAGTACAAGAAGTTTAAAAGCGAACACAATTAAAGTTTATAAATAACATTACTGAAATTCAAATCAGGATGGTAAGTGTTTATAACTACTGTGAAGTTTATATTTTTTATTTTGTACATACATATGTATTTAAAAAAAAAAACATAAAATTCGACAAAGGTAGATAAATACAAACATTTTGAAAATAAAGAATCCTAAAAACTCAAAATAAAATTTTAAATCAATGTTGCAAGAAATGATTAGCAATTTAAAAATGAAATAGCGAAAATATCATATACATATATTAACATTTATAATCATTTTCAGTTACTAATAATATGTGAATTGTGATCCCATCCTTGTATACGTTTAGAGTACTGAGAGTTAACCGTATTTAAATTTCTTTCTAATTTTCTCATAAACCATTTGCACTTATGTACATACTTAGTCTTGAAGGTTTGTCCATTTCAATGCCGGAGTATTTTATTCAAAGATCAAAATATAATATATTCTTTTTAAGTTTTACAACATCATTTTATACAAATAACAAAAATAATAAATAGCACAATTTGTACATATTTATGTTATTTAGAAAATATTACATACATTAACATAGGTATATTATATAAAATATATTTAATATGAAAAAATCGTTATTATAAACACAAAATAAATAATAAATAAAAGATTGGTTTCATGAGTAATATTAATTTCTTTAGTTAAGGCTTTAAGTATTTCTTATATAAACATCTCTAGTGCTATTTTAAAGTCAGTATTAAACTTGTTGCTGAATACAAAATTTCTTCCGTTGGTTTAGTTTCCTTCGGGCTTACGAAGATTTGTATCATACGCACGTATTACAACAGATTGAGGAACAGCTCCACCTTCTTCTTGAGAGAATGCGTAACCATCTGACAAAAAAAATAAATATTTGGAAAATTTAAATGAATATAAATTGATGATCGTTTAATTTTTTTTCAATTTAAAAAGATCGTTAAAAACTCCAATATCAACAAGCATCCTAGCAACATTTTCCACAAACCATGATTTCCGGTTTATGTAAGTAGTAAGAAAAAATATATGTGTCTGTAATGTATGTACGTGTCTGTTTTTTTGGCTGGGCCAAAAAATGCAAATAATACATATTTTTATAATTGAATAAAAATTCAAAAATATTGTTTAAATGATAAAACATAATCGTTTTTCTTTATATATATTCCTAACTGATATTTTAGGTCAGAATTTCCAAATTATTGATACCAATTTGTCTCGTCTCAACACATTTTTACAGAATTAAACATTATAATAAATAACTGATATTTTAGGTCAAAATTTCCAAATTATTGATACCAATTTGTCTCACCTCAACACATTTTTACAGAATTAAACATTATATTACATTATTGAGAATGATTGTATATTAGTTTATAAATAAACCTTTCAAAACAAGCAAATTTTAAATTTATTCTTGTTCAATACATTATTATTTTGATAATTCTTTTGAGAAACGTAGTCCAGGAGAACTGAATTGAGCTAGAAAAAAATGTATATTACTATATAGTATTTTGTCAATCAAGGTTAAAAAATATGGGAGACATTTTCGCCTTATTTCTGATTCTGACATTGCGTTCGGCGCTCGATGTCGGAACTTGGATTATTAGTTAGGCCAACATCATAAACAAGTAACCATAAAATCAGAACTACCGGATTTAGGGCATGGTCTGATGTATATAGTTACTCGACTACAATGAAACGTCCGATGGAACAAATTGAGATTCTACTTAAGGAGATTTTTTTGAAAACAATCATGTTCTACGATTTTGAGACGGATAAATTTTACAGTTGTTTAAAAATTATTTAAAATACATACTTTTTTTTACAAAACAATCGAAGAATGAATACTAAAATAATAAATATATAAAATTTGACATAATAACTGTTTTTGTAAATTTAGCGCGCACTAAAGGGGTTATGAATACCCTTCTAATGATTTGCGAGCAATTACGAAGGGAGGACAGCATTAGAAAGGAGATGCCGATGCACATTAGTTTTAAACGTCTGCATATTATAATGAGTGGGAAATATTGAGCCTGGTAAAGCGTTCCACATTCGTGTAGTGCGGCTAAAGAAAGAATCCCTATACTTAACAGTACGTCCGAAATTGGGCTCCAGGGTAAACGATAGGCATTCCTAGAAGTACGGGTATTTCGGTTAAAAAACTTCTTGCATCGTCGGAGAAAACCTTAACACTTAGCAGCATTTTGAGCGATGTTAAATATATGATCACTCCACAACAAGTGGTTTGTGATGCACCATCCTAGAACTGAAAGCTGTTCAGTCGCTTCGATGCACCACCCATGGATAGTGGCATAGGGGGAGGGTTACGCTTTTGCGACAGTAGACAGCATTGAGTTTTCGAAGCATTCAATTCTACACGGTTTTTAATTCCCCATTGGACAATGCTGTCAAGATAGGAACTTAATGAGCTTATTATATACTGCATTTGATAGTCCACATCCAAAGAACAAGGTGAGAACAGGGTGAGAATCTAAAAACAAATATGAAAAGCTGAGGGTACTGTCATCAAAGAAACAATTTAGTGGGTTAGAAGTTTCAGACAAAAGATCATTTATAAAGATAAAGAAGAGTTTCGGAGACAAAACGGAGGGCATCCTAGCGTTTATTTTGAGGATATCAGATTTGAACTCGTCTAATATTACATGAATTGAACGGTACGAAGGATAATTACTAACCAAAGAAGAAATTCATTAATACCAAATGCATGCATTTTCGATGAGAGAGCTTGATGCCAAACCCTATCAAATGCCTTTAAAATATCAAGTACAATAATCTTACTTTCTCCAAAATGATGTAAAGATTTGTTCCACTGTTGAGTGAGATAAAACATGAGATCACCAGTGGATCTATTGCTATGAAAACCGTACTGCCGGTCATTAAGAAGTTTTCGTTCTTCAAGATATTTCTTTAGCTGAAAATTGATCAGCGTTTCCAGGGACGTAAGTGAAATGGGACGATAGTTAGATGGTGAGGAGGATTCGCTTTTTTAGGGACAGGCTGTACAAATGCAGTTTTCCATCCAATCGGAAAAAGACCTGTAGAATAGGACAGATGGGTTTGCCAGCGTTGAAGAACACCTCTTCAGAACAATAGCGGGGATACTATCTGGGCCAGCCGATTTGTGAATGTCAAGATCTTTTAGTACTCTAGAAAATGTACGAGTGCGAAAGAAGATTCGTCCCATAGAATCGTTTACGCTTTTAAGTATAGGAGGAGTCATGACACTCACTGGCAGTATCGAATTAACAGCAAACTGTGCTGCAAGCAAATTGGCTTTATCAATCGAGCTACAAAAGGAGTGTCATTGGAAACGAGGGTTTGAACTGACGATGGTGTAGGGTTTGCACATTTTTTACAAATGACAAGAAATTTTTATTGCTGTTTATATAATTTATGGTCATGTACAAATTTAATGCGTCAAATATGTCCGTTACAGGTCTTTCTAGCTTGAACTTATTCCGGTTTTCTTCAGTGGGGTTGACTTTATAAATCAGAAAACTTACATTTTTGATCCTAATATCAAACCATGAGTTTTCTTTTTAATTTGTAATTTATCTGCGCTGAAATGTACGTCACTTTCGAAGAAGCATAGTGTAGTGACCAGTTAAAGTTCCAGAAAAAGTCGTTGAGACCGTCCCAATTGGCTTTCTTATATTGCCATAGCGTTCTCGTAGGGGTAACTTGTTTTTTTTTTGCATAAGTAATTAGCAGAAATGACACATTGGTCTAATGTGCCTAGAGGCGATAATACACTGATCGCATATTTATTAGGATCAGAGGTAAGAAAAAAGTCTTGAGTGTTGGCGGACTGACCTGTAACGTCAGGAATCCGAGTTGGCTCCTCAACTAACTGAGTCAGGTGGTTTAACTCATCAAAAATCTCGACATACCTTCCTTTGGGCGTTGTCCAAATAGGGCCAGGGGTGGAATCGAGTAAGGTGATAGTTGATTGTTGATCATCAAAATTAATGATTTTTCTCCACGTAAGGTGATTATCAAATTGACTATCACTTTTTTGCTATGGTTTGTTGGTGACAGCTATTTAGCTGTCACTTTCACACATTTTGTTTTGATTCTCCTTTAGCCGAACATTTTGTGAAAAAAGTGAAAAGATATCAAAGTTAAAACTAAAATAAGTGAACGGTAATGTATACTTTATATTTGATAACGTATACAATGCAAATTTTCTTTCAGGCGAACGCAACGAGAGATGACAAAAAAGTTCAATTGCTGAGGATCAACTTAAGGAATAAAGGAAATATTATGGAACTTCCTAATCGAATGTACCTATGAGACTTTCTAAGAATGTTCATCAGTAACTTATTTTCTGTTGGAGTAACAAACAAGTTCTATGATTATGATTTTTACAAACAGTCCTTTTTGTTTTTAATTGCACATTGTACTAATACATAGTCATCTCTTTTATTCTTAATTGATCATACAAAAAAAACTTTTGTATCAAACGAATACAAATCTAAAACTTATTCTTTTTTTAAAACGCGTTCATGTACAGTACTTTTCCTTTTGTGTTGGCAACGCCAAACCAACTACTTTAATATGAATTACGAATACGAAGAAAATGGAAGAAAGAAGAACAGTCGGCTTTTTGATCTAAACGAAAAAGGACGTCAATTGTCAGCATCTTAAATATAAACTAAATTTACTAATTTTGGTTCTTATACTATTTTACTTGATTAATAAAACATTTTTGAATTACAGAAAACTATTATCTTAAAACTTACTTTTTAATGACTTTAAAACATAACAAAGTGGCGACGAGGATTTAAAGTAATTTCACACAAAACAAAACAAAAATCATGCCTACATCACTTGATTCAGTGGTTGGAAAGCTTTTAGTGCAGCAGCAGGAGGCCGCTGAGCGCCAACAACATCTAATTGAAAAGCTCACCAAACTAATGGAAAATTCCACCAACCAAGCTTTACAGGCACCACAGCAACAACTTCAAGCTGGACAACAAGAAGCATTGATGGATGTTATTGGAAAAAGCATACACGAGTTTAGATATGAGCAGTGTTGCCATAATCTCAAATTTCATAATGCTAGATTTCAAATTTTATAATGCTAGATCGTATGGGAGCTCAAAAAACAAAATGCTAGATTTTAAAATCCATATAAAACGTCCATATCGATGATTACAAAACAAACATCTTAAAAAAAGCAAAATAATATTTATTTTCACATACAAATACCTAACAAACATATGTAGGTATATAACAAAAAAAAAACAAAAACAAAACAAAATTAATTCAAAAATAACAAAACTTAAAGCTTTATATGTAAATATGTATTAACAGCACAATGTTTTTAAGTATAGGAACATGTTTTATAGTTAATTATTAAATTGAATCTCCATGATTTGATGTTATTAAGGTTAAATCACAATGGTTTGTAATTAAAAAAAAAAGATGATGATTTTTATTTTTTTCCAAATATGATTATAATCAAATCAATCTTTTGAAATCAATTTTGGCATTCAAGAACGCAGAACTTAAAAACAATAATGCCAGAAAAGCATTTAGCATTATTTTAAAATTTCATAATGCTTTTATCTTCTCTATAATGCTAGATCTAGCATTAATAATGCCGTTATGGGAACACTGGATATGAGCCTGAAAATAACAGCACTTTTTCACATTGGTACGGTCGCTACGAAGTGCATTTCAAAGAGGATGCAAAAACGCTCCCAGATGATTCGAAAGTACGGTTGTTGTTACGTAGACTTAGTCAACAAGTTTATGAACGGTATGCAGATTGTACCTTGCCAAGAAAACCACAAGAACTCCGATTCGAGGACACAGTCACAGAACTCAAGAAGCTGTTTGACACGAAAGAATCGCTGTTCAGCATTCGCTACAAATGCTTGCAAATTACCAAAAATGATGCTGAAGATTTTATTGCCTATGCAGGCAAAGTAAATAAGCAATGCGAGCATTTTAAGAATGCAGCCATGTCGACAAATCAATTTAAGTGTTTGATCTTTATATTTGGGTTAAATTCATCCACTTATAATGACATTCGTAGCAAGTTACTTACAATGCTTGATACAGATGCCGAAATAACACTAGAAAAATTGATCACAGAGACTCAACGAATATTAATAGTGAAAAGTGATTCGCACCTTTTAGAAGCAAAAGATACAGCTATCAATGCTGTTTCTTCTAAAAAAAACGCTCGCAATCAATTCTCAAGCAACAGCATTAGTGATCATCAAAAAGTTCAGCATAAACGTATCGACGCACCAAGAAGACCATGTTGGCAATGTGGTGCCATGCATTTTGTCAAAGATTGCACATATACACAACACAAGTGCAACATTTGTAACAAGCAAGGACATAAGAATGGCTATTGTGCATGTTTCCAGAAACAATCACAAGGCCCAACACAGCAAAGCCCAAAAACGCTAACAACAAATTCAAGAGCAACAAAAAGCAAGCCTTCAGGCAAAATGTTATAAAATCAAGTCCGCATAGCACCATACATTGTGTTGACAACTACACTTCGGACCGAAAATTTGTCACAGTCGAAATATCTGCGAAGCAAATTAAACTTCAATTCGATACATCAGCAGACATCACGATTATTTCGAAAGCAAACTGGATTAAATTGGGTCGTCATAATCTACAGCCATGTAAGCGCAGCGCATCAGATGCATCACGAAATATACTTCCACTCATCGGCATGTTCACTACACAAATCCGGCAGAAGAACGAAGTAAAAATAGCTACAGTTTATGTCACAAGTCTTCCCAGTTTAAATATTTTCGGAATTGACCTAATTGAAAAATTTGGCTACAACTTACCCATAAACTCTATTTGCAACGCAATCACAGCAGATATGAGTAAGGATTTAGTTCTCAAAGAGGTCCAGCAAAAGTTTCCGTATGTGGTTTCTTCAAAAACAGGCCACTGTACCAAATTTCAATTGCAGTTAGAGCAAAAACCTGATTCCAAGCCCGTTTACATTCCAAAAAGAGATGGTCCATATGGAGTTGCAGATCTAGTAGAAGCTGAATTGAAGAGACTAGAAAACTCCGGTATCATAACACCAATCACACATTCAGATTGAGCAGCACCTATTGTCGTGGTACGTAAACCTAACAATAAAATTCGTATCTGTCCAGACTACTCCACAGGTTTAAACAACTGCTTGGAACCAAATGCTCATCCAATTCCTACTCCCGATGAAATGTTTGCTAAGACATCAAATTGCACAATATTTAGCAACATTGACCTTTCCAAAGCATACATGCAATTTGAGGTAGATGATGATTTCAAGAAACTTCTCACCATGAACACACACAAGGGACTGTTCTTGATGAATCGTTTAGCTCCTGGATCGAAGCCAGCATCCGGATTGTTCCAAAGAGCAATTGAAATTATTTTGCAAGGCATTGATGGAGTCGCTGCATACCTTGACGACATCTACATCGCAACAAAAACATTGCACGGGAACTACAACGTTGTTATGGAAGTCATAAAACGTCTTAATGATCATGGCCTTACCATCAACTGGTCAAAATGTGAATTATTCAAGACATCCATCAAATATCTTGGACACATAATCGATGCCAATGGAATTCGTCCAGATCCAGCAAAAATCGATTCCATTCAACGTATGCCAAGACCAACCAACATTTCTGAACTACGTTCTTTCCTGGGTGCAGTGAATTATTATGGAAAATTCATTTCTAGCATGAGACAGCTTCGACATCCGCTTGATGAAATGCTGAAAGCAGGCACTAGCTGGGAATGGACCGACAAATGTGAAAGTGCCTTCAAGAAATTTAAAGAAAGTTTTACTTTCCGACCTACTGCTTACACATTACGATCCAACAATTCCAATCTTCGTAGCAGCAGACGCTTCAATGGTAGGCATCGGTGCTCAAATCTTCCACAAAATGCCTGATGGAACAGAAAAAGTAATATACCATGTCTCACGCGCACTCACACTTTCAGAGAAGCGTTATAGTCAAATTGAGAAGGAGGGTCCTGCTCTCGTTTTCGCATGTAAAAAGTTCCACAAAATGATTTATGGTCGTCAATTTACTCTTCTTACGGATCATAAACCGCTTCTCAAAATATTTGGTTCCAAAAGGGTATTCCTACACACACCGCCAACCGGTTGCAAAGATGGGCTCTCATTCTTATGAGCTATGATTTCCAAATACAACATGTTTCTACAAAGGAATTTGGAAATGTTGATGTTTTGTCAAGACTCATCGATGGACAAAAGCAACAGATCGAAGAAGATTTCATAGTGGCACAAATCGAAAGTGAAATAAAAACTATTCTTGAAGACAACATTGTTCACCTGCCAGTCACACTCAACATGGTACGAAAAGAAACAAGCAAAGACACTACGCTTCTCAAAATTTTCAATTGCATCGATAATGGATGGCCAAAGTCTTCGAAGAACCTTCCTTTAGATGTCGTTCCATTTTTCAACTGACATGAAACCATCACCATAGTAGATAACTGCCTTATGACATTAGACCATTTTTCAACGAAGGATCCTGAAACAACTGCACGGAGGTCATCAAGGAGTACAGCGCATGAAATCCATAGCACGATCATACGTTTACTGGCCCAAAATCGACATTGACATCGAGAATCATGTCAAACAGTGTCAAAATTGTGCATCCGTTGCAAAATCTCCGACAAAAACAGAACTCAGTTCATGGCCAGTACCACATGAACCCTTGGAGAGGATTCACATAGACATCGGTGGACCAGTTCGAGGTAAATATTACTTAGTAATGGTAGATTCTTACTCCAAATGGCCAGAAGTAGCGCACATAACGACAGTAACAACAACTGAAATAATAAATCAACTACACGAATTTGTGAGCAGATATGGTCAACCAAAAACAATTGTCTGACAACGGTACACAGTTCACCAGCTCCAATTTCAAAAGATTTTGCGATGAAAGAGGAATTCAGCTTATCAGAACACCACCATACCACCCGCAGTCCAATGGGCAAGCTGAGCGCTTTGTTGACATCATGAGCTCTAGCTAAATCATATACCGAGTACTCCACGGATGATAAAGCAAATTTGCTTGTATTCCTTTCCCAGTATCGTGCTACACCTAATCCAAGCGCATCTGGGGGTAAATCACCGTCTGAATGTTTCATCGGTAAAAAACTTTTAACTCCTTTGGATTTATTGAAACCGAAAACAACAACAGAACTAATGAAGAATTCATCTATGGAAGAAGCATTCAACAAAAAACACGGGGCGAAACCAAGATACTTCAAAGCAGGTGATAAAGTATTTGCAAACACATTCCAACGTAACAAACTGTTTTGGAGTTCTGGTGTGATTATCGAATGAATAGGTCAAGTGTTGTATAACGTTCTAATTCAAACAAATCGACGAAACCAATTGATAAGATCTCACACAAATCAGCTGAAGCAACGTTTTACTGAAGATATGTCTACGGTTGACTCATATCCAACAAATTTTGAACCTGATGATATTCAACCCACTACTGAAGTCGTTTCTACTAGTCCCATAGTCCCAATTCCGAAGCAACTAGAAACCCGACTGAACGCAATGAAAATGAACTGCAAGCCTCCACTGCATCAAGATTAGAAGAGTTAAACAGTCCTGTACTACGCAGGTCTACAAGGATAAGGCGTCCTCCGATTCGCCCTGATCTTTAATTCAACACAGAGGGATGTTGGCAACGCCAAACCAACTACTTTTATATGAATTACGAATACGAAGAAAATGGAAGAAAGAAGAACAGTCGGCTTTTTGATCTAAACGAAAAAGGACGTGAATTGTCAGCCATGTAATAACCCAAGTTAACAGTACTTCCTGACGATTCAGGGAAGAGTTTGTTGGGGAGAATTTAGAAAAATAAAAAGAAATATTTTTTTGAACGTTTTTGAACAACAACAACAACTTAAAGGTGCTACCACTCATTGTTTTTGGCTGGAGATATAGCTACATATTTCGTGCTTTGCCACTTTTGCACTCATCAGTCTCCTTTGTTTGTGGTGCTGAGCTTTAATCCAATTTTATTTGAAAAACTTTATACACAACATAGGATTCGAACCCACGCATATCAGATTTGCAGATTGAATAGTACAATAAAAATAATAACAATAAAATATTTTTTTGTTTTTGTATTTATTTATTACTTGAAAGGCCCGCTGTCTCAATGCTTGGCTGCGACCTTCAAGTTCGAATAATATCTAAATTCTGTTTATTCCTCCTCATCCTTTGCCTATTTATACTAGTTTCAATTTCCATTACCATTTGACCACATTTTCCATATGGAAATGCATTTTTACGCAACCTCATATGAAAAATGCCTTATTATCATAATTTTCAATTTTGTCAACTCGCATTGATACCAATAACCATTGCATGTAGAGTTCGATGAATCATATTTTGTTTACACTGGCCCAATATGAAGCAAATTCAATCGGTTTACTTATCCATAGAGGTACCAGATACACACGGGCAGCGCAGCGGCCTAATTACCGAAGTGTGATATGATTATATATGTACGTTGAACTCAAAACAATGCTTGCTCATAGTGGTCATTCTTACTTTGCTGCACTTAGCAGAACTGGCGACAATTAATTAATTGCTGTCGTGTTAGGTTTCACTAAGTGGGCTACGGAAGATGACACATTTATGGATGACAATGTTTTGGATCGGTTGCGCGAATGACAACGAAAAATGATACTATACAAGATCGTGTGTGGTGGCTTGGGAATGGAAATTTAAATAAGGCTAATTGAGTGGTCGCATGTAGTGGATCACTACATCCCGCTCCCCTTGAAGAAAGAAAATTATACCTTGAAGAGGTTAATTTTCTGTAAAGTTTCGAAAGGATGAAAAGGTTACATTTTTGATATAATTTTGATATGATTAAAATAATATTTGTAGTTTTAAGAAATTTTATAAAAATAGTATGAAATAAGGAATTAATAGTATTGAAGTGTTTGTTTTATAATTTTTATAAGCCTTTTTTTTTTTCTTGATTATTTGTTTTTTTTTTTTGTTTTTTGACATTTTAAATTTGAAAATATTAATATAGTACCTTATAAAATATTTTTTTTTTTTAAATTTTTATATTAAACATTTAAACATTTAAACATTTTTTTTTTTTCTTTTTTATAGATTATTAAGTTTTTATAAAAGATTTTATTTATAAATTATAGTATAGCATTTTTTTTTTTGATTGTAAGCACAATTTATTAATATAAGGTTTTTATTAAAAGTTTAAACATATATATATATTTTTTTTTGTTTTTATATTATTTAGGTTTTGTAAAAGGGGTTTTTATTTTTTTTTTATTATTAATGTGTGTGTGTTTTTTTTTTTCAATTTTAACAATCATATATTTAAATATAGTTTATTGGTTACTTTGGATATTGGCGTAAGACAAATTTTAGAGAGGGTTCAGGTTTTGAATCTGTTTCTACTATGGTATCTTTAGATGAGGATTGTTGGGAGCTTTTGTCATGGAGTTGTATTTCAGTTTGTATTTTGTCGTTTTCTTTGATTTGATTTCTTTTTAATTTAGCATCCGAAACAATGGGTTTTGGTTCATTTTTCACTTTGTAAGTTTGGTATCTTCTGAAGCAACTCAATACTACAACTATAATTATAACCGTGTAGATAAGTATATAATGATGAACGTGATGTTCACTTAGATTAGTCAATGGTTTTGCTTCGTCTGCTTTTAACTCGCTTATTTGTTCATATACTAATTTTAAGTCTTCATGGCTAGAGAATCGAATAATGGCTAAATTGTCGGGGTAGTTTGGGAAACTTGAAGTATTATTTATAAGCAGTTTTGAAATGTTTATCGGGGGAATGTAAAATTTGTTAATTGTTGTAGAATTTTCGTTAAATGTGTGTATTGTCATGTCTTTGTTCTTAAGGTAACAATGCCCTACAATTTCTATTGTGGCTGTGCCGGACAAATTATATGAGGTTATGTTGTCGTCACATATTTCGTCAATATAATAATTAGTTAAAGTTGAGAAAATCCACTTATTCTTTTGCGATAGTTGGATCCATACTGTTGAATGGTTGGATTGTCTTATTTCGCATGAGTTGGGAATAACTGATATTCTGTTTAGTAATTCGATTTCACATTGTGGGTTTCCTGATTTAGTACTCAATAATGGATGTGTAAGGGGACATATGAATTTATCATTTTGGGAATTGCAGAGAGATAACTCCGCTGTATTTAGTTGACAGTAATTTTCTTTGTTTAATTCGAGAAAAATGTATTGGGAGGTTGGGTGAATGAACACGAAGTTATTTTTATGTATAGTTGGCAAAGGAATACTTTTGTATAAGATGTATTTTTCAACAAATGGAAGAGGTATTTTGATTTCGTATACTATTTTGTCGTCATGAATAGCTACTTTGGTAGTACAGATTTTATAAAAAGATATAATGTTATTATCTATTGGGGTATTGGGTAATTTTGTGTTTAATGGAAGTTCTTGCTTTATTTTTGCTAATACGTCTCTAAATTGTTCGGGGGTTATAATGGATGGGTGAGGTTTTCCATGAGTTACATCTGTAACTAAATCGAGTATGTCGTCTAGTGTGTTAAGATATCTTATAATAATGAGAGTCAAAAAGGAAGTTAGAGATTCGAGTTCAGTGAAGACAACAATGTTTGTTGTATTAATGAGTCTATCTATCATTTTTTTTGTATTGTCTAATTTTGAATTGATTATCAACATTTGGTTTTGAATAGTCGCTTCTGATTTACTAAATACATTTTTGGTTGTTTCGAGTATGAGAGTTTGTTTTTTGACGAGAGATATTACATGGTTTTCATTTTCCCTAATTTTCTTGATTTCTCCAGTATAAAAATTTGCATCATCTTCGTTTAAGGTACCGAAAAGTGATTTGCTTAGAATCCCTACGGCATTAAATAGTGATCTTTTTTTTCTATAGTGTGGGTTTACAAGACTGTATTTTATCTGAATGTCTGTCATCAAGTGACTTATTTCGGATAAAGCTACGACACATATTATTTGAAACTGTTCCTTATTTTTAAGCTGTTCACATATACCACTGATTTCGGTGATTATTTTTGCTGCTTCCTCTAGTGCTTTTGTTAAATGTTCCAAATTGTAGTACACAACAAGTTTCCACTCATGTGTATATAATTCAACGGGTCCGATTACCTCGAAGTAAATACCAGCCTTTTGTTCGATTTGGGTAATAATTAGTTTTGCATATGCGGTACTCAGAAGCCCAAGAAGGAGAATAACTCATGAGGCGTATAGCCAGTGCTGCTATGGGGAGTCGTGTTAAAGACAAAAATAGCGTATGGAATCCAGGTATTCCATGAAAGAGGATCACGATTAACGTAATGCCTTAGGTATTCTGCTAATGTGCGGTGGCTACGTTCAAGAGCTCCATTAGTTTGAGGGTGGTATGGGGTAGTTTGAATTTTTTTTATTTTAAGAAGTTTGCAAACTTCCTTGAACAATTGGCTAAGAAAGTTCGTGCCTTGATCCGTAAGGAGTGCCTCAGGAAATCCAAAGCGACATAAGATTTTTTCGACAAACTCCCTAGTTACTGTAGAGGCTTCTGCATTTTCCAGAGGTATAGCTTCGGTATATTTGGTCAGGTCATCTTGGTAGGTAGTGGATCACTACAGCCATCTTAAATATAAACTTAATTTACTAATTTAGATTCTTATACTATTTTACCTGATTAATAAAACATTTTTGAATTACAGAAAACTATTATCTTAAAACTTACTTTTTAATGACTTTAAAACATAACATTTTGCATTTATAAATTATTAATAAAATACGTTTCGGGACTCAAGCCAGAGCCAGTTCCTTCGAGCGCTAAAGATGACAAAGCACGAGCAACAATCGCTCTATCTGTTGATGATAGCCAGCTTCAGTATATAAGAAAAGCCATAAAATCAAAGCAAGCGTGGGATAGCCTAAAAAATTACCACGAAAGAAACACCTTGAGTAATAAAGTGCAGTAAAAATTTGCAGCTTGAAAGTCGATTAAGGTGGGAATGTTGAAGCACACATTCAAGAGATGGTCGATTTGTTTGAACGTTTGGCAGCAATGGGCGAAGAAAAATTGTCTGAGACATGGAGTGTGGCGATGCTGTTAAGTAGTTTTCCGAGAAGCTATGACACTCTCATCACTGCTTTGGAGACTCGAACAAGCAAAGAAAAAGAATTAACGTTCGATGTTTTCCAGTCGAAGCTTCTGGAAGAGTACAGGCGACGCACGTTAGAATCCTGTTGGCGAACACCGTGATAATGCAATGTAAATCACAAAGTTTAATCCACAAACATCCAAATCAACATCAGCGAAATGTTTTTTCTGTCGCATAAAAAAGAACTGCAGCCAATGGAAGAATAAAAAACAACATGCAAATTACATATGCCACCAAGTCCTTTGATCACTTCAGTCTGCTGACATCAACAGGAAATCTTTCGGGATGGATTTTAGATTCTGGAGCTACATACATGCCATATAACGAATGTGAAAGAGTTTTTCGTTAGCTTCGATCCTCTCATCAAAGAAAAGATTTGTATTGGCAACGGAAGTGAAATTATTTCTGAAGGAAAAGGTACATGTTAAGTAAATTTTCTAAATAATAAACATTCTCAGGCTACTGGAACGATTGAGAACGTATTTTTTGTTCCAAAAATTAAAGGTAATTTGTTGTCAGTCTCTTGCTTGGTACAGATGGGTTGCAAAGTTGTCTTTGCCAATAAGGTATGCCAGATTTGGAAGGCTAATGTCCATATTGCAGTAGGAGATTTTATTTCTTCTATGTATGTGTTACTTACTTACTTACTTCAGGTGGCGCTACAGTCAGGCCGGACCTGGGCCTCAACCAACATGCGTCTCCAGCCAGCTCGGTCCCTAGCTAGCTGTCTCAAGTTTCGCACGCCAAGTTGGTTGAGGTCTTCACCCACCTGCGTGCGCCACCTGAGTCGCGGTCTTCCTCTACTGCGCCGCCGCCCCTCGGGATTGGATTCGAAAACCTTCCGGGTTGGAGTGTTGATGTCCATTCGCTCTACATGACCTAGCCATCTAAGCCGTTTGACTTTAATTCTGTAAACTAGGTCAGTGTCGCTGTACAGCCCGCCCAGTTCGTCGTTATATCTTCTCCTCCATTCTCCATCTATGCGTACGGGACCAAAAATCACCCGAAGAATTTTTCTCTCGAAGCATCCTAGGATGCTCTCATCTTTCTATGACAGGGTTCTAGGCCTCAAGGCCATAAATGAGAACCGGGATGATGAGTGTCTTATAGATGGTGATTTTAGATGCTCGAGAGAGGACTACTCAATTGCCTTCTAAGTCCAAAGAAGCAGCGATTTGCAAGAGTTATTCTTCGTTTGATTTCAGCGCTGGTGTCGTTGTCTGTATTAATAGCGGTGTCTAGGTAGACAAAGTCCTTAACTACCTCAAAGTTATAGCTGTCCATGGTGACGTTTTGTCCAAGACGTTGTTAGTTAATAGATTGATTTATTTCTTTTAAAGTAATTTGATTACATATTTAACATTAGTTATTTAGCGTACAATCCTTTTAACGTATGGCCTTGGCCGTCACCTCAGATGGCAAGTAAAATAATATTTTCTAAAACATTTTCTAATAATACGTTTTTTTTTTTTTAAAGAAACAATTTTTGTTTTGAAATAAATATTTAGTACATGGGTTGGTTTTTTTTTGTTTTTTGGTAAACTTTTTTTAAAATTCTTCTGCAATTATTTTGGCTCTGTAGCTAGCAGCTTCCTTACAGAATGCAGCAAGCGGCTTCCATCCTTTACATCCATTTAAAATATTTGTTGTTCTCTCTAATGTTATTTTCGAGCTGTCGAAAAAAAACCCTTCTTATCTCACTGAGAACCGGGCATATTGCTATAAAATGGAATACATCCTCTCGTGATTCAAGGTTACATAAAGTGCAAAATAAAGGAAGATCATCCCTGTGCGCTTTGAAATTCAAGTTAAGCAGTTCTCCTCTTGCTCTAAAAATGGTTGATATGTTGAAGGTACTATTTTTATCCCGAAAATAATTGGATTCATTTAAGTCGTAATTAAGTGTGCAATAATATCGTCTATAAAGAGATGACTGCGCTTGCTCTTTAAACTCCTCTCTCAGTTTCTCATCCAGTCTCCTTATGAAAACATACAAATTCTCTCTCCAAGCATCCATATTAGCAAGCGTAACATTTAGATCCAGGTTGTATCTTCTTGCCAAAAGTTGCCACTTTTTGTAAAACAAAGATTTGGTAGAGATAGCATGCGTTACAACAAGCCTATTCAGACGGTTTGATGGCTGCGACATTGCTTTCATTATATAGTCAAAGTGAAGCTTCATAGTTGCAGTAAATAATGGCGACAATCCCGTTTCTAATAAAAGCATATAGTTTGGACAATTCGAAGGGAGTTTGAACAATCTCTTGAGAAAAAATCTAAGTAATTTTTCAACTTCTTCACTTTGTTCGTAACCCCAAACCTGAGCAGCGTAAAACATGACTGATTTAGAAGTCGCATCAAAAAGTTTATACTTTGCACTTAAACTTAGTGTACTCGAATTAATGCAGGATTTCCATGTAGAGTTCAGTGCCGTTTTAGCTAGCTGAAGCTTGTTGGAAAGATGACTTTTCAGCGATAAATTTGATGATATTTTCATGCCAAGATATTCGTACTCCTTGACGATTTCGATATTTTCACCAGCAAATTTCCACTTTTCATTTTGAGCATACCGTCCACCGGCCTTTCAAAATATCATTATTTTGGACTTACTCAAATTCACCGTGAGATTCCATTTTGCGCAGTATTCTTCAAGGTCCAAAATCATGCGACTTAGTCCTTGAGTCGTGTCCGATAAGAGAACAATATCATCAGCATACATGAGCACTTTAATTCTCCTTCCAGCCCACAAAATTCCACCGCAAAGCACATCATTCAGGTCGTCAAGAAATAGAATGAACAAAAGAGTACTTAGAACACACCCCTGTTTTACTCCCATGTTTGTTGGAAACCATTCCGAAAGTATCTTTCCATTCCAAACTGCTGATTGTGTATCCGCGTACAAGAGTTTTAGAATATTAAGCATCTTTGTGGACATTCCCATCAATGACAATTTGTAAAATAGTGACATTCTATCGATAGAATCAAAAGCTGCTTTAAAATCGACGTACAAAGCATACAGTTTCTTATGTTGGTCCTGGAACGATTGCGCAATATTCATTAGAGTGAAAATCTGGTCTATTGTTGAATGATTTTGCCTAAATCCAGCCTGAAAATCACTAAGCAGGTTCTCCTTTTCAGCCCATGTTGTAAGTCTTGTGAAAAGAACAGATGAAAAAATCTTTAATGAACAGTTCAGGAAGGAAATTCCTCTATAATTCTCGGCTAAATTTATGTCACCTTTTTTATGTAATGGAAACAAGATCGCCCTTCGGAAGCCTTGTGGTAAACTATTGCAGTTAAATATGTGATTAAAAGAGTAAGTCAGCATAATTAAAGCATCTTCTGTAAGACTCTTGTAGCACTCAAAAGGTATTCTGTTTTCCCCAGGGGCTTTGTTCAACTTTGTTTTTGCGATGGCCTCTTTGACTTCCTCCAAACTTATGCATCTATCTAGATAGTCATTTTCTACTAGAGGGCTGGCATATTGTACTATTGGGCCGTTGTTTATTGGATTGAGAAGTTTGAAGAAATGCTCCTTAAGTATATTAGGGTGTAAGTTAACACCAATTGTGAAGGATCGGCCAGATATACCTCTTATAGCTTTCCAAAACTGTTTTGCATTGGTTGCGCTTGAAGCTTCCTGCACTAGTTGAGCAAAATGATTTTTCTTCGAGTTCGTACAAATTAGTTTTAGATTCTTGTTAGCTTCTAAGTACATTTTCTTGAATATATCTGTATGAAATTTACGGTATAAATTGTGGGCAACGATCCTTTCGCTACTACTTACGTCCATTATATTACTTAAAATAATAAACTAACTTATAAAAATAAACCTTAACTTTAAATAATAATTTACCTTCACATATAACTCTACACTTACCATAAAATAATTATTAAAATAATATATTAACTTATAAAAATACGAACTTACCTATAAAATCATATTTACCCTATAAATTTTCACACGAGTACCTACATAATTCTATACTTATCTTAACAAAATTTTAACTTACTTCGAATAGTACCGCTGCCCTCGCACTATATTAAACCAAAAAAGGAACACCTGAACAAAAAAAAATCATAGCCCATGAGTGGTGTGATGCGAGCAACGGGTCACATCTACTTGAAGCTCACAAAAAAAAAATCATCCACAGCACATAGCGTATGAGTGGTGTGATGCGAACAACGGGTCACATCTACTTGCCACCCATCAATCATCCAATGCACAAAGGCTATGAGTGGTGTGATGCGCAAGTGGATTATATAACTGATGTTGAGTAGCTGTACTGGTCAAATTCAAGGCCAAGTGTCTGCGGTAAAAGAATCACAAAATAATGACTGATAAGCATCGGAAGTTAGTTTAATTTGAGCTTTGGAGGTGATCAGGTCGCGAAGAAAAATAGAAAACCCGAGAAATACGTACTTACATACAAATAATATAAAGTGTACCCAATATAAAAAGTTAATAAACCTACATACATATGTGATCGCGTATAAAAAGAAACTAAACAAAAATTACTTACCTGTGCACCTAAATATATCTAAAGTGTAAAAAAATTAAAAAAAATTAATAAAACCTACGTACCCATTACCTACATATATAATTTTACCTAAATAAAAAGAAACATAAAATAATACCTACCTACCGGAGTGAACCTAAATTAAAATTAAACAGAAAAATACTTATTTACGTGTACCTGAATTAACATTAAACAGAAAATTACTTACCTGTGCACCTAAATATATCTAAAGTGTAAAAAAATTATAAAAAAATAATAAAACCTACGTACCCATTACCTACATATATAATTTTACCTATATAAAAAGAAACATAAAATAATACCTACTTACCGGAGTGAACCTAACTTAAAATTAAACAGAAAAATACTTATCTACGTGTACCTAAATTAAAATTAAACAGAAAAATATTTACCTATGTGTACCTAAATTAATATTAAACAGAAAATTACTTACCTGTGTACCTACTACCTACTTATAAAATAAAGTGTACAAAATATAAAAAAAAAAAAATTAATTAAACCTACGTACCTAGTATATACATATATATGATCGAGAATAAAAAGAAGCATAAAATAATACCTACCTACCGGAGTGAACCTAACTTAAATTATACAGAAAATTACTTATCTGAGTGTACCGGAATTAAAATTAAACAACAAAAAATACTTACCTGAGTGATCTCTCATAAATTAATACCTAGTTACTGGAGTGAACCTAAACAGAAAATACTTACCTGAATGTACCTAAATTTTAATAAAACATACGTACCTACATATATGATCGCTATAAGAAGAAGGAAGAAGAATGCAGAGAACGGAAGAATTGGCTAACCTATCTACAGTGCGGCAGTGCAGAAAAATTTCATATTATTCATTTTTTTTTTAAATTTTGTTCGTGATAAAATTCATAATAATCATTTTAAATTAAAGAGAATAATAATTTATTTTTGATCTCGTGTTACAATTCATAATAATCATTTTAAATTAAAGAGAATAATAATTTATTTTTGATTTCGTGTTAAAATTCCTATTAATCATTTAAATTAAAGAAAATAATAATTTAGATTTTTTTGATTTCAAATTTTTTATTGGCCCCCCCCCCCCTGTATACGATATTGAGCAAAAAAAAAAAAAAAAGAAAGATTTAAAATTGTATCCCTTGTCTGCCATTACTTTAGCATAGTAGGTAACAGCGCGGATCCCACAAGGTGCACCTCGGAGGATACGAGCTTCGCCCTCAGCAAAGTGAGTAATATCATTATTATTATTATATTATTGTTTTTTTTTTTAATTTCAAGTTACATAAAGAAAAAAAAAAATTTGTTTAAATTATTAAAAGATTTAAATATCGTTAACAATAACAGATTCAATATCCATACACGAGGGGCAGTGTAGATTTATTTATTTCAAATATTTAATTTCATAATAATTCTATACTTATAAAAAAAAAAAATTTTATTTTGCTTTTATTAATCATTGACCCGGCAAAATATATCATAATTGTTATGATAGTCATTATATTGAATAAAACAATTATTTTATAATGTTTCATACCTTTTAAAAAATTGATTTTTTTATTTGGCGGATTTAAATTTCGAAGGAAGATTTTTATGCTTGAAAAAGGGAAGATTATTTTTGGAAATTTTCAGCGAACAGTATAAGATGAATAGTTAATCATTTTTACTTATCGGATGGAGGTGATCCTGGAGGGATATGGACCATAGAAGGTAAAAGTATATGAAGACTTTTAGATTAGGGGCTATTGCGAATTTAAGGAGGAAGCAGTAGCCACGGAGTGGGAAAACCTCCTGAGGGCATAACACCTAAGTCCCTCTCCCCTCTCTGGAATCGCAACCCTATGATTAAAAAGGACACTTACACATATACTTACACACACACGTACACTTACAACCACACATACACTTACCCACTCACTTATCCATACGCCTACATATACACTGACACTCACCCTACACATACATATACACACACACGTACACTTACACCCCCACATACACTTACACACTCACTTATACATACACCTACACATACACTGACACTCACCCTACACATACACACACACACACACTTACTCCTACACCTACACATACACGTAATCTAAAACAATTTCGGCCTCAACATTATAAAATTTTTAATGGCATGATAAATGTACCACAGTCTAACCCGGGAGCAAGAACCCCTCCCCATCCGACGAGCTACGACCCGTGCAATGCCAGCATGCCTCGCAACCGTGGTTAGACACTGCACTCAGCTCGATACGATCGCCTGGACCAGCCTGAGGTGGCTGTACACCTCAGGTTGTAGAGGTGATTTAGAGCTGAGGCAGGGGGTTTCGTTACAGATGGCGCCCAACGTGGGGCACGAAATGATTGTTTTGTAAACATCTTTAGAGTAAAATTTAACGATTTAGTTTGAGTTAAGCAGAACTAATATAACGGTTATAATTTCCATTTTTGCTATACATTTTAGACAGACGTCCGCTATATGGGTATATATTTCTATTTAGCTGTTGCGTTTGCCGAGAATGGTATATTTTGCCATCATTCTGGTTTTTGATATTTTAAATCCTAAGTTTGGAGGATACAAAATTCAGCTTCAGTTGTTTAACATGTCACTAACAGATCTTTCGTTATATCACCGAATTAGGTAAAGCTTGACTCTCAGATTGGCGTTTAAGGCAAACGAGTATTGCAGGCAAGCCTAATTCGACCAACTTCTACTAAATCATAATACTCGTATATCAATTTTTTTTACGTGTTGTACCGACTTTTGTGATTCCATGAGAGGGTTTTTAGTCTTCAGTTCTTCGGTCCTTAGCCTGCTTGTGTCACTTTCATCCGAAAGTATGAAGTAACGTTTGCTAAGCAATTTTTCCGTAGTTTTTCGAATACATTTTTTTCAGAAATTTAAAAAAAAAAAAAAAAAAAAAAATATATATATATTTAACATTTAAATTATAAACTTTAAATGATCCTTATGAATTTTATGAACTTGCTTTGAAAATATAATTAATTTTACATAATTTAGAAACAGATTTAATTTGAACTACTAACAATATTATTTGACATTCGTCGTTTATATCGCATTAGCGATTATTTTTCTTATATAACTTTTGACTTTTAACTCAAAATAATGCGTCCACCGCCACGTAGAAGGTTTACTCGAACTGGGTTTTCACGGCCCCGATCATTAAATTCAGATTCTTTTGCTGATCTCGAAATTCTCCAACCAACTCCTCAACAACGATCAAGCCCAACGCCGGAAGATGCAGAAGGAGCAGCATCCCTTTTAGCTCAGGCACGAGCCGAATCTCCCAGGATACCCGTCCCGTCATTCACTCCAAGGCTTCGCGACTCCCTTGGAGGAAATGAGGAAGAGTTAACCGGATACATTCGTGATGTTGTCACTGCAGTTGTAGGAGCTAATAGAGCGGCAGATTTTAGGTTCTTTACGGCGGAGATGGAAAGAACTAGAGCTGCTATTAGAGACGAGATAGCAAGCGTCACACGCGAGAGCTTAGCTCAACGCCCTACTCCCGAAATTAATCGTCCTCTTGCCGAAAAAGGAACCCGCGTGAGCGATGCTACTCTTCATATTCCTCAGCCACTTCATTCTCCAACTCGCGGGCATTCTCCATCAAGAAACACCACTACCCATCGCCCACGAACACCTATTCGATGTAATCCACCGGCTGATACTTCAAACATGGACGACTTTTTGCGACAGTTACAAGATATGACCTTGAGTGACACTAACAATCCAGCCCATCCTTCACCACGTCTTACCGGACTTAGATTACAGGCCTTTCATAAATGGGACCTTAAATTTGATAAAAACCTTATGTCCATTGATGACTTTATTTTTGGACTTGAACGACTTAAGGCCAGTTACAAAGCAACATAGGATGACGTAATTTTGAACTTTCACCACTTTTTGACCGGCTCGGCGGAAACATGGTTTTGGAGATACGTCAAGATGAACCCTGGTGTAAACTGGCTAAGTTTGAAAGCAGCGATGATCGAACAATACCGCAGCCTGGAAACTGACTCAGAACTTTTGCGAAAATTGTACGACCGACATCAAGGACCAACAGAAAGCTTTGACGACTTTTATACTGATATCCAAAAACTGAATTCGCGATTGAGAACGCCAAAACCTGACCTGGAACTTGTTGACATTTTGAAAAACAACGTACGCAGACAAATGGGTATGCTTTTAATCACGTTCCGTCTTGCGGAGACGGTACACGTCTGCAGGAAAGTTGAAAAGTACATGCAGGACCGCGAATCTATGAAATTTCGTTCGAATTCCAACCCGCTAACCCGGAAAAATCCTGTAGCTGAGCTGGTCGTAGAGGAAAAAGGGGAAGTTGATAACTTGGTGCCCACCCTTGAAGCGTTCCATCCAAAACAAGAGAAGGATAGCTCCAACCTTTTATGTTGGAACTGTAAAGAAAAGGGTCACTCTTTCTACGAATGTCCTGAAGCCCAACGAAACCTGTTTTGTTACAGATGTGGGTATGAGGGCACAACCTGTCCCCAATGTCCCCGTTGTACGGGAAACTACCCAAAGAGCAATTCGAAGACCCGGGGGAACTGCTCTCTGGAGAAGAACCCGGGACTTTAAACTCACGCGATCCACAAACTTTCCAGCCCAGACAGACAACATCCGTTGCAGATCCAAAGGAATCCCCATCTTCACCTGCCATATTCTCTCCAACGATAATTAAACGACCTCCCCAAATTACTTCAACAGAAAACTCAGTCCGAAATTCCTTAAAATGAAGGTAACGAAAGTAATAGGCAACAGTTTACATGAGTTGGAAGATTTGAAAGGAAAACGTATAGGAATATTTCATTGCAAAGATTTAAGGAAATAGTGAAAACATTGACCCGGCTGCTAGTCTGCGCATGAGACAATAAAAATAATTAATAATACAAAAAAAATGCCACCTATGTAAAGAGAGTAAGCGTTCCTTCTCTTCTCCCTTTCCGTCAAGTGCATTCGGGAAAAGTAGAAGTTTTGTGGGGAACGATCCTTTCGCTACTACTTACGTCCATTATATTACTTAAAATAATAAACTAACTTATAAAAAGAAACCTTAACTTTAAATAATACTTACACCATAAATAATTTACCTTCACATATAACTCTACACTTACCATAAAATAATTATTAAAATAATATATTAACTTATAAAAATACGAACTTACCTATAAAATCATATTTACCCTATAAATTTTCACACGAGTACCTACATAATTCTATACTTATCTTAACATAATAGTCAACTTACTTCGAATAGTACCGCTGCCCTCGCACTATATTAAACCAAAAAAGGAACACCTGAACAAAAAAAAATCATAGCCCATGAGTGGTGTGATGCGAGCAACGGGTCACATCTACTTGAAGCTCACAAACAAAAAATCATCCACAGCACATAGCCTATGAGTGGTGTGATGCGAACAACGGGTCACATCTACTCGCCACCCATCAATCATCCAATGCACAAAGGCTATGAGTGGTGTGATGCGCAAGTGGATTATATAACTGATGTTGAGTAGCTGTACTGGACAAATTCAAGGCCAAGTGCCAGCGGTAAAAGAATCACAAAATAATGACTGATAAGCATCGGAAGTTAGTTTAATTTGAGCTTTGGAGGTGATCAGGTCGCGAAGAAAAATAGAAAACCCGAGAAATACGTACTTACATACAAATAATATAAAGTGTACCCAATATAAAAAGTTAATAAACCTACATACATATGTGATCGCGTATAAAAAGAAACTAAACAAAAATTACTTACCTGTGCACCTAAATATATCTAAAGTGTAAAAAAATTTTAAAAAAATTAATAAAACCTACGTACCCATTACCTACATATATAATTTTACCTAAATAAAAAGAAACATAAAATAATACCTACCTACCGGAGTGAACCTAAATTAAAATTAAACAGAAAAATACTTATTTACGTGTACCTGAATTAACATTAAACAGAAAATTACTTACCTGTGCACCTAAATATATCTAAAGTGTAAAAAAATTATAAAAAAAATAATAAAACCTACATACGTACCCATTACCTACATATGTATATAATTTTACCTACATAAAAAGAAACATAAAATAATACCTACTTACCGGAGTGAACCTAACTTAAAATTAAACAGAAAAATACTTATCTACGTGTACCTAAATTAAAATTAAACAGAAAAATATTTACCTATGTGTACCTAAATTAATATTAAACAGAAAATTACTTACCTGTGTACCTACTACCTACTTATAAAATAAAGTGTACAAAATATATAAAAAAAAAATTAATTAAACCTACGTATCTAGTATATACATATATATGATCGAGAATAAAAAGAAGCATAAAATAATACCTACCTACCGGAGTGAACCTAACTTAAATTATACAGAAAATTACTTATCTGAGTGTACCGGAATTAAAATTAAACAACAACAAAAAATACTTACCTGAGTGATCTCTCATAAATTAATACCTAGTTACTGGAGTGAACCTAAACAGAAAATACTTACCTGAATGTACCTAAATTTTAATAAAACATACGTACCTACATATATGATCGCTATAAGAAGAAGGAAGAAGAATGCAGAGAACGGAAGAATTGGCTAACCTATCTACAGTGCGGCAGTGCAGAAAAATTTCATATTATTCATTTTTTTTTAAAATTTTGTTCGTGATAAAATTCATAATAATCATTTTAAATTAAAGAGAATAATAATTTATTTTTGATCTCGTGTTACAATTCATAATAATCATTTTAAATTAAAGAGAATAATAATTTACTTTTGATTTCGTGTTAAAATTCCTATTAATCATTTAAAAAATAATTTAGATTTTTTTGATTTCAATTTTTTTATTGGTCCCCCCACTGTATACGATATTGAGCAAAAAAAAAAAAAAAAAAGAAAGAATTAAAATTTTATCCCTTGTCTGCCATTACTTTAGCATAGTAGGTAACAGCGCGGATCCCACAAGGTGCACCTCGGAGGATACGAGCTTCGCCCTCAGCAAAGTGAGTAATATCATTATTATTATTATATTATTGTTTTTTTTTTTAATTTCAAGTTACATAAAGAAAAAAAAAAAATTGTTTAAATTATTAAAAGATTTAAATATCGTTAACAATAACAGATTCAATATCCATACACGAGGGGCAGTGTAGATTTATTTATTTCAAATATTTAATTTCATAATAATTCTATACTTATAAAAAAAAAAAAAATTTATTTTGCTTTTATTAATCATTGACCCGGCAAAATATATCACATAATTGTTATGATAGTCATTATATTGAATACAACAATTATTTTATAATGTTTCATACCTTTTGAAAAATTGATTTTTTTATTTGGCGGATTTAAATTTCGAAGGAAGATTTTTATGCTTGAAAAAGGGAAGATTATTTTTGGAAATTTTCAGCGAACAGTATAAGATGAATAGTTAATCATTTTTACTTATCGGATGGAGGTGATCCTGGAGGGATATGGACCATAGAAGGTAAAAGTATATGAAGACTTTTAGATTAGGGGCTATTGCGAATTTAAGGAGGAAGCAGTAGCCACGGAGTGGGAAAACCTCCTGAGGGCATAACACCTAAGTCCCTCTCCCCTCTCTGGAATCGCAACCCTATGATTAAAAAGGACACTTACACATATACTTACACACACACGTACACTTACAACCACACATACACTTACCCACTCACTTATACATACGCCTACATATACACTGACACTCACCCTACACATACATATACACACACACGTACACTTACACCCCCACATACACTTACACACTCACTTATACATACACCTACACATACACTGACACTCACCCTACACATACACACACACACACTTACTCCTACACCTACACATACACGTAATCTAAAACAATTTCGGCCTCAACATTATAAAATTTTTAATGGCATGATAAATGTACCACAGTCTAACCCGGGAGCAAGAACCCCTCCCCATCCGACGAGCTACGACCCGTGCAATGCCAGCATGCCTCGCAACCGTGGTTAGACACTGCACTCAGCTCGATACGATCGCCTGGACCAGCCTGAGGTGGCTGTATACCTCAGGTTGTAGAGGTGATTTAGAGCTGAGGCAGGGGGTTTCGTTACAAAATCAAGCTGCCGAAATGCCTTCTCTCTTGCTTTTTCACACTCCCGATTGAACCATTTATTTTTGGGTATGCAATGCCGTCTTTGAATATTTTTTGGCGCACTTGGTAATCATTTCATCTAGGAAATCTAATCGAATGGGTTCTTCGCGTTCCAGGTGCATTTGAGCTAGTTTCAAGGATAAGTTCTGCTGAAAAACTTCAATATGATGCTCTCTCAGTATTAGTTTTGGTAGTAGTTGCAGCTCGGTTCCACTTGACACAAAGAACGTCCCATTCAATTGAAGTACCACTTCGATTGGCATGTGATCCGAAAAGTATAGACTACCAACCTTAAAATCTTCAATTATTTTCACACAATCGGTTGCTACGCAGCAAAAATCATTTGTTGAAGAGCCTTGCGCAGCTAAAAAAGTTATTTCACCAAGCTTATCACTTCTGGTTCTCCCATTAATAATAATTGTGAGGTCGAAAGTTTTACAAAATTCTAACAGCTGCTTTCCCTTTCCATTCAAAATATTATCCTTAGAGTTTCTTTCAAATAACAGTTTCGATGAAATACACGCCAACTGTTCATTACAACATTGGTCCAATCCAACTCTCGCATTCAGATCTCCAACAATAATTAAATTATGTTTTCCAAAATAGTTAAGAGCATCCTGCAATTTTTCGAAATCACGTGACCACTATGAGCAATTTAGGTAAACTGGAACTATATAATCGGTCCTCCCCTTGCTTTCTATTTTAAGAACAATAATTTCTTCGATTACCATAAACTCGAAACTGCATTTAACATCTTTCTTAAAACCAAATAAACATCCACCCATTGCTCGTCCCTTTCTATGAATTTTCACAGCCGGTATGCTTTTCACTACATAATTGCTAAACCACTTATTATAGTATTCATCATTATCTACCTCAACTCATGTTTTGAAAAGAAAAAATACATCAAACTTATCAATATACTTAAAAAAATCATTAAATATAATTTTATTTGTGAATCCATGAATATTAAAACTCAGAATATTTAAATAAAAATCGTCGTTGGGCAAGACGGAAACCCGAGGTGCGGCCTCTGTAAGTTATAGTGAGGAACTAGGTTGAGCTCGTTGTTGCTCTGATTCACTCAAAGATGGAGCTGCGATATGGTTTTTGTCTCTACTCGACGAAGAAACGATCGATGACAGATCAGCCGCTGTAATGTGTAGGCTGTCAAACAATTGATTTATTTCTGACAACCCATCCATCGATCCGCACCTAAAACCATTGTTTACGTTCCAAGTGAAGACTTTTCCACCAACTCGCAGTTTGTCATCATAAACACTCATCCTTATCTTCGACTCTGGCATTTGTTTTTGAATCCACCATCTACATTTAAGCAAAATACTTCGGCTTCTTCTGGCTCCTAGCGGCAAGTCTTTCCGGATAGAGATTGAAGACCCCTTCAATTTGCTTGAGGCACGTAAAACGCAGTTTGCAGCTTGCGACGATCTAAACTTCACCATAAGCAAGGAGTTTTTGTTGTTTTTGATGGGCAAAGGACGGACGTCATCAATTTCTGCATTAGGCACTTGCAGCAGCCCTGTGCATAGACTTTCCACCTTCGACTTTTCGGTGCCCTTTTCCGCAAATGGCATATGAACCAGTAGATTTTTCTCTTTAGATCCTATAAGTAACGACTCCACCTTTTCCTCAAGAATACAGCAACGCTCCTCTGCCAGCTTAAGTCTAGCAGCTAGCTCATCATTTTTGTTTTTTAAAGCAGTAATACCAAATGAAAGCTGTTGTATATCACTTTTTCGAGCGAGATCTTTTAGCTTTAGATCCAAGATATCAGATAGTGATGATAGTGTTATTGTGTCATCTTCTCTACTCATTTTTGACGGAAAGTACCTTTTCGAAGAGCTTGCACTATTTGTTTCGGGGGATAATTCGGCGAGGCTTCTTTTATTCATTTACCCAAAGGGTTACGAAATGTTTGGTTATGTCAAAAACAAATCAAATACAAATTTTGGCGGTAGGTCTTAACTCTAGGACTTACAATTTGCAGATTAATTATTCGAAATGTTTTGCCTGCGTTTTATTATGTTTTTGCTTTGGTGTTCACAAATATAAATAATTAATTTTTCAAATTTATTTCTTTTTATAAATCCACTTAAAATTTTCACAACTTGTCAGATGAACGCCAGTGTTGCCACCTTCCAAGACGTTGTTCAATGTCCTTTTTTGATGACAGCATATACTTGGTCTTGCCCTCATTAACCACTAAACCCATCTTCTTCACTTCCGTCGCAATGCTCAAAAACGCTCCACTGCCATCACGCTTTGATCCTTCCAATTATGTCAATATCATCTGCGTATCCGAGTAATTGGATGGACCCTTGGAAGATTGTGCCTCTAGTGATGACGGTTGAGTTTTGCACAATTCTTTCCAGAACGATGTTGAAGAAGCCGCATAACAGCTCATCGCCTTGTCTAAAACCTTTTTTGACATCAAATGCATCGGTGAGATCTTTTCAGACCTTGATAGAGCAGCGTGCATTCTCCATCGTCATTCTGCACAAACGGATAAGTTTGACAGGGATGCCAAAATTAGACATTGCTCTGTAGAGGTCTTCCCTATAGATGCTGTCATACGCGGTTTTAAAATCGATTAAGAGATGGTGGGTATCGATTTGAAGTTCCTGGGTTTTTTCCTAGATTTGCCGTAGTGTGAATATTTGGTCGATAGTGGACTTTCCTGGTCTGAAGCCATACTGATAAGGACCTATCAGGTTGTTGAAGAACGGCTTCAGACGTTCACATAATACAGCAGAGAGGATCTTATATGCAATGTAAAGGAGACTGATGCCTCTGTAGTTGGCGCAATTTAGAGGGTCTCCTTTCTTATGTATCGGGCACACTATGCTGAGATTCCACTCATCGGGCATGCTTTCTTCCGACAATATTTTGCAGGTGAGTTGGTGCATGCTCCCTACCAAGTCATCGCCTGCTGCTTTAAATAGTTCGGCAGCGATGCCGTCAGCTCCAGCAGCTTTGTTTGACTTCAGTTTAGATATAGCTATCTTCAATTAGTCGAGGTCGGGTAGGCGGAATTGTTGATCTGCGTCGCCTGGGTTGAGTGGTTCTATCTCCCTTACAGCGGAATTCGGTTCGTCATCGCCGTTATATAATTTGGAGAAGTGGTCTTTCCATATTCTCAACATAGACTGCGGTTCTACTACGATGTTCCCCTGATCGTCCTTACAGGCTTCGGTTCGTGGATGGTACCCTTGGGAGGTTTTTTTACCTTTTGGTAAAATTTACGAACCTCATTCCTGTTGTGACATCTCTCTTTCTCCTCTATCGCGCGCTTCGCATACTCAATTTTTTTCCTTTTAAGAAGCCGGTGTTGCTCTCTCCTCTTCTGCTCGTAAAGCTCGCGAGCAACTCTGGTCCTCCAGTGCAGCGCCGTTTTGTATGCCTGTTGTTTCGCTGCGTGTGCTTGCCGGCATTCGTCGTCAAACCAGGGGTTTCGCTGTGGTGGTCGTGTGAAATCTAGCACTTCAGAGGCGGCATCTCTGATGGCTGCAAGGCAATGTTGCCACTGGTTTTCAATGCTTAATGGTTATTAGAGACTCGATCGGAAAAGGACATGGCAGTCTCTTGCGATTGTAGCCGTCTAACGTCGAAACTTCTCACAGTACTTCCTTGTTTTGGCTTGGATCGGGATATCCGTAGCCGTACCTTGGCTACAACGAGGTAGTGGTCCGAGTCAATGTTGGCCCCTCGGAATGTTCGGACATCCTGTACACTGGAGAAGTGTCGTGCGTCGATCGCAATGTGGTCAATCTGGTTGACAGTATATTGATCAGGAGATTTCCATGTTCCCTTGTGGATATTGAGATGTGTGAACTGCGTACTAGCTACCAGAACGTCTCGCCCCGCAGCGAAATCGATCAGCCTGAATCCGTTGTCGGAGGTGGTGTCGTGCAGGATGTATCTCCCGATTGTGCCACCAAAGATGTCTTCTCTTCCTAGCTTGGCGTTAAAATCTCCTAAGACAATTTTAATGTAATAGCCAGGGCACTGCTCATATGTCTTGTCCAAGAGCTCGAAGAATATGTCTTTGGTGTCTTCATCTTTCTCCTCTGTTGGGGCATGCGCGCATATTAGGCTTATGTTGACGAATTTAGCCTTGAAGCGGATTGTCGCGATGCGCTCGCTCACACTGTTGAAACTCAAGACTTTTTGCCTGAGTCTAGTTCCAACAACAAATCCACACCCAAATGTATGTGTTGCGTCAGGCAAAAAGAGTTATGGTAGCGGATCACAAAGACGATTGTATTCAATTAAATCCATACAGTCAAAAGAAATGGGTTCGGGGTTGTCAATTAAAGATTATAATGTTAATGAAACCTGCGAAGTTTGTATCCAAGGAAAGTCTGCCAGATTGCCATTTTCAAAAGTATCCAAAAGTGATTAGCAAAGCGTACTCGACTTGGTACACACATATGTTTGCGGTCCTATGGAAGTGGTCAGTCCAAGTGGTAATCGGTATATAGTCACGTTTATAGAAGACTATAGAAGATTCACAACAACATTCTTGATGGGGCAGAAGTCAGAGGTCTTTGATAAATTACGAAAATACATTGAAGCAATAAAAACTCAGTTTGGGCGTAAACCAAAAGTATTGAGGCGGGACATAAGGTGTAACAATATCTAAGGAAACAAGGAGTAAAATCAGAGTTCACTACAGCATACTCTCGACATCAGAACGACATTGCTGAAAGACGCAACAGGTCCCTTGGTGAAATGTCCAGATGTATGCTAATTGATTCGAACTTAAGCACCAGAACCTTTCGAGCTTTCGAGAAAAAAGTGGGACAACAAGTCGAAATGTTTAAATTTTGTTGGTTATGATGCAAACTTGAAAGATTACAGATTTCTAGACACCACTACGAAAAAGATATTATCAGCAGAGATGTTCATTTTTTGAAGTATTCAGCCAAATTGGAGGCAAGTCCAATTAAACATCGAAGTTTTCCAGAAACCAACAATAAAAAGAAAGGTGAGGTTCCCCAAAGTAATAGCGAAAATGACAATTTCGAATTTATAATCAAAAGTAGACCCAATAAAGAAAAAGAGGATGATCATTTGGACACAGATTCGAATTCTGAAAGCATATTTTACGGTTTCGATGAATCATTGAACGAATGGCAGAATGAATCTAAAAATGAATTACCACAGCAAAGAACATCAGCCAGAACAACAAAAGGAAAACCACCAAGCAGACTAATCAATGAGGTAAATGATAGATAGATAGGAAAAGCGCAATGCTTTTCGCCCCAGTCGTACGGCAAACTACTGTTCGAACGTTATTTGCTGTAGTGGGTCAAAGAAAAATGCATGTATGTATTACATTCGGATGCTAAGACTGCGTTCCTCAATAGCGTGTAAGATTAATATTGTACATTAGAATGTAAGACTCATTGTACAGTCTGTCCTGTCATCTGGCAATACCTTTTTTATCTATTTAAGTTCAAGTTATATGTGTCATATTCATATTCACCACATGAAGAAAAAAAGAGGATGAACGCGGCGATGACATGGCAGTCTGATAGATAACTTAAGCCTAGATAAGTAAATTGTAACCCTATTGTTAAATAAAAGAGAACTAAGGAAATAATAAAACATGGTGTCAGATGTTTAAATACCCACCAAGAAATTTGAAGTATTAAACATTCTGTTAAAACTAACTTTGAAAAAAAAAGAAGAAAAAAATATAATAACAATCTATTCGAGGCCCCAGTGAAATGAATTTCGATGAGCCAGCCGAAAAATTGGCCCATGTGGAAACAAAAATTTGAAATATTTCTGACTGCGGCAAATAAAAATGGAGAAGGAGAACCTTTAAAAATAGCCCTTTTTCTTCACCATATAGGAGAAAGAATTATTGAAATATTTAATCCACTTGGACTCCCTGAAGAGCAAAGAACATTAGCAATAGTGATGACGCGCTTTGAAAATTATTGCATTCAAAGGCGTAACACAGTGATGGAGACCTTCAAATTTGGCTCGATAACTCAGAAACAGGATCAATCATTCGTAGAATTTGAAACTGAAGTACGAAATAAAGCTAAATTTTGCGAATTCACGTGCTCAGCTGAAGGTTGTAATCAATCGTATATTGACCGAATGATAAAAGATAAAATTATTCTTGGATTGGAAAATAAAAAATTGCGGTCGAAGCTCTTGGAGTCAAGTCAAGATACACTCGAGCAAATAATAGAAAAGTGTAAAATTGCTGAGTTATCCGAAACAAATAAAAAAATACTCAACACCGAGGAAGACGTCATTAAAGTTGAAGCCATAAAAAGTTTTACAGTAAATAAAACTAAGCAGCCGTATGTAAATCGACAGAGGAACACTCAAACATGTGAGCGATGTGGGATGACGTCATCACTACAACATGATAAATTCTGTCCAGCAGTAGTGGAAGGGAGAACATGCAGAATATGTCACAAGCCTGGGCACTTTGCAGTTATGTGCAGGAAAAAATATAGTGGCAGAAGATCAAATAGCAGCAATTATGTACAAGCAGTTGGAGGAGAGGAAAGAGAACAAACAGGTGCAGCAGTAAAATCAACTCAGTCAGTAGATCAACAACGTGCAGCAGATCAACAACGGGGCATACATTCAGTAAATATTAATAGGCAATATTATGATGACGCAGGTAAACTAAATTTAAAAAAAATATTTGTGCTAGAAGTTTAAAATTAATTAAAAATTCTCCTTTTGTTCAAATTTATAACTGTAGACGTATAAGGCCGATCGGTTGGTATGAAGAAATGTTATTTAACAATGTTAAAGTCAATTTCAAATTGGATACGGGTGCTGATGTCAGTTGCTTGCCAATTAAATACATTGAAGAAATGAATTACCTGAATTTAATTGAAAACTCAAATACGAAATTGTTTGCTTATAATGATACTAAAATCAACTCTCTTGGAAAGATAACTTTGCCTTGCGTAGAAAATGTTACTAGATGTATTAGGCCTATAGATTTTGAAGTAGTTAGCAGCAAATTTCAGCCCATTCTGGGTCGTGCTGAATGCGAAGCATTGAACTTAATTCAAAGAATTCAAACAGTACAGAGTAGCCAAGCTGTTGAACTACCCTCCTCTAAGGATTGTTTTATTAATAGTTTCAGTGATATTTTTGAGGGTCTTGGATGTATTCCAGGCAAATGTTGTATTCAGTTAAAGGAAGGATCGGAACCGGTAGTCAACTATAAGAAGAAAATACCTTTCAGTCTTCATGATCGACTTAAGACTCAGTTAGATTTATTGGTAAGCGGTAAAGTAATTAGTCAAGTGGAATACCCAACCGATTGGGTAAACAACCTGCAAATTGTGGAGAAGTCAGATGGCTCTCTACGCTTGTGCTTAGATCCGCGGCCATTGAATGCATGCATTCGCCGGCCACATTTTTCAATTCCAACTGCAGAGTCTATTACTAGTCGACTGTCAGACAAATCAGTGTTTACTGTTATGGATTTGAAAAATGGATTCTGGCAGCTGGAATTGGACGATGAGAGTTCCAATTTGACTACGTTTATAACACCTTTTGGTTGTTATAGGTGGCACAGATTACCATTCGGGATAAGCAGTGCTCCTGAGTTTGTAAATATCTTGCCAAATACACCCAATCTTTCAATCGTAACATCCAAATTAAGAGATCTTACCAAATTAGGTTCAAAATGGCAATGGACCGAAGAACATCAAAATGAGTTTAATAATTTAAAAAATAGATTTACCCAGGCACCAGTTTTGTGTATGTTTGATCCAAAGGAACCTCTCGTCATTCAAGCTGATGCTTCCAAAGATGGTGTTATCGCCATCTATTCGTCAATTTCATAAAACTTGTACATTCAATTACACTTTGAACGTCACCCTTGCTAAGGCGCCTGAACACACTCATTTCATGTTTTATTTTAAGTTGAAAGCCTGCCAAAACTTGTCTGGCAGAATTTTGTAAGTAACCGCCATTTATTGTGACGACGCTTAGCAAGGAGGACGTAAAAAGTGTAAGTAGAATATATTTTGTATTTAAGTTTCTTAATTATAATCATATCGCTTCAGGAAATAAAATTATTCTGTATTCTACATTCAAATTAAAGGAATTATATTATTTCGATTGCTCCGAAAGCGGCCGCCGGTAGGATGGGTTTTGTTACAGGGTGGGCAGCCAATAGCTTTTGCATCACGAAGTTTGTCGACAAGTAAGCAAAAATGGGCCCAAATTGAAAAAGAACTCCTGGCCATTGTTGTAGCTTGTGAGAAGTTTCATTTTTATGTTTATGGCCGTGAGGTTGAGGTTCATTCGGATCATAAACCACTTGAGACTCTTGTGAAGAGGCAACTAGATAAAGTTACAGTTAGATTACAACGCATGTTTATGTTTTTGTTAAAATATCCAGATCTTAAAATAAAATATGTTCCAGGAACTCAATTAATGCTGGCAGATTGCCTTTCACGAGCGTATTTAAAAGCAGCAGAGGAAGAGCAAGTTAAATTAAATTATGTTGTACATAGCATTGTTAGTGAAGTATGTATGTCTGACAAAAACAAACTCAAGTATCAGGTAGCTACCAGGGAAGATCGATGCCTTAGAAAGATCCTTGAATATCAAGCAAATGAGTGGCTAGATTACAAAACACTTAGCTTAGATTGTAAGAAATTTCACAAAATAAAATTTGAGTTAAGTGTTAATGATGAACTTTTATTCTTTGGGGATAAATTGGTTGTACCGTTCAGGCTTAGAGATCAGGTCATTAAGATGTTGCATGAGTCTCATTTAGGCATAGAAAAAACACGAATGCGTGCGCGAAGACTGTTCTACTGGCCAGGTATGTCGAAAGACATTGAAGAAAATATTCAAAGGTGTCGAATTTGTGAAAAATTCAGGTATAATAATCCAAAAGAGCCACTTAAACAGCATGATTCACCAGAGTTTGCTTGGGAAAAAATCTCAATGGATATATTCGAGCATGGAGGGAGATCATATTTGTGCGTATTCGATGCGTACTCTAATTGGTTGTGCGTTGAAAAGCTTCAAGATAAATCAATTGATAACATTATAAATAGGATAAAATCTCAATTATTTGCGAAGTTTGGGGTTCCACTTGAAATCCGATCGGATAACAATCCGTTTAACAGCCGTAAGTTCAGGGACTTTGCGGAAGAATTCAATGTTAGACTTGTGTTTTCTAGTCCACGTTATCCTCAGAGCAATGGCTTAGCAGAGAAAGGAGTGGCGATTGCTTTGTATTAGCTCTCGTACGCATCAGTCGCTTTTTCTACTCTTTTCTACTCTTTTCAGTATGCCTGTTTGTGCTTTATGCAATAAAGTTGAACCCATCGATTATTTTTCGTGCGGTGTCTGTAACTCTTTATTGCATTTTACTTGTGCAAAAATCAAGAAAACCGACTATAATTCCATCAAATCAAAAAAAAACTTCTTTATTAAATGTGATAAATGTCTCACTAAAGTGCTAAATGACTACCTAGTTAATATTGATAATTTAGTGCACAGTGTTCTCGCTAATTTAAACTGCCTAAAAAATGATTTTCCCTTTTTGTGCAATAACAACCTGCATAGTGAAGTGGGTGTGTCAACAAGAAGTATGACTAAAGAAAAGGTTATTGACCTTTTAGTGGACAACAGCCAAAATAAGAAGTGTCCCCCTCCTCCCACTTCGCATAAAAGAAGACTATCTCTCACATCAATTCCTAAATCACCTGCTCTGACTCATAACTCTCATTCACTGTCTACTAATATAAACAAGAACAAGAGTGTAAATGGGAATAATTTTAACAAACAGGTTTTTTCTACTGCTGCTGCTCACGTCTCATCTCCTGCACTTATTAATAAACATAAACAAAGTGACGATAGGAAGAAAGGCGAAAGAGAAAACCAAAATATTGATTGGTTGCTGGTGCCAATAAAGTCGCCGATATGGGTCTCGCTGCCGCTACGACTACCACTGCTGTTTGTGATGCACCTCGTGTCGATGCTGCTGCTGCTGTTGTTGTTGGTAATGATGTCGCTGTCGATGGTCTCGTTGTCAATGCTGCTTCTGGTGTTGTTGGTGCTGATACTATTGTTGGAAATTCTATTGAATATAACTCCCCTCATCCCCGACCGCTGGTTACATTAAGCAATATAAACATAGACAAAAATGATGAGATCGTCGCCGTCGCTGCTGATATTAATTCAGTTTGCCCTGCCGGTGAAGGTGAATTTCGCAACAACTTCTACAAGTCTAAACAAAATTCTCATGTTTTGGTAGGAGCGGATGTAAATTCGTCTTTGAATGTTGTTTATGCTTCGAAATGGATTCACATCTCCAAATTTCACCGCAACACTGAAACTGAAGATATAATTCAACATATTGTATCCAAGACTAGAATTCCTGCAAACTTATTAAAATGCTTCAAACTTCTTAAAAAGGGTTTACCATTGAGCGAAATAAATTATGTCAACTTTAAATTATGTGTACCTGCTGGGAACGTTGACTGTCTATTGAATGACTCTTCAATTTGGCCGTATGGAGTTTAAGTTAAACCTTTCTTTAATAATTCAAAAAACGAGAAAAATGCCTCGATCCTACCGGAAGCTGTATAACGTCCAACGTTTTTCTTCCCAACGATTCTACACCCATAAAACATCATCATGAAACATCATCATCATATTTATATAATTTATCTGTATACTATCAAAATGTAGGTGGTTTAAGAACCAAGCTTAATAAGGTATGTCTAGCTCTTTCTGCTGAATTGTTCGATATCATCATATTTACTGAAACTTGGTTGACAGATAACTTTTTAACATCTGAAATGTGTAATTCAAATTATACTATTTTTAGAAAGGATAGGTGTTCACAAACAACGGGATTAGAGCGAGGAGGAGGAGTCTTTATAGCTGTCCGGTCAAGCTTGTCCTGCAGGCCTATCGAACTCTTATCTGACTCCTTACCTAATAGCTCCGATTTTGATGTTGATCAACTTATTATACAACTTTCCTTGACTAATGAGATCGAACTTTTCGTAATATGTAGTTATATTCCACCTAGGAGCTCGATACATTTATATGATATACATCTTAATAATTGCTTAAGTATTCTTGAAAACCTTTCTGGTTCACAGCATTTTTTATATGCTGGCGACTTTGATCTTGGAGCAATACAATGGATTTTTTAAAGGAAGAAAAAAATTTAGTTCCATTTAACATCACAACTGAGGTCGAAGCACTGGTAGCAGACTTTTTTAGCCACTTAGACTCCATTCAGATTAATAGTTATACTAATGATTTGGACCGCATATTGGATCTCATATTTGTTGACAAACATCTAAATGTATCAGCTGATAAGATTGTAGGAGTCTATCTACCTAACGCCCGTTATTTCAAATATTCAAATTTGGAAGTCAAATAAATAATATCGAGCATTTCGGATCGCCCGCAAGAGTGCGTTACAAATTCATCTGCTCAATTTTACTTTTGTTTCTTCATCATCATTCGTCGATTTGCCTTCAGCCAGATATCATACATATCCAGATATCATACATATGTATGTACATAGTTCGTGTTTCAATAATCAATTAAATCGATTACTTTGTAAATTAAAGTTAAATATATTGTTTTAAGTTGAGTCGCGTTTTTTAATTAAATTTAGTCGACACGCTTCTAAATTGGTGACCCCGACGCGTACGCCAACTAATAAAATTAAACATATATACATATACGTATATTGTGCTGCGATTTTTTTTTGTCACGGTGAACAAAGAAAATGCCTGGAACCAACGACCAACCTGTGAACGCTTAAGCTGATGCTCCCACAGACAATTCAATGGAAGCATTGGAAGCGCAATTGCAAGAACTCCAGCAACAAGTACTTTCCCAGCAGGCACTAGCACAAGCAGCGAGAGGTACGGAGGTTGAATCTAGCCATGCTCAAGTGCGACCACCACCTTTTTGGCGAGAAAATGTGAAGCTCTGGTTCGCTCAACTCGAAGCACAGTTTACATTGGTGAATTTGCGATCTGATGCCGTCTTTTCATAACGGACAAAACGTCAAAATTGCAGTTTTTGGTAGATACGGGCTCGGACGTTTCGGTGTTTCCACATACCGGTTCACGTCAAAAGTCAAAACCATCCGACTATACTCTTTTCGCTGCAAACGGAACCCCGATTCCAACCTACGGTTTTCGCACCTTGCAGATGAACTTAGGCCTCCGTCGAGATTTTACATGGCGTTTTGTGGTAGCAGAAGTCAGCAAACCTATTATTGGTGCGGACTTTCTAGCTTTCTATCAACTTCTTGTGGACGTATCACACAGCAGATTGCTAGACGGAATTACTGGACTTTCCGCACTGGGTTGTCACGCATTTGAGATGTCATCACATGTGAAATCAGTTTCAGGAACTTCAAAGTACATCGAGCTGCTTAAAAAGTATCCCAGTTTGACTCGACCAGATGGAAGCTTCAAAGAAATCCGACACTCCACCGTTCATCACATCAATACGAAAGCAGGCCCTCCAGTTAGGTGCAAATCACGACGTTTAGCACCTGACAAGATGAAAATTGCAAAAAGTGAGTTCGAGACAATGCTGAAAATGGGAGTAGCTCGCCGGTCCGAAAGCTGCTGGTCATCGCCACTTCATCTCGTTGCCAAAAAGTCAGGTGATTGGCGTCCGTGTGGAGATTACCGCTCTTTAAACGACCGCACGATTCCAGACAACTATCCTCCAAGAAATCTTCAGGATTGTTCAGCTAATCTCTCAGGGAAGAAAATATGTTCCAAGATTGATTTGGTAAGAGCGTTCAATCAGATTCCGATCGCACCAAAAGACATCAAGAAAACGGCCATAGTTACACCATTTGGACTGTTTGAGTTTGCGTTCATGACGTTTGGCCTCCGAAATGCCGCCCAGACCTTTCAGAGGTTCATCGACGAAGTCACAAATGGTCTCGACTTTTGCTTTCCATACGTGGACGATATTTTGGTGGCATCGGATGACGAAGAGCAACATTTTCACCATCTTCAAACTCTTTTCGAAAGACTCAACAAATTTGGCGTTGTCATTAATGTTGCTAAGTGTGAGTTTGGTAAGTCTAAAATAACATTTTTAGGTTACTTGATATCAAGGGATGGCATACAACCGCCCGAAGAACGAATCCAGGCAATTATTGATTGTAAGCCGCCAACGACAGTTAAGCAGCTTAGAAGATTTCTGGGTTCTATCAACTTCTATAGGCGCTTCGTCAAAAACGCAGCCAGCCTTCAAGCTCCACTGAACGAGTGCCTAAAAGGACGGAATATCAAAGGCAACAAATCCATTACTTGGACAAAACCACTTTTGCAAGCTTTTGCTGCTTGTAAAGAGGGACTTATTAAAGCTGCTTTGCTCGCACATCCTGATCCGACACTTGAATGGGGACTTTTCACTGATGCATCAGACTGTGCCATGGGTGCAGTTCTACAACAGAAAACCTCAATCGGTTGGCAGCCACTGTCATATTTTTCAAAGAGTTTCAACAATTCTCAACGTAAATACAGCACGTATGACAGGGAACTTTTAGCGATCTACTCAGCTGTAAAGTACTTTAAGTTTATGTTGGAAGCTAGAAATTTTACCATTTTCACGGACCATAAACCGTTGGTGTTTGCCTTTAAGCAAAAGCCCGAAAAAGCATCACCTCGACAGTTTAGATGTCTTGATCTCATTGGTCAATTTTCAACTGACATCCAACACATTGCTGGAACGGTAAACGTAGTAGCAGATACGTTGTCAAGAGTTGAAGGCATCAGCAAGTCAGTGAACTTTGAAGGAGCTCGCAATGTCTCAAACAGGTGATAGAGAACTTAAAAACATTATTAAATCTGCTTCTGCATTACAGGTTGTAAAAGTTCCGCTTCCTAACTCTCATTTGCAAATATTTTGTGATGTGTCAAAGGGTGTTGCTAGACCGTTTGTAACAAAACCTTTTCGCCATCAAGTATTTGAATCCCTGCACAGCTTAAGTCATCCTGGAACAAACGCTTCAGTTAAATTGGTATCATCAAAGTTCGTCTGGCCCTCAATCCGAAAAGACTGCAGAGCATGGGCAAAGTCATGTATTCCGTGCCAACGATCGAAGATAACTCATCATACGTCATCCCCTGTTGGAAACTTCGAACAACCATCGTCGAGGTTTGAGCATATACATGTCGACTTCGTTGGACCACTGCCATATTCACGAGGATTCAGATTTTGCCTCACTGTTGTCGATAGGTACTCGCGCTGGCCTGAAGCTTACCCTTTAGAAGATTCCACTGCTGAGACACTTGCAAGAACACTCTTCGCTAATTGGATATCCCGTTTTGGAGTACCACTCAAGGTTACATCTGACCGTGGCAGACAATTTTTGTCTGATCTATTTCAGGCTTTGACAAAATTGTTTGGCATCAATCATCTGACGACAACTGCTTACCATCCTGCCGCTAATGGCATGGTTGAAAGGTTCCATCGCCAATTGAAAGCCGCTATTGAGTGCCATGAATCACCAGCATGGGCCGATGAACTTCCTGTTGTACTCCTTGGACTCAGGACAGCATACAAAGAAGACTTACAAGCTACAGTAGCCGAAATGTTGTATGGAGAATCCATCAGAATCCCCGGTGAATTTTTGTCACCACGAAAAGATAGCATCAGTGATCCGACAACCTTTATCAACCAACTTCGACTTCATTTTGAACATCTAACACCAGTCTCAGCATCTCGTCACGGATCCAAAAAAATCTTTGTGTTCAAAGAACTATCTACATCATCCCACGCATCAGAAGAGATGCAGTAAGAATCGGACTACAACAACCATATGAAGGTCCATTCCCTGTCGTTAAAAGATCAAATAAATTCTTCGTGGTTAAGATCCGAGGAAAAGAGGTAACAGTTTCAATCGATCGTTTAAAACCGGTTTTTCTACTTTCAGACGATAATAATCCCACCTCAGAAAAACCATCATCTCTACCCGTCTCTCCAGAAACAGCTGATGACATCATCATCAGAAAAACTAGATCAGGTAGATCAGTTCGAATTCCAGACAGACTTGGGATAAATAAGAACTAACTTCAATCCCATCGTAACAAAGTCACTGGAAGGGGAGTGCTGTAGGAGTCTATTTATTCAAATTTGAAAGTCAAATAAATAATATCGAGCATTTCGGATCGCCCGCAAGAGTGCGTTACAAATTCATCTGCTCAATTTTACTTTTGTTTCTTCATCATCATTCGTCGATTTGCCTTCAGCCAGATATCATACATATCCAGATATCATACATATGTATGTACATAGTTCGTGTTTCAATAATCAATTAAATCGATTACTTTGTAAATTAAAGTTAAATATATTGTTTAATAAGTTGAGTCGCGTTTTTTAATTAAATTTAGTCGACACGCTCCTAAAAGATCCTGCTACCAATGATTCAGAACTCTATTCACCACTATGCACTGGAGATTAATCTTAGTCTTTACAGTTTTATAAAAGGAAATCGGAAAGATAATACAAAATTTGTTCATTGTTATAAAAATGCCGACTTTGGTGCAATCAACGCGTATCTAGGCTCTTTTTCTTGGGGTGATATGGTGAATCAGCCTAACCTTAATGCTGCTTATAACTTATTTAAACGTGTTATCAATAGCACAGTTGTAAGATTTGTTCCAAAAAGGAAAGTTTTTTGTAATTCAAATCCAATTTGGTTCAATAAAAGGCTATTTCGACTTAAAAATCAAAAAAACAAAGCATATAAAAGATATAAAAGTAAGAAAAATGATCCTATTCTGCGTAATTTGTATCTCTCCTTCCAACGTGATTTTAACAGTCTAAATCTTACTCTTTATAAAGAGTATATATCTTCAGCTGAGGCTAAAATCAAGGATGATAGTAGTCAATTTTGGAAATTTATAAACTCTAAACGAAAAACTACAGGGTGTCCGTGCTGTATGAGTTATTTGGGTTCTTCGACAAGTAACATTTCTGAAATTTGTGATTTGTTTGCGGTATACTTCAAATCAGTTTATGCTTTTGACGTTCCGTCTCAAAATCTGCCAACTGTTCCTCAAAGATTTAGTCTCGGCTTCCTTCGTGTTAGCAAAGCGGAAGTTTTAAATGCTTTGAAGGGAATTGATGACTCCAAGTCTCCTGGACCTGATGGATTATCACCATTTCTGCTAAAAAATGCAGCTGTTTCTCTAGCAGAACCATTATTAATATTATTTAATATTTCTCTTCAAAGTGGATTATTTCTGAATGAATGGAAAGTATCATTTCTAACTCCTATCTTTAAAGCAGGTTCCAAACAAGATATTTCTAATTATAGACCAATTTGTAAGATCTCAACTATACCTAAGCTTTTCGAAAAATTAATTTCCGACAAGATATTCTTCGTTGTGCGTGAGCATATATCAATTTACCAACACGGATTTATAAAAGGAAGGTCTACTTCAACAAATCTTACAATTTTTGTTAATTATGTTCTATCTAACTTTGAGAAAAAGTGCTTCGAGGAGGGTATGGAAAAAGATTTTCTGTATCGAATACTAGAATATAATGCTACGCCGTTGGCAAATATGTTGCTATCACCTGCACAACTTTTCATGGGCAGAGAAATAAAAACCAAAATTCCTACAACTACAAACAACTTAAAACCACATAATATAAACTCGAAAGATGTTTCGGAGCGCATAGAAAGGAAAAAGGATCTACAAGCTGAGTATTACAATAGAAATTCAAAACCCCTATCCAATTTGAATGAGAATGATAAAATTATGTTTAAAAAAGATGAAAAAGATTGGTTGTATGGAACTATTTCTAAAAAAATAAATGATAGGTCATATATAGTTAATGATAGTGAAGATAATGGGGCGTATTCATAGAGATTTACTAAAGTCGTTATTTCTTGATCTATAGTTTAAGGCTTGTTGATTAAATAAACACAGCTCTTATTCATAGTCAATTTTCCTTATGGGTTTAGTAAAACCTCAGTTAAAGGTTGTATTCTACTACAATTATACTTCAAATGACAGTTCAAAGCAAAAAAATACTTTTATATTTTCAATGTTTTTATTTTGTGCTGTCATTCCTCAAATTGGATGTCGAAAAAAGTAAGTAAAACAAAACTAATTAATAAAAAATATAAAAAATAGCGACAAACAACGTTCTATAATATTTTAGATGAATAACAAGGAAAATATAAAAGGCAAACAGGAAGGAAACTGGTCTTCAATTGCGGTATCAATCGACATTTTTCTGGACAGCAAGTTGACGTAAAATTTATTTTATATGATTTACTTTTTCAATTTACAAATAAAAATAAAAATGACATTTGGCTGTGATAATAACTACTTAAACACAGCATTTCCTGTGTTTATAGTTAAACCACAGATTTAGCCCTAAACTTAGGTTTAAATTTATTTATGAATAGCCTAAACTCTGGACTTGCTTAGTAACAACTTAGCGAGAGTTTAGTAAACATCTATGAATATGCCCCAATAAGTTTAGAAGAAATAGACGCCACATTAGATGTTCACTTAATAAAGCGCCTTCAAACTTATTAAATGATGATATCTATACCGGCAACGGCAATAATCACTGTAATGAAACTATTGAAATGGGTTCTTCCGAAAATAAAGACATGGAAGGAGGTCCCTCCAGTGATAATGTTGTCGATGTCGGAATAGACGTAACCGATCGGCCAAGCAATATTGTAACAAGATCAGGAAGAGTTGTAAGAGCACCGGAGCGTTATGGCTATTAGGTGTTTTTTATTAAAAGTAACTTAAAATTCTTATTTATTATTTTTGCGTCATCTTAAAAAAAAAAAAAAAAAAAATGAAAAAAAGAAGCATGTAAGATTAATATTGTACATTAGAATGTAAGACTCATTGTACAGTCTGTCCTGTCATCTGGCAATACCTTTTTTATCTATTTAAGTTCAAGTTATATGTGTCATATTCATATTCACCACATGAAGAAAAAAAGAGGATGAACGCGGCGATGACATGGCAGTCTGATAGATAACTTAAGCCTAGATAAGTAAATTGTAACCCTATTGTTAAATAAAAGAGAACTAAGGAAATAATAAAACATAGCGACCTTGAAGAAACAATCTACATGAGGCAGCCGATTTGATTCATTGAAGAAAATAAAGAACACAAGGTATGTTAACTAAATAAAACCATCTATGGACTAAAGCAGCTAGCAAGGGCGTGGAACCAATCTATCAACAATGTTCTCTTGGAAAATGGATATTATCAAAGCAAAATTTACCAATGTATTTTCAAGAAATCTTTAGGTGAGTTTTTAGTTTATGTACTTGTCTATGTGGATGACTTATTATTCATCAGTAAAAATCAAAAATTAATCGATGACACCGAAAGCCTGCTCAAATCAAAGTTTAAAATGAAAAATCTCGGAACGATACAAAATTACGTAGGTCTTGAGATGTGACTGAAAGATGCGAAAGTTTCAAAGACGCTGATGGACCCAAGCTATGGGAAGTCAAATGCTTAAGTTCATTTTTTATCTGACAACGAAAAGTATCAGAAGTTTATTGGGTGTTTACTTTACATCGCAATCAGTTCCCGACCAGATATCGCAGCAAGTATAAGCATATTATCTTACAAAGTGTCAAAACGTACAGTTGAAGATTGGAACGAGCTGAAACGTGTTGCAAAATATTTAAAAGGGATATCTCAACTGAGATTGTTTCTAAGCCTAAACAACAATAAAGAACAACTTATTGGGTATGCGGACGCAAACTGGGCAGAAGACAGAGAAGAACGAAAATCTAATTCCGGCTACATTTTTAAAGTTTTCGGTGGTGCTGTCGTAAACAAACCTCTGTAGCCATGCAAGAAGTTCTTCTCACCCTCTGATCTGGCTGTTATCTACAAGACTTACGTCCAAAGCTTAAGTATAACTCCCATATCTGGACTGGTGCTACTGCAACATACTTAAGCCTCTTGGACAGTATTGAACGTAGAGCGTTTAGACTGATCCGTGATAATACCATCATAGGACCATTTACGTCGCTTGAACATCGTCGTAAAGTTTATTGCATCACCCTCTTTTACCGTTATTTTAACAGTTTATGCTCTAGAGAAATAGCCAGTTGCATTCATCCCCTTAAAAAGTTCAACTGTAATACTCGCGCTTCTAGGAATGCTCATCAGTATACCCTCGAGCCCAACTTCGGTCGTACTGTCAAGTACAGAGATTCGTTCTTTAGCCGTACTACGCGAATGTGGAATGCCTTACCACACTCTGTCTTTCCCAGTCATTGCAATATTCAGGAATTCAAAACCAGTGTGCATCGACACCTCCTTTTAAACCCTCTCTCCCTTTCCTAGTGCTCACACTGTGTCTTTACATAATAAGGGTAGTAATATCCCCTTGAGTGTGCGCTAATTATAAAAAAAAAACCTTGTACTAAAATATAGTCTTCTCTTTTATTCTTTATTGATCATAAAAAATAAAAACTTTTGTATCTAACGGATACAAATCTAAAATTTATTCTTTTGTAAAACGCGTTCCGTTCATGTACAGCACTTTTCCTTTTGCGTTTATAAATTATTAATAAAAGTCTTAAATTGAAATTGCAATACGGTAAAGAGAATATAAATTTCAACATTTTCAACTATATATTTCAGATTCTTGAAAAATGTTCGACGAAACAAAGAAACGTTTGTGTATGTTTTGTGGTTGCTCGATTTACCATCAGGAATAAGATCAACATTATATTCCACCTATGCTTCAACTGGCTGCCACTTTAAATGTTCTTGGAGGTGGTGGTTATCAACGACAAGTTGGGGCTGATTGGGCTGCACCGATGGGCCAAAGTAATGTGGCTGAAATAAGCGCTGCCGATATTAAGAAAATGCAGTCGGTTCTATGCCCACAAGGAATATTTTTTTGAAAAATGTAAAATTCCTGGAGGTAGAATCTTATTTTAAACTAAATTTTATTAACTATATATATATATAATTTTGATAACCGATTATCTTTTAATTTTGTAGTTATTCACTCGGGAACTAATGTCCCCCTTCAAGTACCTACAGCTGGAAATAACTCTTGGTTTAGCTAAAAGAATACGTGACGGTATTAAGGATGATTTATTTACGAACAATTAGTTCGCTTAGAATAAATAAAAAAACAAAGAGTCAAACAAATATTTCGTCGCCGTTCTATCAAAACTTTCTTAGTCCATTTGTTGTGTTTTGAGATTTTGCATTTAAAGTTTGAAATCAATATGCAAATTAATAGATTTTGGGAGTTATAATTCCTTATAATTTAAAAATGGTGCATCGTTAAGCTTAGGGAGTTTTGAGAAAATATAAATTTTGTCATTTACATGAACTTGGTTTATTTATTTCATTTTTGCGGAAAATGGACTTAGGGAGTTTTCAAAGAACGACAACGATTTGCTTTTCTAAAGCTTTTTATTAAAAAAAGCAAATAATTGTGTTTTTTTTATAAATTGAGCTTGAGTGTTCCAAATTTTAATATTTATAAATTATATTATTTTTTATGAACTATCAATTGATAATTGAAGATCGCAATAGGGGTGTTTAACTATCTAGAAATATATCTTTTGTAACACTGGCGGTACCAAAAGTAAGGCCTCCTACAATGCCTGTCACTGCAGCTTCCATCCCACAAGCAGCAGCAATAGCTTTTTCGGATTCGTCTAGACTCTAGATCAAATGGGCAGCCACCAGTTTGCTTAATCGAATTTTTGTTGTTAGTTTTTTTTGTTTTGTATTTACGCAGTGTCCGAATCTAATTTAATATTTATTTCAATATTGTCAAGACCCAACTGATTAGGGAAGTAACCACAAAGGAAGTTAAAAACACAACCTAATAAAAAAGAGATTAATTACATATATAAAAACAATATCTAAAATTATTATAAAAAGTGGCTTTAGTTAAGGATTTCCAAGTGTTAGTAGACTGACTAGGTATCTTTCTACGTTAACGACAAAGGACGACATCGAACCTTATAAGGACACAACGATTGTAGGTGGAAAGGGATTAAATAAATAAAATAGGTGGCGCAACAGTCCGTAGAGAACCAGGGCCTAGTGACTTACAACTCTCAACCATTCCTGTGTGCGCGAGTAATTGCAGGGATGGAGGGGACCTACAGTTTATATGCCGAATCCGAACGGCTAATTTGAGAAAGCACTTTTTCATGACAAGAATTACTCTTGGAGAATTTGTCAATTCCTCGCAAGAGGCAGTACCCGTGAAAAAAACTTTAGGTGGCGCAGGCAGGGATTAAACCCAAGAACTCTCGCATGACAGTCTAACGCACTAACCATCATGCCACGGGTATTGGAGTAGTAGGATTAGGAGTAGCGAAAAAAAGCAGCGAAACGCCATGCAAGTGTACGACTCCTGCAAAGGTGGAGCGAGATACTTCTTAGCTATTAACATAGTTAGAAACAAAATATAAGAGAAAGCCAATGACGTCCTCACGAGTCACAGAACACCATTGCATATACATAGGTCGCTTAGATCTTAATTATAGCGACAAAAGGCTTGTCCATGGTAGAAACGGAGTTGAGTAATATGGAGCAAGACAAAACTTTGCAAGAGTTCTATGGCGAATTCATGAAGGTCATGACACTGATCATCATCAACACGATAATGTGTTACGCACCCAGAACTGCTGAAACTAAATATGTGACTGGCAAGACAAATAACTCTTCGATTTTCGTTACGTTGTTTAATCAACCCATGAGCAAAATAGTGTTCTCACTAAGTCTTAGAGACCTTCCTAACACTCTAGCAAGAGCACAGGAAATTGAATCCAACCAAAATTTGGGTCACGTCAATAAAAGACATCTGCCCAGATAACCTTGCCCAGGTGAGTGTCAAGGCTAGTCAGCAATCAGACCATTCTGGCAAAATAGAATATCTTATCAGAATGACTAATTTTACCAGAATAGGCATCATAACCCAAACGAACGATTTCAACAATGGAATGCACGGTTTCAACAAAATCGCCAGTATAACAATATAGTAGAACACATAAAATCACCATCTATAAGACACTCATCATCCCGGTTCTCGTTTATGGCGCTGAGGACTGGGCCCTTATTATGAAATACGAAACGAACGGCAGAAAAAACGAAACCCAGAAAAACGAAACTCATGGCGTAGAGCGATTATTAGAAACGAAAATGGAATCAAGAAAATGTTGCCAGTCAAAAATGAAAAATGGTATTTTTTTAAACGCAACTAACTTCACACCTATTTACAAATGTCAAAATGTGAGTGTTGGAAAAGTTTTAAGTTTAAATTTGATTTGCATTCGGTTCGGTAAAATGTTTTTTCATTGCGATTACTTTCTTGAAGGCGAAGATGAATCTGAATCCGAAGAAGAAATGCGTGTAACAAGGGCACTCTTAAGAGATTCATCCGACCCAATGAGCCTTTCAAGTTCCACGTAAGTAAATGAAAATCCTTTTGTTCATACTGTATTTAAGTAAATTCCTAAAATATTTTCAAGGTTCAAGCAACTTTTTCGTCTGAACAAGGAAGCGTTTAAATATGTATTGGATGAGATTGATCCACACCTTCCAAGTTTTAATTCTACATATATACCAAATGTATTGAAATTAGCTGCAACATTTCGGTTTCTGGCAGAGGGTGGATATCAAAGAGGAACCGGGCAGGATTTTCTTGTTAGTATGGCACAACCAACTTTATCGGTCACTCTAGCAAAAATATTGCCAATAATATAAAATATTCTGTGTCCAAAATTTATATCATTTGCAATGACGGAAGACGAAAAAACTGCAAGTAAACAGAATTTTTATGAGAAATATAGTTTTCCTGGCATTATCGGGTGTGTAGATGGTACGCACATTAAAATTATAAGACCAGTATTAAATGAGCACCTTTACTTTAATAGAAAAGGTGACCATAGTATAAATGCAATGATCGTATCACCCACTTTAATTGATACATTTTTCCAAAAGCATTCTCTTCTATTATAATTTTTCTTACTTGTCAAAGGTCTGTGACTACAAAATGAGAATACGAGCAATTGATGCGCAGTATGGAGGAGCCTCCCATGACTCATTTGTGTTTAGTTTAAGCGCCTTGTTCAAAAATGGAATGATGGTGATAGGAGAAGTTGGTTATTGGGTACGTACATAAATGCTTAATTCATTCAAACCGTTTGATGTGTTTTAATTTTTGTAGGTGATTCTGGGTGCACATTGGAACCGTGGATGATGACACCCTACAGGACTGCACAAGAAGGTGGCCAAGAAGAACATTTTAACACGGTCCATTCCAAATGTAGGAATATTGTTGAAAGGAAGATAGGCGTTTTGAAATCGAGGTTCAGTAGCATTCTCGGAGCAAGGCAACTCCATTATTCACCGGAAAAAGCTATCCAAATCACAAATGTTTGTGCTGCTTTGCACAATATTTGCAAAAAGTTTGCTGTACCAGACTTCCCGGTCGTGGAAAACAATGAGGAAGGAGAGGGGAGTGAACTTGTAGCTAGTGATTTGAATCAATTTTCGAACATCGCAACAGAAATACGAAACCAAATTAAAGACGTTTTGTAAACAAAATAAAACTTTTTAATTCAGTCATTGAATGCAAGTAGGTACATAGGTGTATCTGTGATCACAAAATTGATAAATATTAATGTAAGACAAAATAAATTAAGAAAGTAAATAAACATAAAATAAACTCTTCTTAAAAAAAAAATAAAAACTTCACAAAACTAAAACAAATTAACTTAAAAAAACTTAAGAACCAAACAAACACTTAAATAACCTTACATGCAAGTTAAGTTATTCACTACTGCTTGAGTGTTCATTATTATTTGAAATGGGGTTGTAGTATTTTGTATTCATTTCCATTTTATCTTGTCTTAGTTTCAATTTGTGAGACTTAATTGAAATAAGTTCTAATCAAGCGTTATGTTTCTTTATGTTGTTTAGTTTGAACTCTTCCAGTTTTTTTTTTTAAGATCATATAGTTTCCTTCTTCTCCTGTCTGCTTCTTTATTCCATGCATTTAATGTAGTCAGCTCTTTTAAAATGCCCTTTTGCGTTTCCTGAATGCATTCAAGCTTTTCGTTTAGCATATTGACAGCTTTATCTTGCAGGTCAACGTGCTTTTCCAACATAGTGTTCCTGTTCCGTCTTGTTGCTTTTTTCTTTCTAGACGGCAGCGGGTTACCTTCTGAATTGTTTGGTTGTGGTTCACTATTCTCAATGTTTTCAAGTTGTGGTTGAGGGTCTTCGATTAAAGTAATAAAGTAATCTTGAGCTCTACCACTCCGCCAGCAGTTTAGTATCTGGATCCCCCTTCCTGCAGAACATGAGGACGCAGCCATTATTAAGCTGCTGGCGAAGCAGAATAAAGAGCTTTCCATTTAAGAATGGAAGCTCCAACATTCTAGAAAGAGCCATGGTGGCGAAGGGAAGGACCTCTTGTTTGTGGCAGACAAGAAATCTGACCTTCTGCTCAAGGATAGAAAAGACGTGTTGAGGTATGGTCTCGGAACCGTAAAGGTTAAGAGGCATGAAGGCAAAGAGGAGTCAAAAGCTGCAAGTGGTGCAAATAAACCTGCACCACGCTAAAGCAGCAACGTACGACCTTACGCTCTACATGTCTCACGAGAACGTGGATGTGGCCTTGATCCAGGAACCATGGTTAGGCAAAAACCTAATCCGTGGGTTGAGGTCAAAACACTACAACCTTTTCCATTCCACGTCAGATGAAGGTAATATTAGAAGTTGCATCCTAGTGAAAAAATCAATTAACGCTTTCTTCCTATCTAGGTACAGCAACAAGGACAACACGGCAATCAGCGTCAAATCGAATGAAGGAAACTTCATTCTAGCGTCGACGTACATGCCGTACGAGGAGGAGAGCCCATCAAAAACAGTCCGCGATCTGGTGGTCCATGCCACAGCAAGCGATACACCTTTGGTGTTAGGAGGTGATGCCAACGCTCACCACACTCAATGGGGCTCTAAGGCTCAATTTTTGAATGTATTCTCTGTTCTAATTTATCGATATGTAATAGGGGCAATCACCCTACCTTTCAAAACAAAAACAGGGAGGAAATCATAGATTTGACCCTTATTAGCAATAATAGTAAAATTTCAGTTGAAGACTGGAGAGTCTCACCTAAAGAATCTTTTTCGGATCACTTTAGGATACTCTTCTCTATAGACAGGAACTTTACTGAAAAGAAACCTTACAGGAACCCAACTAGAACGAATTGGACAGAGTACGAAAAATGGCTGAAAGACTGTATTGATTCACCAGAGGACAATACAAGTCTAAGTATTTCAACCATTGACACTGTTGTCCAAAACTTGTCTAGCAAAATGAAAATGTCTTTTGAAAAACACTGCCCTTTATCTCGTTCCAATAACTCCACTAACCCACCCTGGTGGAATGGTGTACTAAAGAAACGTAGAACAGAGGTTAGAAAACTTTTCAATAAAGCTAAACTGAGTAAATTAGAAGAGGACTTAAAGTCTTATAGAGCCGCACTTAACACTTACACCAAAGAGTTAAGGAAGGCCAAAAAGGATTCGTGGGGTAAACATTGTGAATCCATTGAAAAAACAAGCGAGGCGGCAAGGCTCCGTAGAACCCTGGCCCTTAATCCCAAGATCCCGGGGTACATAAAACACCCTGATGGATCATGGTGAACTCGAGCCTGGAAACGCTTGAACTCTTCATGGAAACTCATTTCCCTGGTTGTAAAAACCCAGAAAGTTCTGATTGCTTGCAATCGAACACGCTGGATTTTACTCACACGGAATCAAATTTGGAACTAAATCAGGTTATTACTGAGCAGAAGATTATCTGGGCAATAAACTCGTTCAAACCCTATAAATCAGCGGGACCAGACGAGATTTTTCCAGCTCTTCTTCAAAATGCTCTCAAAGTAATAACTCCGTGGCTTATGGTAATCTTCATAAGTTGTATCAAACTTAGATACGTCCCTAATAGCTGGAAAAAGGTCAAGGTAGTCTTTATCCCAAAAGCAGGGAAACCGACTCACTCGACCGCTCAGGATTATAGACCAATAAGTCTCTCTTCGTTTCTCCTTAAGACACTAGAGAGGATAATTGATCTACATGTTAGAGAACTTCTCAACGAAAACAAGTTGTGCAACTATCAACACGATTACCTTAAAGGTAAATCAGTGGAGACTGCTCTGCATGAAGTAGTTTCACATATTGAGAAAAGTCTTGAACACAAAGAATATACCCTGGCAGCATTTCTTGATATCGAGGGTGCGTTTAATAACGTTAAAACGGAATCGATCAAGACTGCCTTAGTTGAAGTTGGAGTTGAATCTGTCATTGTCGATTGGATCTTCACCATGTTAAATGGCAGAATTATCAACTCTCAAATAGGAGTTAGCACTATTTAGAAAACAGTTACTAGAGGCACACCACAGGGAGGAGTCATCTCACCCCTGCTCTGGATCCTCGTAGTCAACAAAATTCTCACAAAGTTCAAAGATCAGGGCATTAAAATAGTAGCATATGCAGATGACAATCCTCCCAAACTAAATGGCATTCCTCTAAAACCTTCTAAGGAAGCTAAATTTCTAGGAGTAATCCTTGACTCCAAGCTTACATGGAAGCGTAATACTGAGGAAATAATGAAAAAAGCACTATGTGCATTCTACACATGCAAAAAGACCTTCGGTGTACGTTGGGGTATGCGACCGCAAGTCATCCAATGGATGTACACAGCGATAGTCAGACCTTATTCTTACCTATGGCTCTATTGTATGGTGAAAGGCGGTGGAAAAATCAATCAAAGATCCACACCACAAGCTGGATTGGAAATGATCTTGGACCTCCCGGCTCTGGATGAGTTCATAAAGTGCACGGTAGCCAAAACTGCAATTCGTTTAAGAGAACTGAGTTTTGGAGGCACAGCACTTATGGCCACGGGTCAATCTTACAAAGATATGACACGGTTCCAGGACTGAGAGAGACCACCGATTACATCCCCCCTTTACTAGATTTCGATAGGAAATTTTCTATTTTCATACCAGAAAGACAGGGTTGGAATCCCAATTCACTTATAAGTAAACAGGGTATCCCTTTCTACACTGACGGTTCAAAAATGGAATCAGGAACAGGTGCTGGAGTGTTTTGCCAATCTCTCAACATCAGAGCGTCATATACACTCCCGGCTGACTGTAGTGTCTTTCAGGCCGAGGTCTTTGCCATTGGAAAAGCAGCCGAATGGGCACATCACGAAAAGCTAAGCTCTTCGGAGATTACTTTTTTCGTGGACAGCTAGGCTGCTATCAAAGCCTTAGCCAGTGAGACCCTAAGATCAAAAGCAGTTTTAAACTGTAGGAAGGATTTAAACAAAATCTGCCACACTAACCAGGTAAAGCTCTGCTGGGTTCCTGGACATAGCGATATAGAAGGGAATGATAAAGCAGATGAACTAGCCAGGAAAGGGTCAGAAGCAGATATAAGTAGTAGCGACCGTTCGGGTGGGGACCACTCGTCCCGATTGGGGTACTCAAAAGGAAGATAGACCTTAAACTAAAAGAGAAAATCAATAACTCCTGGAAATCCAGAGACGATTGCGTAATCTCTAGAAGTTTATGGCCTAACATAAATGAAAAGGAAACTCGGTACATTCTATCGCTGAGTAAAAAGAACATTAAAATCTTGATAGGTGTACTAACAGGTCATTGCGCCATTGGCGTAATGGCTAATAGGATAGGGGCATTTGCACCCGATTTCTGTAGGAGCTGTCAGGATGAGGAGGAAATAGAAACCATTAAACACCTGCTCTGTGACTGTCCGAACCTCCAAACCAGCCGACTCCGTCATTTCGGAAACAGGTTTGTTGGAGAACTGGATGATCTAGCACAGGTCTCTATGGCAAACATGAGGAAATTTATAGATAGTACAGGCTGGTTCGGTAACGAGCCAGTCTACGCTAATCGGCAATGATTGAGGAGCATGGATGCTTACTTTTACTTTTACAGGGGATCACAATGGACCAGTAGGCCCCCGTGTACGCAACAGCTTCATGCTGTGCACACCCCTTATTACCTAACCTAACCTAACCTTCTACCATAAACGTGTTGTTTCTGTGAATTATAGGAACACTAAGAAGATTAAAAAGTTGAAATTCTTCAGCATCCGTCAGTGGCAATAGCATTTCAAACACAATTGAATCATTTATACAGCGCCCTTTAACTGTTGACATCTTGTACATGTCAATGACAGAACCTTCTGGCAATGTTAAATAGGGAGGTAAATTGCTTCTCAAAAGTTTTAGCTGCTCACTTAATTGAAGAGGGGTTATAAGTTGTGAATTTATATTTCCATGATTTAAATCTAATAGAACATCTAAAAGAAGATCTTGTACATGCTCAAAATTTGTCAGAACAAGAATTAGATATGATGTCAAAGATCCAAGATTTTGTCGTATCTCATTAATTTTGTCTTTCTTGGTTATAATTGCCATGGTATTTTGAAGGTTTCATTTAAACCCTTAAACTGCTCTTGAACTTGAAGGTGATTTCGCTTTAAAATGTTAGAAGTAGCATCTGCAATCGAACTTTGTTTTTTCAAAAGTTCAATCAAATGATCTTCATTTTTGTAAGCGTTGCCGATTTGAACTTGTATTCTATCAGCACTTTCTTGATCAAGTATAGTAGTAGTAGTAGAAATGGTGGCCACGAGCAGTCTAGATCGGTGACACAATTAGCGCTGAGTTGGGCCGTTTTGATACCATACAATAAAATACTCGCTTGACCTATAAAGATAAAAGGGGGATTATAAAGAAAAAATACGCCTCAAATCCACTTTGTTGCGTTTAGAAAGGAGATCAAATCTTTGATCTTCAGTTCTGAGAGCTCATTGAGGTCGTTGAAAGAGGACTTTCCCAATGGAGAAGATCCTGCCCTTCACAGCACCAAGAGGAATGTTGACTCTTTTCGCGAGTGAGCTATGAAGGGCTAATCCTTGCCTAGCCAGCTCGTCAGCTCGTTCATTGCCCTCAAAGCCTCTATGACCCGGAATCCAGATGAGAGTGACCCTGAGTCCAATGTTCATGCCCGCTAACTCACTTCGGCATTGTTGAACCAGTTTGGAGGATGAAGTGGACGAGCCAACCGCTTGAATAGCCACCTGACTGTCCGAAAAAATAGCTGTATTGCGGTTCTGATTTGGATCTAGTTTTAGTAACTTGCATGCTTCCTTGATCGCGAGCAGTTCAGCCTGAAAAACACTAGCAAAGTCAGGAAGTCGCAAAGACCTGGAGACATTTAAAGACTCGGAGAAAATTCCTGCATCGACCCCACACTCCATCTTCGAGCCGTCAGTGAAAATAGTTGTGTCGAAGCCACTCGTCACTAAGTCATCATCCCATTCATTTCGAGATGGGATGATAATTTTAAAATCCGCACTGAGGTCCACAGTAGGGGTGCAGTAGTCGGTTTCTGTCGAAAACATGTCCGCTGGGATGAGATTAGTAATATTACTATGACCAAAGGGCCTAGAATACCAACTATTCGATTCCTTAAGTCTCAACGCGCTGTATTTGATATGCAGGTCTATTGGTAAGAGGTAGAGAAAAACGTTTAGGGCGTCCGATGGACATGAGTGCAAAGCTCCCGTGGAGCCGACACTAGCTGTTCTCTGAACCTTTTTTAGCGGTTGCGTACGCCGATGATTTGGTCATTTTAGTTTCAGGAAAATTTCCAAGCGTGATCAGTGAAATCACTAATATGGCTTTGAAGAAAGTAAGCACCTGGGCTGCGAGCTGCGGACTAGGTGTTAACAGCAACAAAACCGAGTTGATGCTTTTCACCACCAAAGCCAAGGTACCACCCTTCACTCTACCTCGGTTAAACGGACAAGCACTATCATTGTCTTCCAGAGCTAAATATCTGGGCGTAATACTAGATACCAAATTAAACTGGAAGCTTAACATCGAAGAGCGGGTAAGAAAGTCGTGTGTCGCCTTCTACGCCTGTAATAAAACATTCGGCAAAAAGTGGGGCCTCCAGTCAAAAATGATAAAATGGACATACACAGCGGTTGTAAGACCGATACTGGTCTTACTGGAGACATTCCAGTCAATTATAATTTATTTATGAATGAAGGCACATTTACAAATAATGAAAGTAAAAACTATCAAAAAGCGTCAAATCTGACATCTGATGTCAGCTCTGTTAGTGCTGCCAAAATACAATCAATGCTGCCAAGAGATCGACAACTTTCAGCTATGCCTACAAGCTCTAATGCATGTGCACACGTTGCATGATGTGGACCAGTCTACCAGAATGAAATCGAAAATATTTTAGTAAATAAGAAAATACAAATATTAAGCTATAACGTATCAGGTTTAAAAAACAAATTAAACTTTGTAAATTTTTTTAATTATGTTAAGAAATTTGATATATTTGTTCTTTTTGAAACTCATCTCTTAGAAAATGATGAAAATAGATTTAAGAACATATTTTTAAATTATGTGCTTGTCTGGGTACCTGCAGTAAAAACATCACTATTTGGCAGAGGAAGTGGAGGAACTTTATTTGGATACCGTGAAAATCTTGATGGTGTTTGTGTTAATTTTAACAAAAGGGGTGAATTTCATACTTTGGATATAAAAACAAGCAATCATGACGTCGTCTTAATACCTATCTATTTAAACTGCAACCATTGGCAACGTGACTATGACAGATTATGTGACTCACTTCAATTTTTAGATACGAATGATATAATGCTTATTGGTGATTTTAATGGTCGAATAGGGTGCTCACAAAATAATTTTGTGACTGGCTATGATGGTGCTTATATGAATAAAAATCGTAAATCTAAGGACTCAGTTTGCGACAGTAAAGGCTCAAAAATAATACAACTTGCTGATGCGTATGACTGCCGTGTTTTGAATGGGAGCTGTGCAGGAGATTTAGAGGGAGAGCTTACATTTATTCGAGGATCATCTTGTTCGGTTATTGATTATTGCTTTATAGGTGGAAAATGGAATCATCTGTTGGAAGACTTTAAAGTTGGAGCGGAGATTTTTTCTGATCATATGCCATTGGAAGTCACATTTTCTGTTACTGCAAGTGTAAACCAGGAGAACATAAGGCGATTAGGACTTTTACCGAAACTTGTTTGAAAGGAAGGAATTCGCGAAAGCTATCAGCACAACCTAAATGCAAATCTTGAAAATTTGAAAATGCTAAATAGCCCAGTTGATACTGAAACCTTAACGGAAATCATAAAGAAAGCTATCCCGCCTAGTAAATTACCAAGTGGCAACATTTTATTTAAACAAAAATGGTTTGATGCAGAATGCTTGAAAGCCAGAAATAAATCTTTTAAATTCTTAAAACTTTTGAGATCAAATAAATATAATTCCAATATTTTTAAATTACTCTATAACGAAGCCAACAAGGATTTTAAACGAATTTGTTATGATAAAAAGGCAGCATGTGAACAACAAAATATAACTGTGATAAACAATACGAGATCTTCAGCTGAGTTTTGGAAAGCGGTAAAATATATAAATGGACGCACTAACACTATTTCGCTGTCGTTAAATGCTCCTCTGCTGAGAACCCACTTTAACAGCCTTCTTAATGCCCCATTATTGTCTCCTTTATTTGAATATGCGGCCCCTATGTTTCTAGATGAAAATTTGGATGCACTTTTCACTCTTCAAGATGTTCAGGAAGCCATAAACAACTCAAAGCTAAATAAAGCCCCGGGAAATGACCGAATCCCATTTGAATTTTATAAAAATTCAACAAACGATTTTATGAAATCACTAACCGTGGAGTTCAACCGAATCTTCGAAACAGCTGAAGTTCCCGAAAGTTTTAAAAAATCCATTATTTTTCCGATTCACAAAAAAGGTGATTACAAAGATCCAGCAAACTACAGGGGAATTTCGTTTTTAAACACTTCAGCCAAATTGTTTGCTGCGTTATTATACAAAAGACTTAGTCAATGGGTGCAAGAAAAGAAAATTCTAACAGAATTCCAAGCTGGGTTTAGAAAGGGTTATTCCACAATTGACCAAATATTTGCACTTACCAACATAGCTGATACCTATAAAATTAAAAAGAAAAAATTGTATGCATTTTTTGTAGACTTTCGTGCAGCATTTGACACAATATCGCGAGAAGCACTATTTTATAAACTTTTTATAATGGGAGTATCAACCAAATTTATTCGCATTTTGAAAGCATTATACGAAAATAATGTGGCTTTTGTGTGGGATGGAGATCTTACATCTGAAGAATTTGAAACTTCAATGGGCGTTAAACAGGGGTGTATATTAAGTGCCCTACTCTTCATATTGTATCTTAATGATGTAACGGATTCTGTTAAAGGTGGTATAAACTTCAACGGGGTAACAATTCCAGCTTTAATGTATGCAGACGACATCGTATTTCTGTCTGATTCTGTGGATGGGCTTCAGCGAATGATTAACAGACTCAACATATATTGTAAAACTTGGAATTTAACAGTCAACTTGGAGAAATCCAAAATTATGGTGTTCAGAGACGGTGGCGGTCGATATTCTTGCTTGGAAAAGTGGAAGTTCAATGGAGAAGATGTGGAGATAGTACGCAAATACAAATATCTTGGTATGATGATATCGGCGAACCTAAATGTAAATATACATCTCGATGGAAAACTATCAGATGCTAAACGAGCAATTTCATCGATTTGGGGACGCTGCATTAGTAACAATTACGTGTCGCACAGTGCAAAACAAACAGTATTTCGTTCAACCGCAGCTTCAGTCCTTCTTTACGGAGCACAGGTTTGGGGATACAGAACATATGAATCTGTCGAAAAATTTCTTCGCTATTTTCTAAAGAGGATGTTCCGTTTACCGAAAAACACTCCAAATTATATGTTGTATATTGAAACTGGTACTCCCCCTATGTATTTGTATACCCTAGAATTGCATTTTAATTATGTTATCAAAGTCTTAGAGATGGAAGAAACTAGAATACCAAACATAGTAATGAGAAATATTATTCGAACGAGTGGAAGTATTTGCAATGTGTGGATAGAAATCGCATCAGAGTGTGGAGTAGAGTTAGATATCCAGACAAATGAACAACCTTCCTATCTAAGAGAGAAATTCAACTTGCTGTTAGATAAATTCGGTAGAATCTTATATGATAGATACACTGAAGATGCTAGAGCTTCACTGTATAGGAATTACTATATCAAATTAAACCATTATCTTAGTGAAAACACATACTTTCTTGATTGCTACTCTGTTGAAAAAATCAGTAATATCTTCAAAATAAGAGGTGAAATAATAAGTTTAAATTTTATACCCCACCGAACGGATCTACCAATTATTTGCGAACTTTGCAACATGAACACCAGGGAGGACGTTTTCCATTTTCTTGCAGTTTGTCCAATTTTAAAAGAACTTCGTGTTATGGTATTTAGTAAAAAAAACCCTTGAAGAAGGAGAGACAATAAGCATCTTAAACGGAGAAAAAGGATGGGATGTTTTATACAACTATACAGTAGCTGCACTACGATACAGAAAACGAATTTTAGAGGGAGATTTTTAATTATTTTTTTTTCAATTCTTTTTTTAAATTCTTTTTTTTAATTTTTGTTTGTAAATTAACTTACGATATTTTTATTATTTATTGTCAACCTGGTAGACGGCTTTGAGCCACACCAAATAGACTAAGATAACTAAGGCATTGTAAATTAATTATTTGAAATAAAAAGTCATACAAACTAACTAACTAACTACTGGTCTATGGTTCCATTGTGTGGTGGCCCACTCTCAACAAAGCCTACATAGTAAACAAGCTTACAAAGGTGCAGAGAAATGCATGCGTAGGGATATCAGGGGCAATCAGGTCCTGTCCAACGGATGCACTCAACGTCATCCTGGACCTTCTTCCGATTGACCTCTTCATCAAATATCAAGTGTCCTGCAGTATCTTGAGACTCAAAGAAATAGGCTGTTGGAAACCTAGATCTTACGGGCACTGCAACCAAACAAGCCTGATACCATCAGACATCCTATCCACAACCACCGATTACTGCATCCCTACTCTAGACACCTCAAAGAAGTTTAGAGTTTTGCTCCCGTCAAGAACCGACTGGGAGGAAGGCGTTGTGACGGAAGACTTCGACACAACTATCTTCACGGATGGTTCGAAGATGGAATGCGGTGTTGGTGCAGGTGTCTTCTGTGAATCTCTTGAGATTTCAAAAACCTATAGACTTCCCGATTTTGCCAGCGTGTTCCAAGCAGAATTGTTGGCGATAAGGGAAGCTTGTACAGCCCTTAAAAATATCCGTCAGAACCAAAATGTAGCTATACTAACAGACAGTCAGGCAGCTATTAAAGCCATTGATTCAGCTTTATCATCCTCTAAACTGGTCCAGCAATGTAAAGAGGCCCTAAAGGAACTGGATATGAGCGTCACTCTTATCTGGATACCAGGCCATAGGGGCTATGAGGGTAATGAGAAGGCAGATGAGCTTGCTAGGCAAGGATCAGCCCTTCACAACTCTCTGGCAGTGAGAGTATATGCTCCTCTTGGAGTTGTGAAGGGCAATATCCTGACCAAATACACATCAGAAGCAAATCATAGGTGGAGTAGTTTAACGAGTTGCGTTATATCCAGGAAAATCTGGCCCGCCTATAACAAACCAAAATCAATCAATTTAATTTCCAAACCAAGGCATGACATAGCCAGGATTGTCGCTACCTGCACAGGGCATTGCCCTGTAGGGGAGCATGCGGCAAAATTGGGTATACCACATAACTCTTTCTGCCGTAGCTGTGAGAACCGGGATGAAAAAGAAACAGTCCCACACTTTCTATGCCATTGTCCGGCCCTGGCCAGGAAAAGAGCACTCCACTTGGGTAAGGAATTCTTCAACGGTATTGAGGAACTCTCAGAATTCAAGATCAAAGATTTGATCTCATACCTAAACAGCACAAAGTGGCTTTAATCCCCTCCCCCCTTATTTCTTCATCACTAAATGGACTGCACGTGCGGAACGTGCACCATCAATAGTCCATTTTCAAATCCATTCAGGATCTCACGAGGTATGGTATCAAAACGGCGCACTCAGCGCTAATTTTGTCCTGCGCGAAGCAGGACAGCCATTTCTACCTACCTACCTACCTACCTTTTTTAGTTTAGTTATATTGTAGGCTTTGCTAAGCGCGGGCCACCAGACAATCGAACCATAGGACAAGATTGGACGTACCACGGCTGTATACGTCCACAAGATCATCTTCGATTGCAAACCCCACTTTTTGCCAAAGGTTTTATTGCAGTATACCAAACAAACTATGCGCCAACGTCCCCACAAAGTCAAAGGGTGATCTTGATATCCTTGTTCTTTCATATTTTGGTGCATGGTAGTTTCTAAGCAATTCATGTTATGTTCGATAACAACGATCCTGCTTCGTATGGTCTCTATTATTGGTATATAGTTCATCTGAAGAGTTATTTCTTTTGTGCATAAGTCTTGCATTTTGTTAACATATGTTTAAAGCTCATTAAACTCTTGTCAGTACGTTGTCAGATTGTAATAGACAAATATTTTCCAATACCTGTTTACCGTGCGAATTCTGCCAACATCTTCAAAGTATATACAAACACCATCATCAAGTTTGCTTATATTTACTTACACCTGTGTTCGTAAGTGACACAAGGATGTGGGTATCATCATAAGTACCAAAAACAATACTGAAAGCAATGTTATTTTTGTTGGATTTCTTGATCTCAAAACTCTTGTATGATGAGGATTTTTTTCTTCATAATCTGGAATGGTGCAGTTTGTTTTTTTTTTTCTTTTTAATCTGGTTCGTCGATTGGAAGTGGACAAAGATTATGAATCGCTCGTTGGTACGTTCCAGCTTTAGTTTTTATGTTAGCTACGCGTACTTTACCATCATTTTCCTTGAATGTCTCAACCACTCGACCAAGTTTCCAGCGCATAGGAGGAATATTTTCTTCTTTGATTAGCACCAATGTGTCATTTTTAAGATTATTTGACTCAGTTTTCCATTTAAGTCTTTGTTGCATAAGATGTAAATATTCCTCCGACCACCTTTTCCAAAAGTGCTGTTGTATTTGCTGTATTTGTCGAAATTTGTTTAGGCTGCTCGTTTTGCAGTCTGTCACATCTGGTTCTGTTATGGCCGTAAGAGGACTTCCTATTAAGAAGTGCCCTGGTGTAAGAGCTTCGAAATCGTTTGGATCAGATGACAACGGTGTCAGCGGCCGAGAGTTCAATATTGCTTCTATTTGTATGACCACAGTTAGCAACTGCTATATGTCAATGGAGCTTCGCCTAGATGACGAACGAGAAGCGTCTTTGCAGATTTTACAGCTGCTTCCCACAAGCCTCCAAAATGAGGAGAACGAGGTGGTATATTTTTCCATTTTATACCTTCTTCCAGTCTGTATTTTTGATTGTATTCTTCTTGAATTGAAAACTATTTTTAGCTCTGCTAAATCATTCTTAGCATCAACAAAATTTGTTGCATTGTCACAAAATATTGTGTGACAAAGTCCTCGCCTTCCTATATCTTTTTAGAGCGAAGAGAAATGATTGAGAAGACAAATCTCCAACTACTTCTATATGTAAAGCTTTAGTTGAAAAGCAAACGAAAGTAGCTAAATACGATTTTGTAGGACTCTTATACTACGTTTCCACTGGGCACTAAACCGAGATTTAGCTAGATTTGTCACAAATCTCCTTGAAATCTCGAAGATTTACCATACAAATATTAATCTCCTCAAATGAAGATTTCAAATAAAACTCATTGAAATCTACTTGGAAACATTAGCTTGTCAAATCAAACAAACTTTTTTTTGCGGAGAATAATTGTGGAACCGACCCATTTAAACGCCAATTTCGTTTATTGACATATGGAAATGTCAACAAAAACTATCTGTTTCACTTCCATATGACTCAAATTCAAAACAATAAACAACTTTCAAGAAATCACAGACGAAATAAAATGCAAGTATACAAAAATAATAAATATGTATATATAATAAAACTCTTCTACTCTGAACGTCGAACTTGTCGAGTTGTAGAAGCTGAGTAGGGTCAATGATTTTCGAGAATTTTCTCCAGATGAGTCCTGAAACTAAAGGACGTTCTTATCCCTCTACCTTTCCCAAAATCATCATCCATTCCCACATAAACAAGGCATACCAGCGTACGTTTATGTCACCAACTCCCATCCCACCTCCCACGTTGTAATGGCAAAAAGCTAGACAGCGCTCCTATCTCCTATGCTCCTTCTCACTCTAGGTAAATTAGCTGAATTGCTGTTACCGAATCCCAATCTTTTCCTCCCATATCAGAATGATGAATTAACATCAACTGATTTTTCACCCTATCTCTTCCTTCCCTACAACCTCTTATCTTTATTGGGCTGGATCTAAGGTGTTAAACGACCCGTGCCGATGATCAACCTGGCTGGGGGCCCAATTCAAAAATAGCCCAGTCTCTAACGGAGTATCCGGATACCTGGCGACCTCCGGATTAACTAGCCTTATCTGTACATGCGAATCTCTGTGCAGACGGACCTCTTTTCTTCGCAACTCGTGGGATTAAGATGGAAAAAACAAAAAACAAAAATAAAAATTTAAAGGATGATGAGACCGGTATCTCTTCAGGACCGGGCGGTAATTTGGCGTCAAAGCCTGTTGCCGTATCTCTTGCGGCCAGCACAGAGAAGGGAGTAGTGGCTAACCATGGACAATCCTCTGCAGCTGGCAGCAACGAGGATAGGAAGGTAGTGATACCTAATTTCAGTAGTGGAAGGGTTGTGAAAAATGGCCCTACCACTACTAATGAGAGAAAGGGGAAACTCTCGAAAAGCCAATATTGGCAAAGGCGGCAAGCGGCGAAAATCCTGAAGGCCTCTGGTGCATCATCGGGGGCTGAAAGGACACCGCAGCAAACCGCTAGCGTCGAATGGGCGAAAAGCATACTTGCTACAACTAAGACCAGTAAGGACTCTACGTCCAAACGAGAAAGGTCTCTCGAGGGGGCCGTACCGACACCAAAACGGCCTCGGGTGCACAACACCAGCACTCCCCTCAATCCCATCAAGAAAGCCAGTTTCAGTGACGTCGCGAAGGGCAAAGTCGTGGTTGCGGTCATTGACAGGAGTGATGATGATGGAATAATATCGGCTGATCGTTGGCAGTTAGTCAAGGTTAAGCTCTCGGGTGGCTTTTTAAGCATTTTGAGAGAGCTTCCAGGACCACTTCCTTCCACAAGCGATGGGGGTTGGCATCAAGGCCACGTAAAACTCATAATTTGTGGCGATCAGAGGTCTTGTGACTTATATAAGCTCGCTGTCAGCCGGTTAGGCGAAGTTTGGCCAGGTGCGAAGCTCGAGGTTGTCGCTAAGGAAGACATTCCTAGCAGACCCAGAGCCCGCATTTGGATCCCAATGGAACCTGCCGCTATCGATGAAATTCTCGAAATGATCAGAGTTTGCAACCCGTCCCTTCCGACTCACAACTGGAAGATAGCCAAGCTAGAGGAGGTAAAGAGTCTTTATAGGAGCGCCATTTTGGTACTCAATAAGGAATCTTTGGCTCCTCTAGCCTTAAACGAGGGCTCGATAAACTATGGCTTCGAAACCATCAAAATTCGAGTGTATAAAAAAGATGAGGTTAACGCGGAAAGCGGGCCTCCTAAAACAACCGAGGGTGAACTAGCGGTTGGTGGGCCTGGGACATCGTCTTCTCTCTTAACCGAGGGTGATGATGCACTAATGCCCTCTCCAATAGGGACTCCACCCTCTACAAAAGTCGTGGACAGTCCATCCTTAATGGAGACTGAGGACGACCTCAACATGATCCTTTTGAGCGAGGGCGAACTCTTGGGTTCATCCTCCGACTCAGAGGATCAGAACAAAACTGTGGTGGAGGTTGATCTGCCTAATTGTAGCCAAAATGCTGCAGTTAGTACAGATTAATCTCCAGCACTCCGTAAAGGCCTCGGCCTCACTTCTTCTCCGGCTGGCAAGAAACGGGGAAGACATTGTCCTGATCCAAGAGCCATGGATTGTGAGATCCGTTGTTCGTGGACTCAGGACTCCTGGATACTACACACTGTGTGTGACAGATAAAGGTGAACCTAGATCTTGCATACTAGTGAAACGTAGCATTAATGTATTTTTACTCCATCATTTCAGTGACAAAGATACCACCGCATCTAGGCTGGAAACAACCAAGGGAAGTTTCTGGATAGTGTCGGCGTATCTTGGCCATGACCACCTTGGCCCTCTCCCTGGAAAAACCCTGGAGAAAATCATCGCTAAAGCGGAAAGGCAAAGGATCCGCCTAATTATTGGGAGCGATGTCAACGCTCATCATACGGTATGGGGAAGTACCAATATCAACGACAGAGGTGAGCCTCTTTTTGATTATATTCTTGGTACTAACCTCTTAGTAAGTAATGTTGGAAATGAACCAACCTTCATAACTAAAACTCGACAAGAAGTCCTAGACATAACTCTTGTCTCAGATACTGTACACCATATGATCTTGGACTGGAAAGTATCCAAAGAACACTCGTTCTCTGATCATAGATATATCCAGTTCAATATCAATGTGGATGATAACCCGAGTCCATTGACTTTTCGAAATTATCGGAAAACTGATTAGGCCTCATACAGGAACTCATTACAGAGTTTACTAAAACCTGGACTATCTTGTCCTTCCTCTAACGCTAATGAACTTGACAACAAAGTCAATGACCTTACCTCAGCTATGAACAGATCGCTAGAAATTGCTTGTCCACTTATACACATAAGAGGAAAGAGGAAACCACAATGGTGGGCCTCAGAGCTTGACTCGCTAAGGAAAGAATGCAGGAAACTGTTCAACCGAGCCAAAGCCGCAAGACTAGCCTCTCACTGGGATTCTTACAAAGAATCCTTAAGAATTTACAAGAAGGCACTAAGGAAATCTAAACGATCTTCTTGGCGATCCTTCTGTGGCACGATAGAAGAAACTTCTGAAGCCTCTAGGTTACGGAAAATTCTTTCAACTAATCCAGCGATGCCTAGCTGCTTGAAAAATGCAGACGGCTCCTGGACAAATTCAAGTAATGAATCGCTGAACTTACTACTGGATACTCATTTTCCTGGAAGTTCTCTTACCGAGACTTGCAACGGTTATATACGTTCAAGTCCCAATACAACATATCCACAAGGTCTGATTACAAGGGACAAGCTACAATGGGCTCTCAACAGCTTCAAACCATTTAAATCTGCAGGACCAGATGGAATAACACCAGCCGAGCTACAAAAGACTTCTGACATAATTGCACCAATCCTTGAGGCAATTTTTACCAGCTGTCTTTACCTGGTCCATGTTCCCTCGGCATGGCGAGAAGTTAAAGTTGTTTTTATACCCAAGGCAGGTAAATGCTCGCAAGTCAACCCTAAAGATCTACGACCTATAAGTCTATCATCATTCCTTCTTAAGACCTTGGAAAGATTGATTGATATCCATTTAAGGGCAAGTATTGATACAAGACTTCTGTCTTCGTCTCAACATGCCTACTGTAAAGGTAAATCGGTGGAAACAGCGTTACACACCTTAGTACGCACCGTCGAATATTCCCTCCATCATAAAGAGTTCACTATGGCTGCTTTCCTTGACATCGAAGGTGCCTTTAACAACGTGGACACATCTGCAATCACATCTGCACTAACATCTCTAAATGTAGAGAGTTCGCTTCGGGAGTTAATTCATTTAATGCTTACTAGCAGGATAATTAACTCAAAACTGGGCAACTCTTCTGGCAGACGATTCGTTAGTAGAGGGACACCGCAAGGAACTCGATTGATTATGGTTTACACTCAAAGAGTGTCATTTCCAGAAGACTATCGTGCCTTAGAAGGAAGAAGGCTTGTAATTAAAAGTTAATCTATAGCATCGCTTACTCCCTACTTTGATGATAAAACTAAACTAATCCGAGTCGGAGGAAGATTGGCAAACGCGAAGATCTCTTCAGATGCTAAGCATCAAATTCTAACGCCACAAAATAATGTTATAACTAAATTGGTTTTGACAGATTTACATCGAAGACATATGCACGCTTCACATAGAGCGTTAATAGCCATCTCCAGACAACAATATTGGATATTAGGTGTTGAACATGCAGCTCGACAAGTCATTAGTCGATGCATCATATGCTTTAGAGCGAAGCCAAGATTTATAATCCAATTGATGGGAAATATGCCTCCAGAAAGGGTGAATGTATCGAGACCTTTTTATCATTGCGGTGTTGATTTTTGCGGACCAATTAAAACTCACTATAACGTCAGAGGTAATAGTACGTTTCCACCAACAAATAATCCGAGATTTAAGGCAAGTGATTTAAAATAAATCATGAGGTGTTTCCACCAAAGAAAAGGAGATTAATTTGACGTTTGGTTTATGTCATAACAACCAAACTTGAAATTATTCTCCTTTCGAAAAGAAAAAAAATATGTATTTGTTCACTCATCATCTGTAAGTAATTAGTTTTATTAGGTTAGGTTAGGTTGAAGTGGCTGTCCAAGATGGAAACGGACACACTTAGGCCAGTTTAATGGCCCATTGTGATACCACATGAATCTTGAGGCTTCCTCCCAAGCTCAATGGAACCAGTTTGAGTCTCTTACGAAACGTGAGAGGCTGCTTATGCCAATATGATTTAGATCGTTTAGATCGTTAAAGAAGAATTCTCCTAGGTAATTCTTGCGTTTTCGAGCCAGAGCAGGGCATGTGCAGAGAAGATGAAGAACTGTTTCCTCCTCTTCCTCGTCCATACAGCTTCTGCAGAAGTCATTTGAGAATACGCCTAATCTCGTGGCGTGCTTTCCTATTAGACAGTTTACAAGTAGCGATTGGTATGCCAGTACGTGCCAAACGTGGTAGAATGGGCTGTACTGTACCGTTCCTGGCGAGTTCATCTGCCTTACAGTTACCTGGAATGTCTCTATGGCCCGGCACCCAGCAAAGGTGAATATTAAACTGTTGTGCCATCTCCATTAGAGATGATCGACAGTTCTGGACTGTTATAGAGTTTGTAGAGACAGAATCCAGAGATTTAATAGCGGCCTGACTATCTGAGAAAATACGGTTATCAGATAACGATATCACGTTTTCTTTAAGCCAGGACAAGACTTCTTTTATCGCCAAAAGTTCCGCCTAGAACACGCTACAATGATTGGGAAGGCGGAATGAGAGACTTAATTTCAGTCGTTCAGAGTACACACCTCCACCAACCCCTTCTTTTGTTTTTGACCCATCTGTATAGAAGTGGATTGACTCGTCTTCCAGGAATGTCCTATCCTCCCAAAAAGATCTGGGAGGTATAGAAATCTGGAAGTTTCTTTCGAATTGTAGTTGGGGGATGGTGTAGTCTGTGTGCTTTGGGATTGATTCTAAATAAGTAAGAATAACGGAGTGGCCAATGTTGTTGTTAGTCCACTGCGACGAAGCTTTGAGGCGAATAGCAGAGCTTGCAGCTATTTGTTTGCTAAAAATGTCAAGAGGTGTTAGGTAGAGTAAGGTGTCAAGTGCCGCAGATGGGGTCGTGCGAAGCGATCCGCTTATACATAGGCAAGCTGAACGTTGGACTTTATTTAATTTATCTCGGTTTATACCTTTTTCTAAAGCAGTCCACCATACTGCCACACCGTACATTAAAATCGGTCTGATTACCGATGTGTATAGCCAATGCGTGATTCTGGGTTGTAAGCCCCATTTATTACCGATGGCTTTTTTGCAAGAAAAGAGAGCTACAATAGCTTTTTTGACTCTTTCCTCTACGTTACGTTTCCAATTTAGTTTTTTATCTAAGACAAGACCCAGGTATTTAGCCTCGTCTGAGAATTTTAATTGGATTCCTTTAATATGGGGAGGGTTGACAAATGGAATTTTGTATCTCCTCGAAAATAAGACCAAATCGGTTTTGTGTGGGTTAACACCCAGTCCACACCGATCAGCCCAAAGTATTAGTCTGTCTAAGGCATTTTGTAAGAGTTCTTTTAATGTGTTAAGATGCTTTCCTGAAACTGCTATAGCAACGTCGTCCGCATAGGCTATCACTCTGAAACCCTCCGCATCCAGACTAGTTAGGATTTCATTCACCACTAGGTTCCAGAGGAGAGGGGATAGAACACCACCTTGCGGTGTCCCTCTACTAACGAATCGTCTGCCAGAAGAGTTGCCCAGTTTTGAGTTAATTATCCTGCTAGTAAGCATTAAATGAATTAACTCCCGAAGCGAACTCTCTACATTTAGAGATGTTAGTGCAGATGTGATTGCAGATGTGTCCACGTTGTTAAAGGCACCTTCGATGCCAAGGAAAGCAACCATAGTGAACTCTTTATGATGGAGGGAATATTCGACGGGCGTACTAAGGTGTGTAACGCTGTTTCCACCGATTTACCTTTACAGTAGGCATGTTGAGACGAAGACAGAAGTATTGATACAAGACTTCTGTCTTCGTCTCAACATGCCTACTGTAAAGGTAACGCTGTTTCCACCGATTTACCTTTACAGTAGGCATGTTGAGACGAAGACAAAAGTCTTGTATCAATACTTCTGTCTTCGTCTCAACATGCCTACTGTAAAGGTAAATCGGTGGAAACAGCATCAGCAACATCATAAAGAGTTCACTATGGTTGCTTTCCTTGACATCGAAGGTGCCTTTATTGTATTGATACAAGACTTCTGTCTTCGTCTCAACATGCCTGCTGTAAAGGTAAATCGGTGGAAACAGCGTTACACACCTTAGTACGCACCGTCGAATATTCCCTCCATCATAAAGAGTTCACTATGGTTGCTTTCCTTGACATCGAAGGTGCCTTTAACAACGTGGACACATCTGCAATCACATCTGCACTAACATCTCTAAATGTAGAGAGTTCGCTTCGGGAGTTAATTCATTTAATGCTTACTAGCAGGATAATTAACTCAAAACTGGGCAACTCTTCTGGCAGACGATTCGTTAGTAGAGGGACACCGCAAGGAACTCGATTGATTATGGTTTACACTCAAAGAGTGTCATTTCCAGAAGACTATCGTGCCTTAGAAGGAAGAAGGCTTGTAATTAAAAGTTAATCTATAGCATCGCTTACTCCCTACTTTGATGATAAAACTAAACTAATCCGAGTCGGAGGAAGATTGGCAAACGCGAAGATCTCTTCAGATGCTAAGCATCAAATTCTAACGCCACAAAATAATGTTATAACTAAATTGGTTTTGACAGATTTACATCGAAGACATATGCACGCTTCACATAGAGCGTTAATAGCCATCTCCAGACAACAATATTGGATATTAGGTGTTGAACATGCAGCTCGACAAGTCATTAGTCGATGCATCATATGCTTTAGAGCGAAGCCAAGATTTATAATCCAATTGATGGGAAATATGCCTCCAGAAAGGGTGAATGTATCGAGACCTTTTTATCATTGCGGTGTTGATTTTTGCGGACCAATTAAAACTCACTATAACGTCAGAGGTAATAGTACGTTTCCACCAACAAATAATCCGAGATTTAAGGCAAGTGATTTAAAATAAATCATGAGGTGTTTCCACCAAAGAAAAGGAGATTAATTTGACGTTTGGTTTATGTCATAACAACCAAACTTGAAATTATTCTCCTTTCGAAAAGAAAAAAAATATGTATTTGTTCACTCATCATCTGTAAGTAATTAGTTTTATTAGGTTAGGTTAGGTTGAAGTGGCTGTCCAAGATGGAAACGGACACACTTAGGCCAGTTTAATGGCCCATTGTGATACCACATGAATCTTGAGGCTTCCTCCCAAGCTCAATGGAACCAGTTTGAGTCTCTTACGAAACGTGAGAGGCTGCTTATGCCAATATGATTTAGATCGTTTAGATCGTTAAAGAAGAATTCTCCTAGGTAATTCTTGCGTTTTCGAGCCAGAGCAGGGCATGTGCAGAGAAGATGAAGAACTGTTTCCTCCTCTTCCTCGTCCATACAGCTTCTGCAGAAGTCATTTGAGAATACGCCTAATCTCGTGGCGTGCTTTCCTATTAGACAGTTTACAAGTAGCGATTGGTATGCCAGTACGTGCCAAACGTGGTAGAATGGGCTGTACTGTACCGTTCCTGGCGAGTTCATCTGCCTTACAGTTACCTGGAATGTCTCTATGGCCCGGCACCCAGCAAAGGTGAATATTAAACTGTTGTGCCATCTCCATTAGAGATGATCGACAGTTCTGGACTGTTATAGAGTTTGTAGAGACAGAATCCAGAGATTTAATAGCGGCCTGACTATCTGAGAAAATACGGTTATCAGATAACGATATCACGTTTTCTTTAAGCCAGGACAAGACTTCTTTTATCGCCAAAAGTTCCGCCTAGAACACGCTACAATGATTGGGAAGGCGGAATGAGAGACTTAATTTCAGTCGTTCAGAGTACACACCTCCACCAACCCCTTCTTTTGTTTTTGACCCATCTGTATAGAAGTGGATTGACTCGTCTTCCAGGAATGTCCTATCCTCCCAAAAAGATCTGGGAGGTATAGAAATCTGGAAGTTTCTTTCGAATTGTAGTTGGGGGATGGTGTAGTCTGTGTGCTTTGGGATTGATTCTAAATAAGTAAGAATAACGGAGTGGCCAATGTTGTTGTTAGTCCACTGCGACGAAGCTTTGAGGCGAATAGCAGAGCTTGCAGCTATTTGTTTGCTAAAAATGTCAAGAGGTGTTAGGTAGAGTAAGGTGTCAAGTGCCGCAGATGGGGTCGTGCGAAGCGATCCGCTTATACATAGGCAAGCTGAACGTTGGACTTTATTTAATTTATCTCGGTTTATACCTTTTTCTAAAGCAGTCCACCATACTGCCACACCGTACATTAAAATCGGTCTGATTACCGATGTGTATAGCCAATGCGTGATTCTGGGTTGTAAGCCCCATTTATTACCGATGGCTTTTTTGCAAGAAAAGAGAGCTACAATAGCTTTTTTGACTCTTTCCTCTACGTTACGTTTCCAATTTAGTTTTTTATCTAAGACAAGACCCAGGTATTTAGCCTCGTCTGAGAATTTTAATTGGATTCCTTTAATATGGGGAGGGTTGACAAATGGAATTTTGTATCTCCTCGAAAATAAGACCAAATCGGTTTTGTGTGGGTTAACACCCAGTCCACACCGATCAGCCCAAAGTATTAGTCTGTCTAAGGCATTTTGTAAGAGTTCTTTTAATGTGTTAAGATGCTTTCCTGAAACTGCTATAGCAACGTCGTCCGCATAGGCTATCACTCTGAAACCCTCCGCATCCAGACTAGTTAGGATTTCATTCACCACTAGGTTCCAGAGGAGAGGGGATAGAACACCACCTTGCGGTGTCCCTCTACTAACGAATCGTCTGCCAGAAGAGTTGCCCAGTTTTGAGTTAATTATCCTGCTAGTAAGCATTAAATGAATTAACTCCCGAAGCGAACTCTCTACATTTAGAGATGTTAGTGCAGATGTGATTGCAGATGTGTCCACGTTGTTAAAGGCACCTTCGATGTCAAGGAAAGCAACCATAGTGAACTCTTTATGATGGAGGGAATATTCGACGGGCGTACTAAGGTGTGTAACGCTGTTTCCACCGATTTACCTTTACAGTAGGCATGTTGAGACGAAGACAGAAGTATTGATACAAGACTTCTGTCTTCGTCTCAACATGCCTACTGTAAAGGTAACGCTGTTTCCACCGATTTACCTTTACAGTAGGCATGTTGAGACGAAGACAAAAGTCTTGTAAAGGAATCCAATTAAAATTCTCAGACGAGGCTAAATACCTGGATCTTGTCTTAGATAAAAAACTAAATTGGAAACGTAACGTAGAGGAAAGAGTCAAAAAAGCTACTGTAGCTCTCTTTCTTGCAAAAAAGCCATCGGTAATAAATGGGGCTTACAACCCAGAATCACGCATTGGCTATACACATCGGTAATCAGACCGATTTTAATGTACGGTGTGGCAGTATGGTGGCTTGCATTAGAAAAAGGTATAAACCGAGATAAATTAAATAAAGTCCAACGTTCAGCTTGCCTATGTATAAGCGGATCGCTTCGCACGACCCCATCTGCGGCACTGGACACCTTACTCTACCTAACACCTCTTGACATTTTTAGCAAACAAATAGCTGCAAGCTCTGCTATTCGCCTCAAAGCTTCGTCGCAGTGGACTAACAACAACATTGGCCACTCCGTTATTCTTACTTATTTAGAATCAATCCCAAAGCACACAGACTACACCATCCCCCAACTACAATTCGAAAGAAACTTCCAGATTTCTATACCTCCCAGATCTTTTTGGGAGGATAGGACATTCCTGGAAGACGAGTCAATCCACTTCTATACAGATGGGTCAAAAACAAAAGAAGGGGTTGGTAGAGGTGTGTACTCTGAACGACTGAAATTAAGTCTCTCATTCCGCCTTCCCAATCATTGTAGCGTGTTCTAGGCGGAACTTTTGGCGATAAAAGAAGTCTGGTCCTGGCTTAAAGAAAACGTGATATCGTTATCTGATAACCGTATTTTCTCAGATAGTCAGGCCGCTATTAAATCTCTGGATTCTGTCTCTACAAACTCTATAATAGTCCAGAACTGTCGATCATCTCTAATGGAGATGGCACAACAGTTTAATATTCACCTTTGCTGGGTGCCGGGCCATAGAGACATTCCAGGTAACTGTAAGGCAGATGAACTCGCCAGGAACGGTACAGTACAGCCCATTCTACCACGTTTGGCACGTACTGGCATACCAATCGCTACTTGTAAACTGTTGCTAATGGAAGACGCTGTGAGGAGGGCAGGCACCAGGTGGAACAACATCACCACGTGTCAAGTCACGAAAAACATCTGGCCAACACTGGATTTAAAACGTTCAAGGTGCTTGCTCTCTCTAAGCAGATCGCATATAAGCTCGATAATAGGTGTCATAACCGGACACTGTCTAATAGGAAAGCACGCCACGAGATTAGGCATATTCTCAAATGACTTCTGCAGAAGCTGTATGGACGAGGAAGAGGAGGAAACAGTTCTTCATCTTCTCTGCACATGCCCTGCTCTGGCTCGAAAGCGGAAGAATTACCTAGGAGAATTCTTCTTTAACGATCTAAACGATCTAAATCATATTGGCATAAGCAACCTCTCACGTTTCGTAAGAGACTCAAACTGGTTCCATTGAGCTTGGGAGGAAGCCTCAAGATTCATGTGGTATCACAATGGGCCATTAAACTGGCCTAAGTGTGTCCGTTTCCATCTTGGACAGCCACTTCAACCTAACCTAACATAATAAAACTAATTACTTACAGATGATGAGTGAACAAATACATATTTTTTTTCTTTTCGAAAGGAGAATAATTTCAAGTTTGGTTGTTATGACATAAACCAAACGTCAAATTAATCTCCTTTTCTTTGGTGGAAACACCTCATGATTTATTTTAAATCACTTGCCTTAAATCTCGGATTATTTGTTGGTGGAAACGTACTATTACCTCTGACATTATAGTGAGTTTTAATTGGTCCGCAAAAATCAACACCGCAATGATAAAAAGGTCTCGATACATTCACCCTTTCTGGAGGCATATTTCCCATCAATTGGATTATAAATCTTGGCTTCGCTCTAAAGCATATGATGCATCGACTAATGACTTGTCGAGCTGCATGTTCAACACCTAATATCCAATATTGTTGTCTGGAGATGGCTATTAACGCTCTATGTGAAGCGTGCATATGTCTTCGATGTAAATCTGTCAAAACCAATTTAGTTATAACATTATTTTGTGGCGTTAGAATTTGATGCTTAGCATCTGAAGAGATCTTCGCGTTTGCCAATCTTCCTCCGACTCGGATTAGTTTAGTTTTATCATCAAAGTAGGGAGTAAGCGATGCTATAGATTAACTTTTAATTACAAGCCTTCTTCCTTCTAAGGCACGATAGTCTTCTGGAAATGACACTCTTTGAGTGTAAACCATAATCAATCGAGTTCCTTCTTTTAACTCATTGACAGTTAGTTGGCCTGTATTTCGTAGCTCTTTTGGTCTTCTACAATTATAGTAGAATCTATAACAAAATGAAAATATTTTTCGTAATGTGAAAAATGTGTTTCTGTAATTGATGTTTTGTATCAAGCTAAGCTCATTTTGAATTGCTGCTGACAAAACTGATTTTTTCTTGCGTCTTTCTGGAATCACCTCTGGAAACTCTTATTCATTGAAAGGACTTGGTTCCCCTTTTCTTAGAAATTCCGGACCTTGAAACCATATTGGTGATTTGAGTAATCCTTCTATTCTTGATCCTCTTGACACCAAATCCGCAGGATTGAGTTGGCCCTTGATGAATTGCCATTGATGAAACTCTGAAAGTGATTGAATTTGTGCAACTCTATTTGCAACATAAGTCTCCCAGGTGTAAGAAGGTGATTTAAGCCAAGCTAAAACGGTTGTTGAATCTGTATAGCAGCATACTTTGTCAATTTTGTTTGGAAGAATTTGAACTAGTCTATCCACTAATTCCACCATTAGGACTGCTGCTTGTAGTTCCAGGCGGGCTATGCTGATGGTCTTTAACGGCACTACTCTTGATTTTGAGCATAGAAGTTGGCAAAAGCTTTTGTTGTTTTCATCAACTGATCTTAAGTACACACATGATCCGAATGCATTTAAACTGCTATCCGAAAAGGCATGAAGATCAATTGTTTTGGCGGAAGGACGAAGGACATATCGTGGAATATTCAACTTGATCAAATCTGAAAATTGGCAAATGTAATTTATCCACTTTTGAGCCTTTTCAATATGAAGCTTATTATCCCAAGTCATGTTTAACTTCCACAACTCTTGTAGGAATAGCTTATCAATCACTATTACTGGTCCGAGTAAACCAAGAGGATCGAAAAGTCTTGCAAGATCGGCCAAAACTGTTCGTTTTGTTATCTGTGTTTTTATTTTACTTATCTTTTCGTCATTAAAGCTGAATTTGAAAACATCTTGTGAAGGATCCCATATTAATCCTAAAGTTTTAATAATCTCAGACTGATGGAATGTTACTAATTTTTCTTTATCGTCTTCAACAATTGCTTTTAAAATCATGGGATTATTGGCACAAAACTTTTTTAATTCAAAGTTACCTGCCTTGAGTAAAGAAGTAATCTCATTGAGTAACTCATGAGCGTCATCAATGTTGTCTGGACCGGCCAAACAATCATCTACGTAAACATTGTTTTTAACGGCTTGTGAAGCTCAATAAAATTTGTCTTGCTTGTCATCTGCTAGTTTAACAAGACATCTGGTTGCTAAATAGGATGCAGACGCTGTGCCATAGGTGACGGTGTTTAATTTATAAAGCTGCAATGGCATATCGGTTTTTGATCTCCAAAAAATAAGTTGGAAGGCTTGATCTTCTTTCGCAATGAAACCTGGCGATACATCTTTGTTATGTCTGCGGTAAAGACATATCGGTGCATCCTGAATTTTAGAACTATTGAAAATAGATCCGGTTGAACTGTTGGCCCCATCATAAGTATATCATTAAGAGAGAGGCCAGAAGTTGTTTTGGCTGATGCATCAAAAACTACCCTCAATTTTGTTGATGAACTTTCGGATTTTATGACGCAATGATGAGGTATGACGTAGTGTACCCTTGGAATATTACCCATTTTTAGTGGTGTCATGTGACCTAATGCTTCATATTCTTGCATGAAGCTGATTTAGGATTTTTTAAGTTCTTCATCCTTGTCCAATTTGTTTTCTAATGAAAAAAACCTTTTTTGTGCTGATGACAGGGAGTCCCCTAAAGATATGATAGGATCTTCTTTAAATGGTAATTTAACAACAAATTTACCTTCAGAATTTAATGTTGTGTTCTTCTTGAAATATTCTTCGCACTGGTGTTCTTCCAAACTCTCACTATTAATGGGAATGTCATGGCTTTCTGTTTCAAAGAATGAGCGAACAAGTTTGTCCAACGACGTCAACGATGGCTTTGTTACAATATGGCAATGAGAATTTGAATTTGAAGCTGAAGCGCTTCCCGCAACAACCCAACCTAAATTTGTATTACGTAAAGTTGGTAGATCTCTGGAAATCCTGTATTCCCCAGGTATAAACAAATCAAAGAAAAGTTCTGCTCGCAACAGCATGTCAATTTGATTAGCTTTGCAGAATGAAGGATCAGGCTCGTGTTTGGAACTTGGTGGGAGCCACAGTTTGCGTCTAACGTTGAGGGCTTGAGGCACATGGCGCGCGAAGCCCGCGTTAATATACGTGTATGATAAGTTAAAAATGTTCGACAACTTATTTCATAAGGGTTGGGAATGCCTTGTTTTCCCGTAATACCAATTTTATCCAAATATTATTCAAATCTTTGGTAATTTAGGAGTGAAGGCGATCAGATTCCCCGGAAAGTAATTTTTCCCATGGGAATGCGTTGTTTTCCCAAGGTCAAAAGTAACTCATGTCCTTTCTTAAGTCTCAAACTATCTCCTTACCAAATTTCATTTAAATCTGTTCAGTAGTTTAGGCGTAAAAAGCGATCGGGTAAAAAGTAGCCTCTGTCCTTTCTCGGGTATCAAAATATCTTCATACCAAATTTCATGCAAATTGATTCAGTAGTTTAGGCGTGATTGAGTAACAGACAGATAGACAGAATTACTTTACTATCAGATACTAAAAAAAACAGACAAGGAAGTTTTATTTGTTCACTTATCAATTCAAACATAAATAAGCTTCGCCGTTGAACACAATTGTGAACCTTCGGCCAATTAATAGCCCATCTTTCAAAATGAACACAGGCCCATTTACTGTGTACGGCGCCGAATCGACCGGTCATCATTAAGAGACCCCGCAGACTGCAGACTTGGTCGGTAGTTTGGTCGGCCGATAGTTTGGTCGGCTTCTTAATCAGTATGGAGAGGAATGCATATGCTCACACTACAGCGATTCAGTATCGGCCGATAAAAAAGTTTGATGGGCTACCCGATTACATTCAAACTAATCTGTCGGCAAACTATCGGCCGACTGTTTAATCAGTATTGGCGCATACACGCCTGCGCATACATGACGATTGTTTAGTCGGCCGATAGTTCAGTTCGCTCTGTGATTTGGCGTCGTGTGCGTGTATTTTGAATATGGCGTCGCCCAAATCACAAATGTTGATTGTAGAAATAGTCGGCCGACTGTTGGATAGTCTGCGCCCTGTTCACCAACTAAACTGTTTAGTTGTCTCGGTTTGCGCACTTTCAGCCCAACCCGAACAAACTATCGGCCGATAAAAACTCTGCAGTCTGCGGGGGCTCTAACACTGACCGATAACAGCTGCAATATTTTCCTAAGTTCGAAGCCAACGTTCAAATGGTAGACATGTGCATTCAAGAGGACACAAGCGTCCACAAGTTTTTCTCAAAACCCACCTCTGTCTATCAACTCCTACGCTCAACTCCCCGTGGTGAACATCGGGTGCCTAGTATCTCAACTGAAGATTGGGTTCCAACCCCAGTGGAAAATTGTTGGGGGTAGCAAACGAGAGAATGAGGGAGAGGTGTTTCCACTAAGGCCTCTTCTTTCATAAAGACGGCAGCGGAGGAATTCCCAAGATGGAATCAACGGTGGCGACCCAGTTCCAATTAGGTTGAACTACTTTGTGAACACCTTATAAGGCTATTACGACATACTCGAAGCCCAGTCTGTAAGGAGCGGTTATGCTGGCTCTCGCCCTTGGAGTTAAAATAAAGAAACAAGCCTCGGATACGGACGGATTTACTGTTGACAACCTACGCAAACGAATTAAGTACAACGAACTTCGGATATACACGTGGAATGTGCCCCTTAACAGACCACGTGCAGCCGAAGAATTAGCGGAGGCGCTAGACTGCTATAAAGCAGACATCACCGCCAACCAGGAAATACGATGGGCCGGGCAAAAAGAGGATGAAAACTTCGATATTTACTATGGTGACATTCGGCAACATAGACTAATATGTGCGCACGCCTCCACAGAAGAGAAGGATAACAACACCAAGGATATGTTTTTCGAGCTCTTAGACAAAACATATGAGCAGAGTCATAGCTACGATATTAAAATTTTCCTGGGCGATTTTAATGCCAAGCTAGGAAGGAAAGACATCTTTGGTGGAACAGCCTGCACGACAACGGATCCAGGCTCATCGATTTTGCTGCGGGGCGAAACGTCATGGTAGTCAGTCGTTTTCCACATGCTTAAACTCTTCTGCACATTTAGTCCTCCACAGGTGATCAAAAAACTGGAATGGCAGTAGATGTGTTTGGTTTACAAACAGCGGGAAATTTACACTGAGATTTAAATTTCCTTTTGCGACAAAATACCTCTTGCCAATCTAATGTTAACCTACCGCTGAAATAAGTACTTACTAACGTTATTGGCAGTCTTACTATTATCTAAACCAGGGGATGAACCTTGTTTTGTGATTTGTGGGAAAACGAGTAAAGCGGTAATTTGGTTTTCACATCATAAAATTGACAAAAAAAAAAGCAAATGTTTGCATACGAAAAATTAATTTATAAAAGCCGATCGATTGCGAAGGTCCTTGGTCAAAATTTAAATTGCTACAGAAAGATTGAGACGCATGATTAATTTTGAATCACCTCACTTTGAAACACAATTACGGGTAGGGATACGCTAGTTCCTATAATTAATAATCCTGAGATAATATAATAGAAATAATTTGTTAAATCTACAAAAGTTCTCGAGCGCTTGTTGAATAAACAATATACATACTTTAAATATTTGGGTTACATGAAGTATGGACGAGCTCGTCAAAAACGTTCATAAACGCAAATAATTGGCATCACTTAAAATGTCAACTGTTCATTATTGCAAAGTTAGATAAACTGATGCGCAAATACATATAAACAAAAAAAGCATCAAGAATTTTCTTGATAAGTTGTTGATGCCGACGCGATTTGGAGCAAAAATGGCGGAAAAAGACAATGAAAAGTATTTAATCAAATTCTAAATTGTTTAGAAATTAGTTAATTTGATGAATTTCAGGGAATATTTTACCAGCGCACAAATTAAACTATGAGTAAATTCACAAACGTCAAATTTTTTGGTAGTGATTAGGCATCACTGCTTTTTTGCGGTGCTGATCGTTGCTCAGATGTGATAATAATAAAAAAATCTCATTGTAATTAAAATCTGGAGCCACACATTTTATCTAATCTAGAACTTTTCTCCACAATACTGACTTTGATTTTCTGCCGGCAATAAATTCAGCTTCATATTTTAATCGTGGTACCCGTGGCATGATGGTTAGTACGTTGGACTGTCATGCGAGAGGTCTTGGGTTCGATCCCTGCCAGTGACACCTAAAGTTTTTTTTACGGGTACTGCCTCTTGCGAGGAATTGACAAATTCTTCAAGAGTAATTCTTGCCATGAAAAGTGCTTTCTCAATCTAGCCGTTCGGATTCGGCATATAAACTGTAGGTCCCCTCCATTCCTGCAATTACTCGCACACAGGAATGGTTGAGAGTTGTAAGTCACTAGGCCCTGGTTCTTTACGGACTGTTGCGCCACCTAATTTATATTTTATTATTTTAATCTGGTTTCTATTAATGGTTTAATTTGTGCGCTGGTAAAATATTCCCTGAAATTCAATAAATTAATTAAATAAAATATAAAATGTGTGTTTAATTACAATGAGAGTTTTTATTAGAATCACATCCATCACCAGTGATGCCTAATCACTACCAAAAAACTTTACTTTTGTGAATTTACCCATAGTTTTGACTGTTTTATAAATAAAATAAAATTAATTGCTGAACTAGTTATTCTGATTCGTTATTGTTCACATTGCTTTTTGATAATATAAATATTTATTAACTTTTTTCATTTAAAATTAGCTTATTCGAGTTATTTCAGTTTGCAATAGTTCTTAGTCGTAGTAATTAGTCAAAGAACCTTACAGTATTATTTTAATTATATAAAAGATATTTCATTATGTATATATACTTAGTTAATATATATTGATATAAATTGTACTCACGCGATAATTCGAGTTCCGTGTCGACTCTGGTGTTAGCACGTCGTGTAAACACATTTCGCAACAGTCTAGCCGTTTCAGTAAATCTGTAATTCATTTGGTCGTATGATGTGCATTATAAGGTATACAAAATTATATATACAAGAAAGAAAAAGTACATATTGAAAAATTGATTTTTGTGAGATATTATAGCAACAAAATGCAAACAAAATGAAAACTGTTGTAGAAAATTTTATGTTATATTATATCGGGGGTTAATGTAATATGTCCAAACTCAAAGTTTCGATATTCTTGCAATTCAAATTAATTAAAATTTCTGTCCAAGTTCAGATACAGAATAGGTCAGAGGAAGTTAAAATACAAACTTATTTATAATCCAATCATAGTATTTTAAAGCGATTTTAATGTTCTTGTATTTACTTACCTTTAAACTGTAACACTTTGTTTATATTGTATGTGCAGTTTAAATTAAAGTAATATGTATTGGTTCAATAAAGCATATCATTATCACCATTAAATGGCATAAAATAAGAAATCATCATTTTATCAGAGTTTAAGATCGATTTTTTTAGTTAACAAAATATTAAAAACTATAGGTACCAGATACATATTAAAATAAAATAAAAACATAGATTCCCACAGTAAATTAGCATTAATACAAATATTAAAATTTGAAACAGGCATTTTCTTGTCTAAAAATACCAAAAGTAGAGACGTGAATCTACCAAAATGTTAAAGGAATGTATGTATAGTGCCTGGTTACACGAGCGCAAAAAAGAATTACTTTTGTGGATACACACAGAAAAAAAAATTAAGTGGGCATGCAAGAAATAGAGGAACAGTCGGAAATTAAAACACAAAAAACTTCGTTGGATACTCAGCCGCAGGTACAGCACGAGCAAAACAAAAGCAAATTTGCCGAATTACTTCGCCGGCAAATTAGAAATGAAAATGTCTGTCAAAAGGAGAACGTTTTGAGAAAGAACATGATTTTTAACGCAAAACTCATATCTGAAAATGAGGAAAAAGACGAAACTTGGCATTTTTTTCCATCCCTTTCCTTCTTTCTAAAAATCATCCGCTCTCTTTCGTGAATTAATTCTTTTTTGCGCTCGTGTAACCAGGCACATATATTGTTTTTTGTTTGTATACCATTAAAATACTTTTTTCTACAAGTGTTCAATAACCAAGTACGAGTAAGATTTATTCAAAATTTTAGAAGAAAATTGTTACATTTGTAATACTTGCTGCTTTGTCTTACGGTCCCCTAATGACGATATTTTCTAAATTCTACGTTTATTTTAATATTTCCAGCTTGAGCTTTGCCCTTTCTGTATAAGAGTCAATTTTTAAAAATCAAAATCAATATTTTTAAATGGAAGCATTGAAATCTCTGGTTAATCTGATCTGATTTTGCAATCATACACAGATGTCTAATCACATTTCGACTGTATTACTATGCAAGTATTTTTTAAGTTACATTTTTAAACTGTAGGTATGCATTTAACAA